>OV651813.1:84011904-84611904 GCA_927349885.1 Psylliodes chrysocephalus | reverse complement strand
CATTTGAATAAAAAATAGCAGACATTATTTTTTGTAAAATAAAATTTTATGTTTGAGTTGAATTTTTTTTAAATTTGTCATTGACAGAATATTTACAAAACAATCCTTTGGATTCTGATGAAAAACTATTTGATTCGCATATGGAGATCACAGCTGTCAAAAGTTAGTAGATACTAGCTTCAATCCTAAGCTTCAAACTATGGAGGGTAGAGGAAAGGAGAACAATCTCTGTATACAAAAAGTGTCCCTCAAAATGTATACAATTAAGATGGCGCTTCTGTGCCCAGGGGACGTCGACAGTCGATAATTCAGATCACACAATGACACCAATGATGTATATAGTAATAAATATTGCTCAACCATAAAAAACTAAAAACTACACCGTGAAAAGTGACTGATCGTAGAAGAGAAAGTGTTCTGTGATCGTAGATAAATTTTGACAATACACGACAATAGTCAAATTTTATTGAAAAATAATAATATAAACAATAAATAATTCTTATATTAAAATGGCACGGAGGTCTCAATTTACTGCTTCCTGTCTGATTTCATTATCAATGAGCAATCTATATGACTATAAAGCATTGGATGTTGTCCCCTGGCTACACGAGCGCCATCTTAATTGTATACATTTTGGTGGTAACTTTTTAATATAAAGATCCATATAAGATTGTCCTCCTTTTCTCTACCCTCCATACTTGAAACAAAGCCTATGTTAAACGGCACCCGTAACTTATCTATAGGATGTAGGTTGGCTAAGTGGTTAGGGTCATGACTTTGAGATCGAAAGGTCCGGATCGAATCCCACAGGTGACAGGAATTTTTATTTAATTAAAAAAAAAATTAAATATTAATTCTAATGCATAGGCACGAATACACATATTAACGGTATGCTGACTTTCGATTCAAATTTCGTCCAAACCGCGCATGACGTAATGCGTGACGAACTTTTAAGTTATTTTGACACTTTTCGATTGAATAGTGTAAAATAATTTAATAATTTATTTATTTTTGTGTTAGTAGTGACTATATTTTCTTATATATAATGGAGAAGAACTGAATTAATATTTAAAATGACAGGCTGCGTGGTGGCGACTTTCAAAAACCATAAGACGAAATCCAAAAATAGTGTAATGTAAGATATTTCCGAATGCCACAAAATATGGGTAAATTCTTATCGAAGAAAGGACAAACTTAATTTAAACAATGGTTAGTAAAATGCATAAGTATAATAGGTTTAGAGACAGTGAAAGGTTGCTAAAATAAAAAATACATAAATATTTTTATTTTAGCATGAAGTTGCCCTATCCATTTTGAGAAAAGTAGTAAACGTAGACGCAAGAAAAGAAAACTGAATTCCACCAGGTGCATGGGGCCTTATTAAGCAAAGAAAATAGATATTTGAAAATTTTAGCAGATAAAACAGTAGTTTCCTATCCCAATACAACGGTCCTTTTTGAAGTAATACTATGCATGCACAGGACACGAACATATATAAAGAATAAGATACATGAACAGGAAAATTGGTTTTGAGTATTTTCAAAGTAATCTTGACAAAAATAATTTGTTTCTGCACACTTATTTTTATTTCATATAATAAGAAAAGGGATTTCAAGAGAACTACCACGCACAAAAATACAAATTTGAGCCAAACTTGTATTTTTATTCTATATATTTTATTTATCTTGTGGCCAGATTATGGATTTTATCACAAAATTCCTATAATTTATAAGAAAAATTAATATTTTTATTAGTATTACAAAATAACCAATAAAGCCATAGTAACTGCATAAAATCTAAAACCGGCGAAATATCGAATTTCAAACACTCCCATTTAATACTAATTATTCTATGTCCCACGTGACGTCACCGTCAGTCAGCTGTATGCGCAGGAACCGCAGGAACATACCGTTAGTATGTGTATCGACCATTCACTATTGGGTTCTAATAATTAAAAGTGCTGTTCCTGAAGTGGCGCTGGGAAACAGTGACAAAGCCTAGACGGAGAATACAAATGAATAAGAAGACAAACACAAAATGAGATTGGTATATGTATATTAGGTAAATACATCTAGACCATAAAACTTATCTATATTTCATTTGCTTATCTGAGTCTAATTCATATTCATCCTCAACCTTCTTTTATAATTATTGTAAAAACGTCTGTTGGTGTGTACCTACAACTTTTACATCTAATATGCTTATTACAGAAAATGTTTCCAAAATAACCTCTCCTATGGCTTCCCCGAGATTAAAATTCTAATAGTTTACATGCCTTAATAAAGGAAATATGCTAAATAGAGAATGGCTATTAACAATGGCCCTCTCCAAAAATTTGCTCTGGAGCCACCCTTGGAAGAAAACCGGTCCAAGAATGACGTAAGAGGAGTGCAGTACAAGTGAGGATATAACGTCATATTCCATAGGCGTACTTTGCAAAATAATTTTCTATACCTAATATAAATAAGGTTACGGCATATAAAATGGTATATACGCACTTCGTAGATTAAATTTTAAATTAAAAAGTTATATTATTTACAAAAAATAAAAATAAGGGTCTATTAATAGTATGAGAGCTCACTGCAAATTTCGACCATCATCTGATAACAAAATGAAATATGCTCCATAGGCATGTAACAACATTGTACTTTACCAAATTGCACCTGTGCCAATCCCTATCCTGAGCAAAGTGGTTAAAAAAAAATATTTTATGTTCAAAAAATCACATAAGACATGATACCCTAATTCTTTGTGAACCTGGCTTTTAAATCTAAATTATTAATATTTTTACCTACCTTTTAAACCATGTTTATGTGTGAAAAAAAGAAGAATGACATTGTGTAGACCATTTGCAGAGATAGTCAATAATAATTATAAACTCTTGTTAGACAATTCTTTTAAACCATAATCATAGTAGTTTTTTTTTGTCGTTTTTATGGCAACCTGTAAAAATAAATCACGACAATAGGCATACAAATAAATATTTAAATCAGCAAAATTGATTCATTATTTTATTGATTTTTACCTACTAATCGTGGATAGATGTTTTTGTGCGATGTTAAGAGGAAAAAAATGTTTGCCTATAACGATATATATTACGATATGTTTGAATGTTATTTTCTGGAAAACTTTAAGGGCAAACAAAATTAGCGCTGTCATGCTTTATGTAATTTTTTTAAAATAAAATGATTTTTTTAAGCCACTTTGCTCAGGATTGGGATTGGCAAAAGTGCCATTTGGTAAAGTACGATGTTTTTACATGCTTTTGGGGTATATTTCATTTCGTTATCAGATGACGGTAAAAATTTGCAGTGGGCTCTTGGGCTATAAGTATTCCATTGCTATATCCACTTTCCAAAATGAATTTTCCACTTTTTTAACATGATAAATGCATTTTCTCCAATATTCTCCATTTACATCTGAAACGGCATTCAAAAACAAATTTCGCACATCAGGTAATTTAAATGTTGTATTGTTTCGAGAAACATAACCTTTTAATTGTGACCAGATCAATTCAATGCGATGTAACTCTGCGTGGTAAGAGCCATCATATCACTTCTATAATATATTATTTAAATTTGTTTTATTTTCCTTGTTGTTACGAGTAATTCTGCCTTCAAGGATTTAGGAGGACTGATAATATTTTTAAAATGAAGCCATTTTGAATTATCTTCTTTTTCCATCTTTTTGTCGACTGTGATAGGATGTTGGCTGGAAAATATCTAATTTATTTGATAAATAAACGTACTGTTACTGTTTTATTACTAGCAAAAAGTGTGTACTTATAGACAAAGTATCGTATGCAACACGTGTAGAAATTTTACGCCTATGCCGAAACAAGTTTCGTTTTGTCAAAAATGAGCTTACTGATTTTAAGGTCGCCTTTCTGTTTATATATCATTATATATATTACTTACAATTAGTATCGTTATATTTATGATAAAGGTGCTTCAGTCTAAGAAGAGCATTATGTGCATCCAGAGCATTGTTGATAACAAGGACGTTATCAGGACTTTCCATGAAGGGTAATTTGCTTTTCAGGGGTTTATGAAATTGCTCTCCAGTCATTAAAAACAGCAAATCATAGTCAATGAAATTATTTCCATTTATTATCATGTATTTCTCTTTTCTAAAAAGGCGCATTGCAAAAACATAAATCATTACGAAGGTATTTAATATTTAAGGAATTATTTAATACTATAATGTATTAACCAATGACAATAATCTTATTCCAACACATGTCAATCAAAACAAAAAATATTTTTAAATAATTTGTTTTCTTGTTGTAATGCGTAAATTACCTCAGTGATTTAAAGTTTTGTTCTAACAGTCAACTATTTGATGTTTGTGGACGTTTTTAAATTAGCTGAATCTGCTTTCACAAATCCAGGATTCATGTTAAATGCTTAGAAACGATTCATAAATAGAAATATAATAGAGAATTGTATAAATTAATATGTTAGTTTCAAATTGACATATAGAATGTGTCTACTTAAGTTGGAACCATATGGAAAACTTTTTATCCTTGGTTTTGTAAAAAAGGTTTCTCATATGCCACCAACTGTCTACGTAAGTTGGCGGCATTTGAAAATATTTTTATTATTAATATTAGGAAAAAAGTTATTATTCTTCATAAAAATTCAAGCATGGTCTAAAACCCAATATACAATCATCGAATATCAAATTTAATCAGTCGCATACGAGGTTTGTCAAAAATAAAGGTACGTTATTCTTCAGCAAAACTCATATTTTTTAACAAACCTCGTATACGGCTTAAAAAAATTAATATCTGATGGTTGCATTTTATGTTTTGGACCATGCACAACTTTTTGTCAAGTATACATTTTTTCACAAAACCAATAATAAAAAAGTTTTCCATGGTTCCAACTTAAGTAGACACACTGCGTATAAAGTTTCTGACATTTGGTTTATTAGGGAATATAATGATGTTGCAATTATATTAAATGCGCGAGGTACCACCTAAATGCAATCGAGCGGTTTAGGTTTGTAACCAATTTTACTGTCTGTCGAAGTAAAAAAAGATATGTGG
Organism: Psylliodes chrysocephalus; assembly: GCA_927349885.1. NCBI lineage: Eukaryota > Metazoa > Arthropoda > Insecta > Coleoptera > Chrysomelidae > Psylliodes > Psylliodes chrysocephalus. The sequence continues at coordinate 84,606,854 of OV651813.1, read as the reverse complement.
AATTTTTATTATAGGTATTATTATTTATTTAAAATACACATCGACAACTACAAAAATTTTAAATATACTTCCACTAAATTTTAATCGACGCTACACTTTTTATTTTGTTGCAACATCACTTAATGCATTGTCCATAATTGTTAAAAAACGAACAGACACCTAATTATTTCTCTATTTCACTCTCCTACAATACACACAGAGATAGGGCTAATAGGAAAATAAAAGTACATTTGGCAACAAAATTTAAATTTTCTGAATTTATTGGTATACGTCACGGGACATATGGGACATAGGGGAATTTTCAACTTTAACAATTATTTCTTTGGCCTCCAGTGATATTCGAACGGCAAAATTTTGCTAAAGTACTTTGTAAGTGGTAAAGTTTAAAATTGAGTAATAAAAAAATTTTACTGTTATAGTCCATTATACAATTTTTACTCAATATAATCCTCCTGAAATTTAGACTCATAATTTCCAAAGAAGCGACATGTTCTCAAAAATGCTCACGTTTTCTGGTATTGCCCTTGAAAATCTGTAAGGGGTTTTCTCGCTAAAGAGAAAACGGTTCCTTACGAATGCGCTGGTTACGGGCGATTCTCGAGCGCCATATTTTTGGTTATGGTTTACTCCACAAACTCTCGAAACGGCGTCGAAAGTACTCGGGTAGCTACAGATGTAGATGAAAAATTCCAGAGGTCAAAGGTTACTTAGACACAGGTAATGGTAGGCCACAAGTAACGGGCTTCAATCATTGCTTGGGCTTGGGCTTGTAGCAAAAATTAACTATTTAACTGTCGTATCGGGAATTAAACTAAAATGTATGTACTTTACTATTTCGGTAAGGAAGAATTATCAAAACGGTCGAAGAGAGTGCGAGGAGACAGGATCGCGAAAGAACCACTTTCGGAAAGGGAAAAAAAAATTATATCTGGGGTAGCCTATTATCCTAGAATGAGCTGATCGTCATCACGAGCCCGCTCAGACAGGGTAATGAAGCTTTTAAAGATTTCTGTAATTTGCAATTTGCACGAAAAAAAAAAAATAAAGAATACAAAGGGAAAAAGAAAACTAACGCGGATAGCACCTAATCCAAGAATGAGCTGATCGTCATCACGAGTCCGCTCAGACAGGGACAGGATACTATTTAAGGTTATTTAAATTGACGGTGAAAGAGAAAACAAAACTATTATCAGAGGGAAGAAAACTACTAACGCGGATAGTACCTAATCCACGAATTAGCTGATCGTCATCACGAGCCCGCTCAGACAGGAACAAGATACTATTTAAGATTATTTAAATTTGCGGTTTGAACATTAACTAAAAAAAAAATAACGCGGATAGCACCTAATCCAAGAATGAACTGATCGTCATCACGAGCCCGTTCAGACAGGAACAGGACACTATTTAAGATTATTTAAATTTGCGGTAAAAGAATAAACAAACTATTAAAAGAGGGAAAACGTCTTCTCGAAAACTCCGTTTCTGAATATTCCCAACTTAGTTATTACGCGGCACTTACTAAACAAAGTATTTATCAATGAAATCAAATTTAGGACAGACTAACTATTAAAAGTCTAAATCAACGGTATTACAATGTTAAAGAACTAAACCCTATCATTTATTTAAATCATATTCAATTCCCTTTAAAGAAACGAAATCTTTTTCTCAACAATATTTATAAAAACGGTATTATATTTGCCAAGAAATAAATTCTAATATTTATTAATGAAATCAAATTAAATCTTTCTCCCAACAATATAAAAACGGTACTATATTTGCCAAGAAATAAATTCTAATATTTATTAATGAAATCAAATTATATCTTTTAACTCAACACTAAATTAAAATGTTCCTATTTCTAAAAGATAATTCGGTTTTTAAATGAAATACGGCCTCAATATAAAACGTTTCTTCTATAAAAATATGAAAGTAAAAACGAAACAAGGTTTTTTACCGAACGGATTTATAAACACGATACGAAAAATTTATCGACGGCATGACTAATTGAGAATGCGGCTTTTACTTTTAACTGGCTGAAATCAAGTCTATTAGGAACTAAAATTTTTAATTGAATCTCGGACCTTGTTCAATCTTCGCGTCGCTTCCCTTTCCAAAGAAGAAACCCCACCATTACAACTCGCGCACGCAGAGTATCTCGAAGATTTGATTTGAACAGCGACAAACTGATATACAGGGCATATTCACGAAGTTAAAATTAAGTAAAAATCGAAATTAATATCCGGAATTAGTTAAAAAAAATAATAATGAAAATTGACTTCATTACACATCCCTCCAAGTCTGGTGGCGCCCCGAGGTTGACGTACGGTGAATACGATGCGTTGACGTATAGAGTACACATAACCAACAAACATCCCTTCTGACGTCCGCGTTTAATTGATACATATCTCAGAATATCCGTTAACCCACTGCACCGTACCGGATTCTACTGGACCGCATCGTCCGGACTCTACCGTGCCGTGACATTACGTATTTGGTGCGGGATGTTATCTAATTTGTTAGATAAATAAACCTAATTGCAGTTTTATTTTTAATAAAAAAACACGTGCAACACGTGAAAAAATTACATTCACTTTGCGCTTATGCCACAAAAATTTTCATTTTGTCAAAAAGGATCTTATTAATTTTAAGGTCGCCTTTCTATTTATCATTACATTACTTACAATTAGTATCATTATATTTATGATACAAATGTTTCAGTTTTAGAAGAGCATTATTAGCATCCAGAGCGTTGTTTATAACAAGGACGTTATCAGGATTTTCCACGAAGGCTGATTTGGTTTTCGCAGGTTTATGAAATTGCTCTCCAGTCATTAAAAACAGTAAATCATAGTCAATGAAATTATTTCCATTTAATATCATATATTTCTCTTTTCTAAAAAGGCGTATTGCAAAACCATAAACCATTATATATTTAAGGGAACATCCCACCAAGTCGTGGCTCACGGTAGTTAACAACAAACAATTCTTCCGTCGTCCGTGTTCAACTGAAACGTATCTCAGAATATCCACACTATACTGTGCCGGATCCTACTGGACCGTATTGTGTCGGACCGTACCGCATCGAACCTTATGCGACATGACTATAGAGTGTAGAGGTAAGAAGAACTATCTCTGTATACAAAAAGTGTCCCTCAAAATGTATAAAATTAAGATGGCGCTTCTGTACCAGAAGGACCCCGACAGTCGATAATTCCGATCACACAATGATACCAATATATAGTGCTCACCCATATGTATGGAGTATAGAGATAAGGATATTGTTACGCAGCACCCTGCAGTAGCCTGCGGCTATCATAGGAAACGTACAGATAGAAAAAAGAAGTGGAATGTTACTCATCGCCCTACAATGTGCTGCGGTCGTCATAAGTAAAAGTACAAGTAGAAGAAGATAGAATAGTCCAGAAATGTGTGGAAATGTCATTACCCGTCAAGCTATATAAGGATGATCCTGACGTCAGATTTCAGTTTTATGACGTTACATGTTAATGTTATCAGTTGTATAATTAGAGAGTTATTGCAAGTTCACTTAAGGTCAGTCACTATTAGTGCCGCTCTTATTTTGACATCTGAGCATGCGCAGATCACTTACTTTAATAAAGATTGTGCCTGTCCTTAATAAGAGAGTTATTGCAAGTTCACTTAAGGTCAGTCACTATTAGTGCCGCTCTTATTTTGACATCTAAGCATGCGCAGATGTTTATGTTCTAAAACTGACTTTATTAAGGATTGTGCCTGTCCTTAATTGTGGATGTTTAAGGGCAGCAGGTAGTGGCGACTTTATAGCTTTTGGATGGGCTCGCCGACATTCGTATCCGTTAGAAGTTTTTTAATATTAAATATTTAATATAATCGTCATTTAAACCTTCTAAAATTATAATTTCTAATGCCTCTTTAATATTATGTACTATTATAGACAACAAAAAAAATGAACTATAATTTAAAGTTATTAAAATAAAGTTAGAAATAAGTATAAGGACGAGGATTCTAATGTCAAAATTTCAGGTTTGCAATAAGTCTGATTTTAGTATGGAATTTATTTGACTCTAATTACGATGTCACTATCAGTGGCTGGCTTTATGGAAATTTGCAATATCTCTCTATTAAGGACAGACACAATCTTTATTAAAGTTAGTGATCTGCGCATGCTCAGATGTCAAAATAAGAGCGGCACTAATAGTGACTGACCTTAAGTGAACTTGCAATAACTCTCTAATGTTGTTAAAGTTGAGTTGAAATATATTGCGATACAAAAAACCTGCGTAACATTGGAGACAGCGGTGGGATACAAAGTAAAAGTTCATAGTAAATAATAGATCCACTGAGTACGAAGCAGGCATGGATACTTCAGGCCCACCAGCATGGTTTTTGAAGATGGAAGAGGAATAGTAAAGGCGAGAAGAGTAGAAGGAAAGGCGTAGGAAGGAAGAAGAGGAGGAAAAGGAAAGGCAAGAAGAGGAGACGAAGAGATGCAGGATGGATGAAGAAAAAGAGAAGGAAGAGAGGCGTAGAAAAGCTGAGGTAGAAATTATGAATGGTTTGCTGTAAATTCAAGAAAACCTTAAGCAAGAGGTTGGTCAGCTTAAAATTAAGAGTAGATCTGTAAGAGCAACAACAAGAGCATCTAAAAGCTAATTTAGAGAAACAGCAAGAAAATTTGAAAGATAATTTAGAACAACAAGAACAGGCTAGAGTAGAGTTGAAAAGACAAATTAGAGCTGAAATGGCTGAGTTAGTAAGAAGAATTTACAGCCAAGCTTCAGTAAACAGCATTGAAGCTGCAAACACTACTACCTCGTCTTCATCCATAACCGAACCAAGCCACATTCGAATCCCAGTTTCACAAAACTATACTAGCATTACCCTTAAGCCACCCACGTTTGACGGTCAGACAACATGGAAATCATATCAACTCTAATTTGAAGCTGCAGCTAGAGCCAATGGCTGGACTGAGAAAGAGATGGCGGCTTCATTGATAGTGTCACTGCGAGGTCAGGCAACAACCGTTTTACAGTTACTTCCTCAAGAGGAACCCAATTATTCATCTCTTGTCCAAGCTTTGGAGACAAGATGGCTAGCAGCATTTGCAACGGGTATTCCAAATCCAGCTAAAGGTTCGTAGTCAGAAACATAATGAGAGTCTACAGGAATTCGAGGCTGATATAGGAAGGTTGATTCATCTGGCCTATTCACAGGTACCGAATGATTTCCAAGAACAACTCGGAATACAAGCATTCATTGATGGACTACAAGATGTGGAAATGCAGCAAGTCCTTCGTCTACATCACAAGACGCTGAGGGAGAAACTGATTGCAGCCCAGGAATACGAAGCGGTAAAACTCATATCCAGATCTTTTCGCGCAAAAGTGAGGGAAATTAAATCCCAGGAAAGTGAGGAGGCCAATACTAATGCTATTCCCCAAATCTTAAATATCCTACGAAATATGCAACGAAACAACCAAAATGGAAGCAAGAGATGCTTAAATTGCGGAAGAATCGGACACTTTCAAAGAACCTGTAGAAGCATGGCTCATTCTATAAATCGAGAATCAGCGAATGAGACCGGAAAATCATATAGATCAATCTTTCCAAGCCCATCACTAAGACCAACAAGAATTAATTACAGCAGCTATGCGTCCCGAAGAAGCCAATCACCCACACCGAGCCGGCTTTCTAACAATAACTAGAAAGTGGAGCATCGAGTAGGTCTTCATAGCAATGCATACATTCTCTTCGGGCAACCCCGTTTAGAGGAACAATGCTGGTATGGTAAAAGGCTCGAAGAACGAGAAGAACCGGTTGATACAGTTACTCTTCAGGCCACCACTATCAAGCCAGAGGGCGACGAAGAAGAAATCACCCTTGAAAGTCTGAGACAGGGACAGAAGAAAGATAATGACTTAAAGGTTGTCCGAGAATGGCTCAAAAATAAAGTCACACCTACTTGGCAAGAAATAGCCAAATACAGTAGAACTATAAAAGGCTACTGGACCCAGTGGGATTCCCTGTATCTTCACGATGGCCAATTGCACCGGAAGTGGGAGAGCCCTGATGGAGTACATGTAGTCCGCCAAGTGATACTGCCGAGGTCACAGGTGAGAAAAGCATTGAAGGAGCTTCATAGCAGCCGTTCAGGAGGACACTTTGATACTAAAAAGACACTGGCACGAGTTCGGGAGAGATATTATTGGGTCAATTGCCAACGGGATGTTGCGGATTGGTGTAAAAAATGTGATGTATGCAATGGCAGGACAAGCCCACACCGATAAAGCAGAAGCTAGAATCAACAGGCGTGCCACAGATACACATTTTGAGAGGGGTGACAATGTATGGCTGTACAATCCCAAGCAGCGAGGAGGACTTCGTCAGAAATCGCAACGGAACTGGGAAGGCCCCTACTCCGTCCTTAATGAAAATCAACGACCTGATCTGCTGCATTCAACTGTCAGCGGAAAGTAAATTTAACGTAGTTCACATTGGGAAGATATCTCCATACCATGGTCCAGATCCTCCCCATTAGTTCCAACTAGGTCCCAGTAATCAAGTTATTCGGGGCGAATAACTAGAGAGGAGGGAGAAATGTTACGTAGCACCCTGCAGTAGCCTGCGGCTATCACAGAAAACGTAAAGATAAAAAAAAGAAGTGGAATGTTACTCATCGCCCTACAGTGTGCTGCGGTCGTCATAAGTAAAAGTACAAGTAAAAGAAGATAAAAAATAGTCCAGAAATGTGTGGAAATGTCATTACTCGTCAAGAATATTCTAGATGACAGTTCTAGAAGGTTCGAGAAGAGTCAAGCAAGCTATATAAGGATTATCCTGACGTCAGTTTTCAGTTTTATGATAGACGTTACATGTTAATGTTATCAGTTGTATAATTGTTGTTAAAGTTGAGTTGAAATAAATTGCGATACCAAAAACCTGCGTAACAATATATATGCTCGAAGGATATAGCCTAAAAATACATCATTAGTATCCAACGTGAAAAGCAATTGAGCTTATAATCGTAGAGAAATTTTGATAATAAACGACAATAGTACTGTTCGTCATCTGATTTACATATGGGTGAGCTATCTATATAACAATATATCATTGGGTCTTTCGCTTCTAGTATACGAGCGCCATCTTAATTTTATACATTTTTGGGGACACTTTTTAAGATAAACAATCATATGAGAATGCCCTCCTTTGCCGTGACATAACGTATCGGGCGAGAAATTCCATTTATTATACGCATGTCACCGGACCCGGTGGGATGTTTACTTTGGTCAAGCGGTTCTTTATAATATGTGCATATGTGCAGTATATCTAACATGGGTACTGCTCAGACAAACATTTAAATAGTGTACTGTTACTAAGATACTAAGATTCTAGGTTATTCTAGAGGTTTTAGATAAATTGGTACAATAGTGATTTACTCGGTTTCCAGTTCAAATGCCCTTAAAAAATTATGTACTTAATCAATTTAATAAGAGCAATTCTCTTTTGGTAATCATCGTATAGCACACACTATTCCCGCGTAGAGATACACAAGGATACTTAACTTCTCTATTAGGATTGGCCAATCCCATCTAGTATGTACGTTTCACTGTGTTACGTTATTGCCGGATCAGATTTTATAAATTCTTGTGTTGTTTATACGTTTGTACATGGTTTTTAGTATTTTTTGGATTGTTTTTGTAACTTTTTAATTGACTGAAAAGGTATAAAAAAATAAAAGGCCAATATGTTTACACAAGTAAAGCAATTACATTTTTATGAAAGCAAATATCAGAGACTATTGAAACAAAATAAAGAACAAAAAGCCAAGAAAAATGTTTTTACTAAAAACCAAATGGACTTATTGATAACGAAAGAAAGAAAAAACAAAGAAACGTGTTGACTGGACATTTTAAGAAGCTGCATCTGTTTTTACCTAGCGATATTACAGCAAAAAGACATATTAGTACCTATGTAAAACAGTAATTAATTATATTGTTCACCTCCTGGTTTGTTTTCTCTAAGACGATGTGCTAATAAATTAAGACGTCTTATTAATAGCTTATAATGGTCTTGTAAAGCTGCAAATAAGCCATAAATAAGACGTCTTTAAAACGACTTATTAATAGCTTTATGAAGCCACAAATAAGCCATAAATAACACGTTCTCGGATGGGGAAAAATGAAATTTACTTTTTTTTTTCGTTTATTTTATTTTAAAAATTATTTAAAGTCATAAATTATTTTAAAATTAGTTATTTTGTCTTAATAATCTAAAATATATTTTTTATTTGTAAATTTTCGTTAGTGGGTCGTTGAAAAAATTTACTGTACAACTCGAGTGGATTATTGTACAAACTACTATATTGATCTACACTGCACCGCAAAATTAACCGGACAATAAGTGTATTTTAAATAAAATTAAAAATTATTAGAAAAACCTAAATTTTAATAAATTTTTTTTATTGTATATTCAATAACAAACCCTAAAATAAAAAACAAGTTCCAAAATATTGATTAATTTAACAACAAATAAAAATTTATAAAAATTTTGTATTCCGGAGTACACAATTAACGGATATTTTTCTGATTGAAATCATAAAATAATTCTATGATTTGGATATCAAAATCGAGTATTCCCTCCTCAAGCTCGAATAACAGTTCTCATCCTTTCTGGCATAGACTGGACCAAAGCAGCAATCTAGTTTTGCGGTATTTGTTCCCACTCATTTGCCAGCGCCTGTTCTACCACAGTTTTAAACTCGCCATAATTTTGTCTAAGTCTTCTTCCAAAGTTGTCCCACAAATGGGGTTAAGGTCCGGGCTTCTAGGGGGCCAGCTAGTATCTGAATACCAACATCTGTAAAGTATTGCATAGTTACCCTGGCTATGTGCGGCTGATCATTATCTTGCATTAGAAGAAAATTTTCCAGGCATTTCCTAATATACCTATCAGCATTAAGGCTAGCTCCCCCTAACATAACAAGATCTGTATGTGCTTCCAAAGAAATGCCGCCCCATACTATTGTAATAATTGGCATTACTATTATTTGAAAAAATCTAAAGAATTTACCAAAAATTATAAATAAGTATTTAATGTTTAAATTAAATAATTAAAAAGACACGTATGAAAATGAAACAAACCTTCAGGTTATTTAATCTACATTGAACGTGACATTTTTAAATACAACCAACCATCACGTAAATTTTGGTTTATATACAAAGGAGACAAAACAAAGGATCACTTGGGTAAACTCTCAGTCGAGTTCGGACTAAGGTCCAGAACTTTCGCCCCAGAGGCGAAAGCTCTCGTTTTGTATTGTAAAGTAATGTGTGGAGTAAAGTTTTGTGTACGATGGGAATTATGGATAAATATTTTAACTTAATTTTAAAGCGTTTTGTTTAATAATAATTGATTGATTGATTTACATATAAATGCCAATTTTACATTTTCGTCCCGAATTATATTTATCTTATGCATATCTTTATATTACTATGTAGTTATAGTGCTGTATTCCCTAAATCGAATTTTATTCATTTTTTTCTTAAGACTATTTGTCAAATTTTATATTTATTGTTAATATACATTTGTTAATGTTTTAATATTTATTATTAATCTCTCCTCCCTTTTCAACCCAGCAAAATACTCCGAGCATTTGAGCAGCCTCAACGTTTCTATTCCCTTAGGACTAAAAGCGTCTAAAACTTAAATGGATATCTGTCTTAAAGCTACTTCAAATAACGGCTTCAAATAACAAATAACAACAATAATAAGGTTTTACTCCTATTTATAAAGTAAAACTGATTATTAATCAAAATAAATAATATATAAAAGATTCTATTATATTCTCAATATATAACTGGATAGAGGCAACTTATATTTTGATAAATTTGTGATACTTGTTTTTTTTTTGGAAATTTTAATGGGAATTTAATAAATATATGATGAGTGTTTCTAAATAGAATAGAAATGTTCTGAAAAATATTGTGCCATCACCGCCCACAATTGCTTATTTTAACGTGGTCGTTGAAAGCAAATATACCTATTTAAATTCCAATAATAAAGATTTTTCTTATGGTGTCCCATTTATTTCGAAATAGGTACCTCAAACAGTTTATATTTTAAAAAATCGTTTAATGCATGACATTCACTATTGCAATAATTCTTTTTTACATGAAATATAAGTCAAAGCAGTTTATAATCGTGTTCATTTTCCCGAATACTTCCGATGATACACGATACATTGAAGAATCCTATAGAGAGTCAAGTATCCTTGGCAGTGTTGCCGCAACCAAACAAATTTACTAAAATGTACCCAATTCTGAATATGTATAAAATTCATATATAAAATTCCTTTTGCTTTCAAAATCTAAATATAATAAATACCACATTTTTAGTATAATATAATAAAATTGCTTTTAATAATAACAATTTATACAGTGTGTCCACCATATTGGAAAATTTTTTATTCTTAATTTTATGAAAAAAAGTAATTCTTTATAAAAAGTTCGCATGGTACAAAACTTGCAACCATCAGATATCATTTTTTTAAGCCGTATACGAGGTTTGTCAAAAAATGTGAATATGAAGAATAAAGTACCTTTATTTTTGACAAACTTCGTTTACGTTTAATAAAATTTGATATGTGATGGTTGTATTTTAGGTTTTAGACTATGCTTGACTTTTTATGAAGAATAACTTTTTTTCCTAATAATAATAATAAAAAAGTTTCTCAAACTGTCTACGTAAGTTGGTGGCATATGTACATTGCACAGTGAATCCTAATAACCAAAATATTTTGCCGATATTCTATGTAGTTTCATGGCTTTTTTTCATACCCGTAAAGCAATAAAACCACTGATCTGTATTATTTTACTGGATAGGTTATAGCCCCCTAAAAAACGTTCCGAAAAATTGGCCGATTTGGGCAAATAATATGGCGGACCGGATGTTATTTAACGTAACCTCTATTTCCATTTGTCATCACATTTGTCATTTAATTGTGTCAACAAGCTACGATGAGATGTTTTTATTGTGGAAAACAAAGTAAAAAGAGTATGAAATAATAAACGTTCATTCCTGAAGACACAATATGCTTCACGTTTCCATTTTTATATTTTCTTTCATAAAAAATCAAATCATGGGTGAAATTTCCCGAAGGACATTGCCCGCAAAAGGAATAGAAGAAGAATAAGAAGAAAAACTAATCAAATTATATGTTAGGTATGTCAAATTATCCCAAATTTCAGTTCTGTGAACCCACCATAATTTGCCCAAATCGGCCAGCATTGTTGCGCTTCCGGTCTCCTTGGTGGAACGATTTTTTAGTATGTTAAATATAGCCTATATCCAATCCAGTAAAATAATACAGATCAGTGAATAAAACCAACTATACCTTAAATTTGAATAGACCGAAAGCATGAAAAACATTGAGCAATGGGCAATGGCGCTACTGCTTAGCGTTTATAAACCATTTAAGAGAAGGTAGGAGTACAAATGACCGTTAATTAAATTTATTTATTTTAAAATTCTTGAAACGCGTTCTTCATCCAACAATATCTTCATGAAGAAATTTACGAATAAATTGATGAATTTATTCACGATAAATTAGTCTTAGATTTGTGAAAAAATTTATTAAGTTTAGTGTCATTGGTCAGTTTACAAGTTTACCAACAAAATAAAAACAATTTTAAATGAGGTTAAGTGTTAAAAGTTATAGATATGACCTGCACTGAACAACTTTATTGCGTACAGTGCATGACAGGAACCATACACTATGATTATACCGTATCTAGGAACAAACCTAATAAAAACAAAAGTATTCAATAAGAAGACAGAAAAATGGACCATGATTATTCACGTAAAGTTTGGTTTTTCGTCTATCAATTTCTTGACGTTATTACTTTATGATGAAATTGGCAGAGCTAAAGCTCGCTTTAAAGATACTATAGTTGAATCCGGAAATAATAGGCAGTGTAAAATAGAAAGTCAGGAATTTCTGACGTATGCTGACAGAGTTGCCACATGCAATATCTAGTATATACCCGCCAATGAAAAGTTTAACCTCTGAAATCTCAACCGATATTTGGAGCAATAACAGGTGTCAGCGTTCTTCACACATTCCATATATTTCAATTTCATTTTATTTGTGCAACCAGTTACAAAATGCCTTATTTTATGTAACGAGTTACATAAAATGGCATTTCGTAACGTGTTAAAACAAATATTTTTCTAATTTTGAATAGATTATTTATAAAATTATGTTTTGGTAAACCATTACTGACATCTAGGCAGCTAATATTACTCTCTTGTAGTGTTAGTTGCATTTGCATCATTTTATTGACAAATAGAACTTCATATTAATTTATTCTCAACGACTTGTAGTGTGTTTGTGTATATTGCTTATTAAAGTTATTTCATTTTCCAAAAGTGGGTTATATTTTGTTGTTTATTGTGTTTTAATTACTTTGAGCTGATTTAAAATGGAAAATAAGGATCAAAACAATATTATTACTAGATTGTAAGTTTAACAAAATTTTATTTTTATAAGTCAACTTGCTCTTCTTTAATAGGTCTTCAACAATACCCGAAACCCACGTGATCTGATAACCATCAAAAACCCATCGAAAGGGCCTGATTTGACGTAAAAGGAACTAAACTAAACTGTCAGTCCTGTCAGAAATGTCACTGCGTTCATTTGGGGACTGACAATTATATTACATTTGTTTACATTTTATAAACAACTTTATTCCATTTTTCATTTAATATTAATAAAGCAATTAGTTATTTTTAGAGATTATGTGTGGCTTAATTCTTTTTTGTTGGTAAGTGTTAAAGTATATTACATTACAGTAATTTCAATGGCCTAGTATATTTAGCGTACTTTGATTTTATATAAAGTGAAGTTTTACTGACAAAATAGTTTTTGTATGTCTTTCAATAAATAATATTTTCTCACAATATGTTTCGTTTAACTGTACATTACTGAGGGTTTTAATCCACATTAACATGGTAGCAGAGCGTGGTTACCCTGTTGTACAGTAGTTTGTGAGCAGTTTTCCTGTACACCTTTAAGCTAATATGGATGTAAGCAGAGTTCAGATAGGGCTGCTTGAAGGACAGTCAAATTGGAGTACATGGACATATAAAATATGTATTCTGCTAAGAGGGGTCGCTGGTGCTATGGAAATTTTAGAAGGCACATTAAGTACTCCTAATCTGAAAGAAGGTGCTTCACAAATTAACATGGTGCAAATGCCCAATAAATTAGTAAAAAAAAACAGCACCTCAAACAGGTATGAACGGTGTTTCAAGGAATGACTCTGACGAGTGAAATTCAAAACATATTTTTTTAGGTTTGTCGCCACGAACTAGCCATAAAGTATTGAAAATATTTCTGATAATGCATCCCCTATAAAGTTTCGGTACTGCAACAATCATTTTACCTTAATTTTGTTAAACCTACCTATGGAATATTACAGATAGCTCAATTCGAAAACGTTTGGGTGACGTTTATGAACTGTACTTAGCACCTATAGTAAATGAAATACAAAATATAACTGAGGAGAAACTGCATAATGTGTTCAAAAAAGAACGATTAATGCTTGCATTAAAGCTGGTGGTAAAAATTTTGAACAGATAAGTACCTACTGTGAATTAGTATCGTTTGTGCACCACCGATTACTATTCGATATCCTTTTAAATAAAATAGTTGTATGCCTTTATAATTTAAAGTTAAAAGTGAGAGCTGTAATGTAAAACAAATATGTGCTTGTTACATAAATAATATTAATATTTTTTTGTATAAATATAAGTAACATAATGTATTTAGTAAATGGTTTAAACCCTGTAACAAATAAATAGAACAAATTTAAAAAATTATTTGATTATTACTTTCCATTGCCCAGGTACAATTCCAGTAAGTTATAAATTTGTTTACTTAAACTGCAATAATTGCCAAATACTGCCATTGTCTTCCGCCTATCGTATTTAAAGTTTCAGCTGTAGCTAAATATCTTAGAGTCAATCTAAAGTAAATAATTTTTAATTTTATTCATATTTTAATGCATAACATTTTTTTGTCCAAAACTTTCTCGCGCCCTGTTCTGGTAAAATTTTTTTTGTAATAGTGACAATAACTAGTACGAACCTTATTTCAGTTTATTATTATTTTCGTTAAATACAAACTAGATATAAATAGCTCAGTTTTTAAGGTTATGTTAATTATATCACATAGATAAATTTTTATCTGTTATATCATCATTTAAAAAATTAGATTATTGCATTTGACTAAATCTAATTAAAATATCGAATTCTAACGTTAAAATACAATAATGTAAAGCACCTCTAATTAATAATATAATATTGTGTTGTAATTCTAACAGTTACCTAACTGAATTTTGTTCTCGTAGTTACAGACCATAAAAAAATAAGATCTACTTTGTAATAAAATACCTACGGCCACATACTTTGATTACTATACGAGGCAAGAGAGAGGTCCGACACGCCCAACATAGGGCGCGGCCATTTTGAACCCTGTGACACAGTTTACAGCTAAAGAATCAGATTGCTCACTCTGCGTCGGCACTTTGGATCTCAATGTTTCAGTTTATACACTGTGCAACTCGGATAATACAATATATGACAACCGCCTATAATAAAACAGCAGTCTTCTGCGTATCCTGAATTTGTATGCCTGGAGTTGATGTTATTTTGGAACTTTCAACTGGTCCGAGTGAGCTAACTGATTCTTTAGCAATAAACTGTGACTTCAAAAATAATATTCACTGACACTGACAGCAGCAAGCAAAATATCAGGTGCGTTTTAATCATCCGCTTCTGCTTCCGGAATTGTCGGTTTAGTCGTTTTAACCTGTCAGATTAAAACAAGAAAACTGACAATTCCGAAGCAGAAGCGGATGATTAAAACGCACCTATTAAAAATATTGCGCCAAGATGTAGGCAACACGTAATAAGGGTTCAAAATGGCGGAGTTTTCTATCTCCTTTTAAGAGGCACTCAGAAAGCTGCGCAGTGCGACCATTCTCCGTATAGTAAAAGAAAATCAAAGTATGTGCCTACGGCACTGGTTCATATCTAGGGATTTTTACTTTTATTTTCACCAATCGCTGTCATGACGATTTGGTCACGTGGGTTTCGGTATTGTTGAAGATCCATAAACTTTCAATAATAATCTAAATGGTGATTATAAAACCAAAAAGAAGGTTTATTTCTATTTGTTTTCCTTTCGCAACCAGTTTTATAATGTTCAACATTTTGCCACTTGCTGCGAATACAAAAAATGTTACTTTATATGTCAAAATTAGAAAAAAATTTGATTTATAGTTTTCCATTAATAAAAAAATTTGAGTGGTCTATTTCACTTATCTTTTAGAGAAAGGCACCGCCTAAAAAGTTTGTATTTATTACCTGTCTAGTTTTGTAATTTTGCCATGGACCAAATTAATATATGTTTTTAAACTGATTTTATCCATATATCGCGAATCCCAAAAATTTTTCTTAGTCATAAATACGTCTCTGATCTTCGGATTTACTCTGTTATGAGTCAATCCGTTCGCACATAATAACGTTATATTATTATATGTCACCTAGAAGACAACAATGATTGGATTCAGACGCGTTGGACGTTGGATTTACATGTATATTACTTACCATATAATTTGGGGTTTGTTTGAATAATAGAGCTTGAAGAAATGATAAGGCGGTGTGACTACATCCTATTATTAAAATTTTTGTGTTTACTACATTTTTGCCGAGACTGGAAAGGGGTAGTGTAGAAACATAGAGGGCGAATGCTTCTTGTTTTTCTACTACTTTATATGCTGGAGCACATTCTAAAAAATAAAACAGAACAGAAACATATGGTAAATATTGGCCATTTACTTTAAAATTGGTTAGTTTTAGAGCGTTCTCTGTTAGCGAGTGTAGGTGTCACCAGATATAGGCTAAGAGGATACGTAAAATATCGTTATATATAAAGTCTGGCAGGTTAAAATTAATTTGTGTACCTTTGGACTATCTTTTCTCCACATTTGATGATGGGGTTCTGATGGCAATCGAACAAAGGGATACTATCGAGTTGTATTACGCTTACAGTAAAAGCGAAATCTAAAGAACCAAGGACACGTATTTATATTGCTACAAACACGCCGACCGATGAATAGAATTGGTAGCTTACCTAGAAAGTTGTAAACCAGGGGCGAGTATATTTTAAGACATAAAATAAATGGAAAATAGTGAGTGATGCTTGTTCATACATATTGCTTAGTGTTATTATTAGTACATAATTCTATAGTCAATTAAAAAATCATTATTTTTAGGTAAGACGACTTTAGGTTAAGGAGAGCTCTGGTGGTCTAGTATTTTGTATTTTAACTGACATTAATTTTTTTATAAATAAAATATGAAATAATATGTATATGAAGTAATATATCCTTCTGATTTTTTATACCGGGTCTTCATTTCAAAACTGGATAGTCCAAATAACTTCTGATTTTACGTAAATTTAAGAAAAACAAAAAAATATTTAATTTTATATTATATAGCCTATAAGTAAATACAAACAACGTAGACAGTAAATAACAAATAAATAATGTTCATATGTCTTCGTTAGATTCTTCTTTGGAAGAAGACTCGTCACTGTCGTCACTGGAATCCTCATTAGGATTAATGACGATATGATTAATTTCCGAATATAAATCAGTTAGTATTTCTCTTTTAAAATATTCATCTTCTACCTTTATAACATGATCGCATCGCTTTTTCCATTCCTCCATACCTATTTTATTAAAGTCTTTTTCTGCTAATTATTTTACGTCTTCTAATTTAAAGGTAACATTCCTTTGACTGACATTATTCTTAACAGTTGCCCAAATCAATTAAATAGGGTTCAAGTCGGAGTGATATGGGGATAACCGTAAAGCAGTGTGACCGTATTCTCGACACAACTCATCAAATGCCTATGTTACATGTCGGTCCTTATGAGATTTAATCAGTTCATATAACTCTGGTTTCAAACTTGTTGGATTAAAAGGTATGTTGTATTTTGTCAACCATTCGATAATATCATTCTTCAAAGAATTGGAATTAGGTGCTCGATTTGTCTGTACATTGTGATAACTAGCATTATCACAAACAATTACTGAATTAGGTGGAATATTAGGTATTAACTTCTCTCTTAACCATTTGCCGTAATTTTCCGAATTCATTTCGGAATGGTAATCTCCAGACTTGGGCCCTCATTTAAATATCAACAAACTATTTTTGATAAAACCCATTTCTCCCCCACCGTGAAATATAATAAGCCTTTGGCCTTTAGAAATAACAGTGAACAAACTTTTTGTTGAATCGTCTGTCCAATTCTTGGAAGAAGTATGTCCACTGTGTATATATATGTTTCATCTAAATAAACGATTGGTCTATTTTGACTTCTAAAATATTTTATGTCTCAAATATTTTACTTTTAAAGTTTTTATTTTCATTTTTTCCACCAAAACTTTACGATTATTTTCTGTTTTTCTTCACTTAAATTATAATTTTTTAAGGAATCTTCTTAATGAAGTTTTTGATATGTGGATATCTAAATCTTCCTTAATTTTATTATTTAACCTTTTAACACGAGACTTTTCTGTTATATCAAAATCGAAAATTATTCTTCGAATGTCCCTTAATTGATATTCAGGGAGATTCGTAGCGGTTGATTTTTTGACGAAGTTTTTCCTAGGTGTGGAAAATGTAATTTTTCCAGTAATTTACCTTCCTTCAAAATTCATTTAACGGTGGTATAAGAAACACCTATAAAAACGTAATATATTAATGTTAAATTTAGTATTTTTTTACATTTATTAGGAAACAAAAATCTTTAGAAACAGAAGATAAATTTAAAAAAATTAAATATAAAATATTAATCAAAAATAAAATGCAAAGATATGTGTGTAAAATACAAAAAAATATGGAAAACTACGCAAGTTTAATTTTGCAAGTAAACTACAGAATATGTTTACCTGTTGCTTGTGCAGTTTAAAGTTTGATATCATCTAAATTAACTCCTTCCTTTTTTGTTGCTTCAAAATATTTAAAAACATTGTAGATTACTTCACGACTTTGTCCGTTAACAACAGATCCTCGCTTTTTTTCACCCACAATAGAAGACATCAAAAATAAAACCAGTCACTTTAACCAAAACACAGAAACAAGAAACAAACAATGATCTAGTCGTTGCGCTACTGACCGTAAGCAAGGACAAGGTTCAAATTGTGAACGTGGCGATTTTTAAGTAAACGAACTTGAGCATTTGCGCTGGTTCTTTAGATTTGGCGTTTACTGTACCTGATTTAATCCAGCAGAGTCAAATGTTGCCCATTTTTGACCATCAAGTTGTGCCACAAAATTGAAATCAGGTAGTTATAAAATATATGATAAATATATTAAATTAAAAAAAAAAACTTAACCAATGTATACAACCTGTACGGCCTAGAACCACGGCGCAAAAAAGTACACATAACAAAAAACTTATCTACGTAACCTATGCGGCCTGAAGCCATCAAAGGGCTGCTTCGCCAAAAAATTATACATTAAATGTGAGAAAAAAAAAATTAACAAAACTACCTAACCTCAGTGACCTGGACCTAAACCTGTTAAGTTTGTTATAAGATTTTATTATTAAAAGGTTAATCCCCTCTAGAAATTCGGTGGTGCAACTAGAAGATAGAATTATATCTACCTGATGTCCCGTGGTACAACTTGGCGGTCCCGAAACAAAGACATGTTTGGTTAAACAGTAAACAAATATATATTTTTAAGTTTGAAAGATTTCATTATCTCAAATGTGGTAACGTTAGTCAATAGAATACCTAAATAAAACTCAAAATCAGTACCTCATAAAAATAATATAAAAAGAATAAAAGCAATAAATTTTTTTTTCTAATTTTGACATATAAAGTGACATTTTTTGTAATTGCAGCATGTGTTAAAATGACATGTTCTCGCAATCAGTTGCATAATGTTGAACATTATAAAACTGATTTTAAAAAATTTATTGTGTCACTAGTTGCAAAAAGCAAAATAAAAATAAACCTTTTTTGGTTTTATAATCAATAATATTCTTTATTATTGAAAGAAGAGCAGGTTGACTTATAAAAATAGAATTTGGTTAAACTTACAGTCTAGTAATAATGTTGTTTTGATCCTAATTTTCCATTTTAAATCGGCACAAAATAATTAAAAAACAATACTCGATAAAAATTACAAAATAACTTTAACTTTAACAAGCAATATAAACATGCTACAAGTCGTTGAGAATAAATTTATAAGATTATATAGTTATCAATAAAAGAATGAAGTTATGCAACTAACAATACAAGAAAGTAATATTGGTTACCTAGATCTCAGTAATGTTTTACCAAAATACAATTTTATAAATAATTTAATCAAAATTAGAAAAAAGATTGTATGTAACATATTACGAAATACCGTTTTATGACTCTCGTTCATGTTGCGGAACCTCGCTCTGCTCGTTACAAATCTTCACTCGTTACATAAAATAAGGCATTTCGTATTTGGTTTCATAAATAGCTATTATTTAATTATTTAAATAATTTAAACCGTTGGTTATTTAAAAATTCGTTAATAGTTACCTTCGTTGTTTAAAACATCCA
The DNA here is from genome assembly GCA_927349885.1 of Psylliodes chrysocephalus. Classification (NCBI taxonomy): domain Eukaryota; kingdom Metazoa; phylum Arthropoda; class Insecta; order Coleoptera; family Chrysomelidae; genus Psylliodes; species Psylliodes chrysocephalus. The sequence continues at coordinate 84,587,181 of OV651813.1, read as the reverse complement.
TGTCATATTGAGGTTCTATAATGGGCATTATGGGTAAAAAGTCCATTAAAAGATTCATAATTGGCCTATCTCTGTAACTCTCAGAACTATCATAAGCAGAGTGTCTGTAGAATAATATGTCAAATTCACATAATCTACAAATATTAGAGTTAATAGTAAAATTTGATTAGATCAGCGATTCACAAAGTGTACGCCGGTACGAAATATTGCTAACATCGTTATAATTAAAAAATCCAGAAGTAAGAAAGGAAAATATATCAAAACACGCCAAATAAAAGCTGTTTAAAATTATGCACTAAATCGTTGTTTTTACAGTAAGAATATTTCTATCTACCAAGATATCGTCGGTTGACAGGTAAAACTCATTAGGTACCAATTATGATAAAATATATATTTTGAAAGATTTAAATTACTTTTTTGACCCTAAATTAACCTCGTACATAAGTATCCCATTGTGTAATTTTTTTTTATTTCTTGCTTATGATTAGTACTACTTCGAGAAAGGGCGCAATGGAAAAAGTTTAGATACCAAACTCGAAAAGTTTTGGAACCACTGGGTTAGATGAAAACTGGTACTAACCACAGATGTTGAGTCGCTTTAACTGTTTTTTTGTATTGGATTAACTGGAAACACTTTCACGCATCCCTCTGCTCCTTCCCCTCCGAGTAATTCCGGCAGACTCTCCCCAATTAGGCTTGGGTCCAGACATTGCCTCCCCTCAATAGGGCTTGCTTTCCCTGCTTTTGAGGTTCGCATTGCGGCACTGAAGCGCGTATGGCCTATTGTGCCACCATTTGGATGCGCATCACGCTTAAGGTTTTAAAAACCCAAAGTTTTCGGACCGCACATAAATGCTTGGTGGGTACCAGGTTGAGTATGGGTATTTTTTATCTTTAACTGCAGTTTCAAAATAGCAACCCTTGAAACACAAAAGAAACAAATACCTGTCTGTTTACAATTGTATGCCTTGTAATAAATTAAACTTTCTGATTTCTCTATTTAAAAATAATATTTTACTACCTGATGATGACCATAATGATCTAAAACTTGTTGTTTGTGTGGTTATTTTTAAGAAAGAAACAAATAAAATAAAAACCTAAAATATTTCTCAAAACTTGGCTATAAAACAAAATATTAATTAATTTAGAGATACATTTCTAATGTATAATAATGGGCCTATGATTACAGTCTAAAGACATCACGTGACGTCGCATATCCACAAACTCATCCCTTCTTCACTTTCTTACGTCTTGCACTCCCTCGCTCATAAATAAACATTATATTTGAAAGAAACTGACTGTAAATATGATGACGATTGAATTAGATTTATTATACCAGTAGCATGAGTTGAATTCCACATGCTTTCTACTTTTTTCATGCTTCTTTTTTTTTGTGAAAAATGTATTTAAATAAGATGTACATCTATTTAAACGTAGATATATATTTAACGTAAAAACCATTAAAACTTTCAAAAATCCCACTTAGTCACTGGCGTAGATAATAGGAGAGTAAATTTTGCCACTATTCTCTGATGCGTGCCACTGGATTTATTGTTTAATACTTTCACAAAAAAGTTGACATTCTAAAAACACAAACCATTTAAAAAATTTAAAATAAATATCTTTTATACCTATAGTCTGTTCGCTATACTTACGCGGGTTTCGGATTAAAAATTTTATGAGTATTTTCAGGTAAGTACCCGAAAGTTTGACCTGTTCTTTGGGGAAATATCAACTGGTTAAATGAAATGAAAAATAATGTACAACTTTTTAATTACATAATAATGGAGAATATTTTGTATAATTAAGAGCAGAATTAAACTTCTTCATTAATGGAGTCTAATGTGGCTATTATAAACCTAATAATAATTTTATATTACACTTCACACAGAAAATATGGTATATGTATAATAAGAGGGTTATTTAGCTCAAATAAAATATTTTATAACATAAAAATTTGTTCCCTGTAGAGAATTTCAAATGAAAAAAAAAAAAAAAATTGAACTTGCCAACAAAAATGAAAATCAGTCATTATCATCCAAAATATCATAATCGTCATCATCATCACTGTCATCACCATTAATTGTTATTATGATTGGACTTATTTCGTTTATTTTATTTTCACGAGTCCACCAATCTTCTATTAGTTTATCGCACTTGGATATACAGTTCCGCCACACTTTTGGAGTTGCAATTGAAAGTGCTTTTCTCCAAGTTTCCCGAACTGCGTCGTCACTATAACCATATGGTTGTCATAATATTGTTTTGCTATTCCCCATATATATTCGATGGGATTAAACTGGCAATGATACGGTGGCAGACGTAAAACTTGATGACCGTAACTTTTAATAATCTGATCCACAACAAAGGTTTTTGGTTTTGCGTGTATATTTGCCAAGCGTAATAATTCTGATTTTAATATATATTGAGGAAATGGCATATGTTCTTTTGTCAACCATTCTTTAATTTAATCAACAGTCCAAGAGTTCGTTGGACTTTTGTTTAATACTTCAGAATGATATAGTGAATTGTCTAAAATAATTACGCTGGGCTCACTTAAACCTGGGAGAAGTTTTTCATGCAACCATTTTACAAACATTTTTGTGTTCATATTATCGTGATAGTCACTGGAATTTGATTTAGATGAAAATATTAAATCAGCACCATCTATAAAACCCGATTTCCCTCCTGCATGTAAAATTATGTGCCGTTTCCCTTCTCCATCGGTATGTTTAATGGACTTTACGTTATCATCTTGCCATATTCTCTTGGTTGCACCCCTAGAAAATATCCATGTTTCGTCTAAATATATAAAATTCGCCCCTTCTTCTTTAAATTTAGAATATTTTCTTAGAAAGTTAATTCTCTTGTGCGAGATAGAACTTCTTTCACAAATGGCCTTTCTGTTATCCTCCTTTTGAAATTTGAAAGTTATGTATCACTTGCCATAGACTTGTTCTGCCAAGGTCATCAAATTTTCTATCTATTAATTCCGAGAGAATTGTATTTAAGGTCACATGTTCCTTGTTGGCCCTCATTCGATAAATGGTATCACGAATTTCAAATTTCTTTCCATCTGGAATATCTTTCGTTTTCAATGATGGGCGAGTTTTGCGGTGATCTTCTTTCGGCAGTTCAGTTGCGATTTTGTAATACTCCTCTTAATTTGGTTTCACTAATTCCTAGAGCATCGCATACGCGTTGTTGTACAAACATTACCGATTTTAAAGGACCGCCATTTTCTTTTTCATCCGTAAAATACTTATGTACACTACAAATTAGACTATAGCTAACACACGTCTAGGTATTTTTAAAATTTCCATTAAATTTACAATATACATACAATGTCAACACTTGCAAAGAATCAATTCAACTGCAATATTCGTAACAAATTTAGTACCTACCCTTATGTTATTTTAATTTAAATCTGACCATTAGGGCAATTTTACCTAATTTCTTGGGAAGGGGCTTATCGGAACTGGTTGTCAATGACTAATTTGCATAATTTTGTTAATCCGAAACCCGCGTAAGTATAGCGAACAGACTGTAGTCCCCCATCTGACTGCAAAAAGTGGCATCTCGTGTTTTTTTGCTTGATATTTGTAATTGGGTACATCGAAGGGGATGAACAACATGTATTATGTCCCGGTGGTGGAGTTGTCATGTAACCTGTAAAATTCAAAATAATGTTTATTATAGATGGATTTTTACGTCTTTTGCTGGCAAGGAAATAATTTGCTTCGAGACCGTCTATAACAATAAAAAATTACTTTGCATTTTCTTTCGTCCGGTTTTGCTACTATCGATGTAGGAAAATTCCTACACTTACACTGCAAATAGCAAAACCAGACGATAAAAAATGTTTGCAAAAGGATTTTTGTTCTTATAGACGTCAAGAAGAAAATTATTTAGTTGCTACAAAAAACGAGAAAAACCATCGATAAAGGACATTACAGCTCCCACCACCGGGACGTAGTGTTGTTTACAAGACGTGCCACTTTTTTTAGTCAGATGAGGCACTATTAAAGTTATTAAAAAAATATATTTTATTCGGTAAGATCCCGTATCTCTTATAACAAGTGATATTTTATCTCTCATTTATTGTTTTCCATATGCCGCGTTTGAGAATCCACATCGGATGCATCTGAGATGTAAAAGATCTTTGATCACGTGATTCAGTATACGTAAATGTAATGGGACATATGTGTCCGATGTGGATAAAAAAACGCTCAAGATGTAAAAAATGCATCCGATGTGGATTCTCAAACGCAGCAATAGTTTTTGAGAATTATTTTCGGTAGTTGTCCCCTGTTTGAGATTCCAGGGGTATATAACGAAAACTTACCTGTGAATTTCTCTTAAGAAGAATTTATCGTATCTCTGAAATATTGGAGACAATAAAAGGCTTTCTAAAGACCCACGTGAACCAGATCGATACATTTTGAGGTTGAGAGGACTTAAATCATAATGAGCCTGCAAATATTCAAGATCTCTTTCTTCTGAAACAACTGAAATAATACATTAAAAAATTAATATAATCTCTGTATATGTAACGTGTGGAGGGTAGGTAACACACGGCACTTAGTCCCATATACTCCTAACAATGATTCAGCAATATTCTGCCTCTTCCCAATGTACTTTAAAACCAAAAAAAAAATTAAATTACTATGAATACCAACAAACACAAGCGAAACCAAAACAGAAACATGAAACCGGGAAACCGCCTCAAATGACAAACGACATGCCACCATATTATGGATGATATTAAATTCGGATATATTCGGCTTCCCTTATATTTTATAATAAAATCGAAAAATCGAAAAATCGAAAAATCGAAAAATCGAAAAATCGAAAATAGAAAAATCGAAAAATCGAAAAATCGAAAAATCGAAAAATCGAAAAATCGAAAAATCGAAAAATCGAAAAATCGAAAAATCGAAAAATCGAAAAATCGAAAAATCGAAAAATCGAAAAATCGAAAAATCGAAAAATCGAAAAATCGAAAAATCGAAAAATCGAAAAATCGAAAAATCGAAAAATCGAAAAATCGAAAAATCGAAAAATCGAAAAATCGAAAAATCGAAAAATCGAAAAATCGAAAAATCGAAAAATCGAAAATAGAAAAATAGAAAAATCGAAAAATCGAAAAATCGAAAAATCGAAAAATCGAAAAATCGAAAAATCGAAAAATCGAAAAACCGAAAAATCGAAAAATCGAAAAATCGAAAAATCGAAAAATCGAAAAATCGAAAAATCGAAAAATCGAAAAATCGAAAAATCGAAAAATCGAAAAATCGAAAAATCGAAAAATCGAAAAATCGAAAAATCGAAAAATCGAAAAATCGAAAAATCGAAAAATCGAAAAATCGAAAAATCGAAAAATCGAAAAATCGAAAAATCGAAAAATCGAAAAATCGAAAAATCGAAAAATCGAAAAATCGAAAAATCGAAAAATCGAAAAATCGAAAAATCGAAAAATCGAAAAATCGAAAAATCGAAAAATCGAAAAATCGAAAAATCGAAAAATCGAAAAATCGAAAAATCGAAAAATCGAAAAATCGAAAAATCGAAAAATCGAAAAATCGAAAAATCGAAAAATCGAAAAATCGAAAAATCGAAAAATCGAAAAATCGAAAAATCGAAAAATCGAAAAATCGAAAAATCGAAAAATCGAAAAATCGAAAAATCGAAAAATCGAAAAATCGAAAAATCGAAAAATCAAAAAATCGAAAAATCGAAAAATCGAAAAATCGAAAAATCGAAAAATCGAAAAATCGAAAAATCGAAAAATCGAAAAATCGAAAAATCGAAAAATCGAAAAATCGAAAAATCGAAAAATCGAAAAATCGAAAAATCGAAAAATCGAAAAATCGAAAAATCGAAAAATCGAAAAATCGAAAAATCGAAAAATCGAAAAATCGAAAAATCGAAAAATCGAAAAATCGAAAAATCGAAAAACCGAAAAACCGAAAAATCGAAAAATCGAAAGACATACCTCATGCACTTATGTTAAATATGCCTTATTAATTAGTCCCCACCTAGTCTTTAGTCTAGAAACATCTTTAATTGAACAGAAATTGAAAGAATTGAGCAAACTTAAAATCTTTATCCTCTTTACTTCAACGTTAATCGTATGTATTTAAATGCAAAATAAATTATGAAGTACTTTTTTAAAATTTAAAATAAATATTTTTACAAGTATTGTTAAGTCCGTCCTTGGACACACTGTATAATGCTGTAGAATGAATTCACGTTATAACACCTATAAAACGTGTCAGAGCAACTTTCGGAGAAAGTACCGTAAAAATGCTAGTGTGATGTTTTCCGAACTTCACTTTGTAATCTCTATGAAAAGTGCTATAATAGTCTTGCCGTTGCGGACATTCGGCGGTTGCATGGATATTATAGTTACATTAAAAGTACATCGCATGGGAGCTTAAAGAGCCTAATATTGCAGCTTATTAACGTAGATGGGATGTTTTTGTGCTAGCTGGGTACAATGTTGTTATATGCCTTTGGAGCATTTTTCATTTCGTTATCAGATGATGGTCGAAATTTGCAGTTGGCTCTCTTACTATAACCAATAAAATATATGACATCCGCCTATATTCAAACAGCAGTATTTTGCTCATCCCGAATTTGGAACTTCAAATTGTTCCGAGTGAGCTAACTGATTCTTTATAAACTGTGGCCACGCCCGCAAAATGCGGAAACTACATATGCCGCGTTTGAATATCCACATCGTATGCATCTGAGATGTGAATTTTTTATCACGTGATAGTGAATTAGATCTGAATGTAGATGTAATAAACAAATGCTCTAGACTTTATTGGTCACGTGATAAAATGACAATGACAAGTTTATATTCTTTAAATTTTACTTTTGAGACTGGACAACAACCTTAATTTATATTTCTAAACAAAAATTAAACACACTAATCACTTTTATATTCACGCTGGCTGACATAAAGGATCCATCAATAATCTTGGCTTCACAGAACACCTACTTTCTGGCATGGAACGAACATCTCATTCACATCTCATTTCAAATTGAGATGTAAAAAATGTAATCTGGACGACTACATCTGGGATAAACAAACGCAGATGTAGTTGTAGTAGATGTGTCCAATGTGGATAAAAAACGCTCGAGATGTAAAAAATGCATCGGATGTGGATTTTCAAACGCGGCAATAGAAAGGAGGTTATAAGTTTTGGCTTCGGACTATAGTGCACAACTAGCTCACAAATGAGTACTACGTTTACTTATCATCTGAAGAAGGGAGCGCAGTGTATAATTAAAGATACTATGTAACTAGAAATTCGAAGTAATGGTTATGACGTAGCGGTGTTTTGCTTTAAAATTAGTTCATCAGTTCAACAGTTGGCAACATTGGCGTCTTGTTCGTTTGTTGTGATGTAATTTTTATCAATTCGCATTTTTGTTGTTTGTGTGTTGTGAGCATTAAATTTGTTTATTTTTGACATAAAAACTAACTTACACACAAACATTAGTATCAGAAAAAATAAATAAAAAAAAACTTTTTTTTAACCTCTGGCGGGGTTTAGTGTTAAAACAACAGTTTTGGTCTACACAACGTAAAAGACTTTAAATTATATAGAATCCCTTCACCTTTAGTGATCATAGAAAAATAACTGTTTCTAACTAGACACTTACTAGCCAGTCCGAAAATTTGATCATCCGTAAGAGCAACGAATGAGGTATATGGACTACCTAAGTTGTTGATAGAATCTTCAAATTGTTCTATGATCTTCAGAGTATTCGGAATTGTAGATAAAAGTGCTTTCACTGAATTTTCGTGATCTTTGTTAGCAGTCTACAAATTGAATTTAATAATTAATATCTGAGGTCTAAAAAATGAACATGTTCCTATAAACACTTTATTAGTAATAAGAACCTACATCAACTTCGATAATTGCCAACATAGCGTTCCTGTGCATAACATACAACTCAAATGGAAACGTACCCATAGATCTAGGTGGTACTCTAGTAAAAAACCTACAACATTAAAAATAAGCTTAATATTTTTGCAGAAGTTCATCGGGTGTACTAATATTATCAGTACCTATATAATAGATTTTAAATGTAAAAAAGGAAAAAAAATGTATCGTCGTTTTAAACAGTTATTAATCACTCATCTGTTAAATGAGTAAAAATATAATATCCTTTCACCCTCACGTTTCGATATTTTATGGCCTAATGGTTGGTAGTACTGCAAAACGATGATCTAGTAGAAATTAGAATTTTAAAATTTAATAAATCGGAAAGAGCGTTTCTAATATTTTGATTTTATCGTTATCTTAAGACAAAATAAAAGATTAAAGTACCTAGTAAGTTTATTTACTGGAACCGTAGGTGGCACAGCCATTACGCAATAATCTCTATCCGGTATACAATCGAATGCTGCATCGAAAAGTTCCATGATTCCTTGTTCGTGATTTGGTAACGCTGCAGCTATTTCCAAAACGAAGGCGTTCTCTTCCCCTTTATATTCGGGAAGTTTTTGGATAAATGCTTTCGAGGCAGAATCTAAAATATTTCGAATAAACTTATTAGCAAAATACCCTGTACAAAAATTGAGGTGGATGATTGAAGAAATTAAAAATTTTTAGTGTGAACATTTTAAATAAATACTGCATGGAAATGTAATCAAAGTTTATTCCTTATTGACCATTGGTATGAAAAGAACAAAGGACGAATCTAATCTTTAAAGGAAAGAATAGTTAAAAATGAAGAAAAGTAACAAGTAATATGGTGTAGCACCACCCCTGGCTAACTTTGACCCCTTCGGTACCATGATTTAAACAGGTGATTCATGTGACGATGAGGGCCAAGATATGAAGAAATTAAAAATTTTTAGTGTAAACATTTTAAATAAATACTGCATGGAAATGTAATCAAAGTTTATTCCTTATTGACCATTGGTATGAAAAGAACAAAGGACGAATCTAATCTTTAAGGGAAAGAATAGTTAAAAATAAAGAAAAGTAACAAGTAATATGGTGTAGCACCACCCCCGGCTAACTTTGACCCCTTCGGTACCATGATTTAAACAGGTAATTCATGTGACGATGAGGGCCAAGATAATAGAGAAAAGTGATAGCAATTAACGTTCAAAAGTGTTTCATTAGGTTTAGATTTACAGTAAATTAAAGTTAACCTGCAATTTAAGATGGTTTGTTTGTATGTTTAAGTGATGCATGATAATAAATATAGATATATTACATTTAATAAAAACCAAAATAAACTGTGATTTGCACGATTGCACTTCTTATAGGTTAAAAATAAACCATCATGTTTTGCCGTGAGTACATTAGCGATTCTAGCGGATTTTACTCGTACCCTGATCAACTTTAGCTATGTTTTCGAAGAGTAGAAAAACTTTATAGTTACATCGACTTAAATAAGTTGGTGGTACCAAGCGACGCAACTGGGGTTGAAGTAATTGGAGAAAGAGTAATAAATGCGTTTTTTCATATTGTTTAAGGCATTAAGAAAATTGTCGTATAACCTTTGGTCAATGTATTAGTACGAATAAAGAAACAATTTCTTATGAATTTAATTAATTAAATATAATCCTAAATTAATTTGGTCATTTTTAAAAAACAAAAAACTGGATAATTTGGCAAAAAACATGTACATTAATAAACAATAACTTCTGTAATGTTGAATGCCTATAAAAGGTGTCCCAGACTAATTCATCCAGGATATATATTAAACGAATATTAATATAAAATATTTTGACTTGACTACTTCCGATTATACCGGAAATGAACCCAAACTTCTTTATTATAAATAGAACACCCTGTATATTTTACCATTTTTATAATCCCCGCGACGATGAATCACCCTTGATGTCTATTATGTATACAGGTTGTCCCAGACTAATTATTCCAGGCTATATTTCATAAGTAAATAGAGATATTCGACAGGGACAAAAACTAATTCCATGCAATGCCATTTTTTAAGAAATTTTAAATGGGCGTAGAAAAAATAATTCCCTAAACACTTAGTGACAACTTTTTATGGTGGTGCTATTAAGGGTTGGTCTTTTCACCTTCAGATAAAGTGCCAGGTAATTTTTATCTCCCAAGTAACTTAAAAAGTAATCTTTTCACTTCTGGATAAACCTAACTTCTGAATGATAACTTAACTTAGTTATGAAATTCCTGATAAAATACTTCACTGATGGATAAACAGGTAGCTACATAACCACATAAGATTAAAAACTACTGGATACTTACCATACATATTATTTATTTGAAAAACCAGAAAATTAATTATCTGACAGATAGTAACTCTCAGATAATATATCCGTCAGTTAGTTATCTGGAACTTTATCTGGAGGTGAAAAGACCGACCCTTAGCGTACTACTATTTCGCCCCTAGCCACAAAAACACCATCAAATTTACTGGTTCTCTGTCGCAACCCCATAGAATAATTACCCGGCCATTTTATTTGGCAAAAATCCAAATAATGCTTGGCTGTGCCTGTCAAGTGTCAAGATGTCAACTGTGATATGTGAATGGCTCTTAAATATCAAATTATTTAAAACTGTATACTTCTTTTGATATTTATTGCAAATAATAAATATCTCAATTCAAGCTTTACATAAATAAAGGTACAGCAAGACAAATAATATAATGTTCTTATACGAAGCACTTTTTTATTATATAAAAGAGAGGTAGGATATAATGCCCATTTCAAATTTGGATCATTTATGATACCGAGGTATTTTGTTGTGTTTTTCATTTTAATTATAAAGTTGTCATTTATTTGTATGTTGAAAGAAGGCTTTTGTAAATTACATTGCTCTCTATGGATCTACTTTAACACAAACATAGTTTTGTGGCTATAAGTTGCTATAATCTACCTTCGCAAAACTATTAATAATTTAAACATAGTAAGTGGTATTAATATAACATCAAGTAATTTTTTAAAATAAAGTACATGATCTCAAAACAAATAATCTATAATAAATGCGGATAAAACGAGGAGTAAAATAACAATAAATTAAGGGAAATACTTAAACAGGGCAGGTTTGAAGAGTATTATCACAAGAAAGTATATCCGTTCTGTTTATTGATCAAGTATTGTTTGAGTTTACTTTTGAATACATTTATTGTTTTTTTCTTAATTTCTGTAGACAGTCTATTAAATTTTTTAAACCTTTAATAAAAATTGTATTTTGGGAACTTTTACTGATGGCTTGCCGTACATGAGAGTCAGATTGGTTTCTTGTATTATAGTTGTGATATTGCGAATTATATTGAATTTTTTCTAATAGATCTGATGCGATGGTACTATGTCATTTTTATTTTATTAATAAATATCAGTCATGTAATGAACATAATTATGAACTGAAGGCCAATTTATTTCTTTTAACATAGTTGCAATACTCATTCTTCTATTCTTTATTAATAGAATATAAATAGGCGAAGTAAGAAACCCAAATATTTTACATGAGCAGGCTTAAGAGGTAAAGGGGCCAATTATTATTGGATAAATTGCTCGAACAAGTTTTTAAACCCTTATCAAAAGGCGATATAGAATGGTTTTAAAAATCAAGGCTTGTGAAAATCATCACATGGTTTAACCTAAGTAATGCCAATGCTTCACAAACCAAAAAATTCAACGTGATAATGTCCAGGATCCGTAAGTAAGGTCGATCTTCACCCATCTGTTTAATGGATAAAAGTTTTTTTTAATAAATAATATGTTTTTAAATATACCGCAAATGGGTTGCCTAAGAAAATACGGCCACGGCAATTTTTTACTTTTCTTTCTGTGTATAGATAAGAAAAGCATAGGAATCATTATAAAAGTTGCTTATGATGTCATTCTCTATTACTTTGTTCCCTTACATGATTTCCCTAAAATGGACCTAATTCGAGATATTTGAGAAGAATTGCAAATTTCGAATTTTGAAGATAACTCAAAAACGGATGAAGAGAAAAACACCAAATTTTAAATTTAAGCTTTAATCCACTCTGCGGGGAGCTGATTAAAGTTTGGGCATAGTCGAAGCATCTGGGGAATACTTTGGAGGGTGTCATTTTTTTACTTTAAGAAAATAAATAGTCTGGACAGTATTTTCTTAGGCAACCCGTTTGCGGTATATTTATTATATTTGTATTATATTTAATGAAAATAAACTTTCATCCATTAAACAGATGGGTGAAGGTCGACCTTACTTCGGATCTTAGACTATAATACTACTATCGGCTTTCGGTATTTCGTTCCAAGCTAAATCATTTCTCGATTTTATTACGCTACGAGTTTAGCCTTGCGGGCCTCAGTCTCGATAAGGTGGGAACCACCATTTTAGCGTCTCTCAAATTTTCAAGTTTTTTTTAGCGAAATTTACAAGAGTAATAAAAACTATGTTCACTGCTTATATTAAACTGATTAAGGAGGTCCTTTCGCCACCAATGTTAAATAAAAAATATTAGATTATGACTAAAATTAATTTTTTTCTAATAGTAGAAGTCCTTATTTATCTAATAGTGAACTTTTAACTATACCTTACCGTGCAAATTTTTGAGAATTTTTTTTTTAAATGTGTGGTTTGTACAGTGTCTTACGAGAAAGTAAGACTTCAACAACAATTTTGAGTCTTATTCCAAAAGTGTTTAAACTGATCTCGTTTTTTATTCATTTTATTGTTAAAATCATCAATTTGTTTAATGCAGAAGCCAATGTCATTTGACTTTGTCTGTAAAATGTCGAATAAAATGTCAGTATAAGGGAAAATCTCGGCAAAAATGTTGAGCAAAAATTGAAATCAATGTTTTGTTTGAGCCAATGCAAATACCCTTTAGCGGCAGTAACAGTTTCAGCATCCCATGTTTCTTTTTTATCCCAAACGTCTTGAAAAAAGTTTATCAAAGAATCACGGTATTGAAACACTGTTTGCACTAAACGTCCATTCTAGTTCCATCGCGTCGGAGTAACTTTTGGAAACCTTTTTCGAACGTAAATGTCTAAAGCGCTAGTTCTTTTCGATGACTTTGAAAAGAAGGAAGCCAAACCACTAAGCGTCAAAAAGAAAACTTTGTAATCTTTAATATTATCCATGCTTCGCGATAAAACCAAATTAAGTCTATGTGCTATACAGTGAACGAAAATTGCATGTTTAAACTTCTCTTTCACTTTAGCTTGAAGGCCTCCTAAATGGCCAGTCCTTACGGCAGCACCATCGTAGCTCTGAACAACAAGCTTAGAATTACATTCTAGACTTGAAATAATGTCACAAACAATTTTAAACAATGCATCTGCAGTTCGTTCGATAGTGACGTCCAAAAATCCTAAGAATCGCTCGAGAAATGCCATCCAATTCATATCGCACAACAATGGATAATTGACTTAAGTTTGCTGTGGTTTCATCAAGCGCAATTGATACGAAAGGTGCTTTTTTAATTTCACTTGTAATGTGATCCATCACAACGTCGGCAGTGCATTCAATTAAATCATTTTGGATTCTGTTTGAAGTACCTCGGAAAGTCGTCGAATCAATAAAATGATTTTTTAGGGTATCATCGTATTTTGCTAAAAAACTTAGAAGGACCATGTAATTTCCTCGATTGGCGGATCCACTTGCTTCATTATGACCCCTAAAACTTAGTTCATGCTCACTCTGGAAACAAGTTACATCTATTAATAGTTGTAAGACGTCCCTATTTTTTTACTCTTTTATTGCGAATTTTGTTTCTTATTTTTAAATGATTGACCAAACTATGTTCAATGCGATAGGTCCCGAATGTTATTTCTTTAATTGTAGCACTTATATGAGATTTGCTATTTACATGTCGTTTTACACTGTGAAAATTATTCAAGTCTGTAATACCGACTTAATGTTTTTTCGGCTATATTAAAAAGTAGGCAAGGCCAGCAAAACAATTTCCTCAAAGTTTTGCAGCCGGTTAACCATTCATACTTTTTATAGAACCCTACGTGAAAATGCCTGGTGAATTTCTTTGCTGACTTTTCTACTTTCGTCTCTAAATTGATAGGATCCTTTAATCTACTAGAATTAATAATGTCCGTTTTCTCTTCAAAATTTCTAGTTGAAAATCATTTTTTCAATAAAGAGCACAGAATACAGACAATTTACCACATTATTATTGTTTACAGGCACAGTGCATAGATCCTCCATTTTACAAAAAGAAAAACAACTACGAAAAACAAACCGAAATATATCTGAAGCCTACGATTTTCCTCACACGTCGATTCGCGGTCCGAATTGCAATATGCATAAGGCGACGTAAAAATCGCTGCCTCTCGACCGTATTTCACGTATACAAACAGATTTATTACCGTCGCCGCAAAGCAGGGTCAATAACACGAAGCGAAATCAATTGAAAGATCAGCCGGCTTTTTTAAGACGCGCTTCCGCCGACGGACTTGAACTACCTATATGGTGTGTGCGTTTACACAATTAATTTTCTCATGGGTGGTGCGTGGGTTTACACAGTACACCAATGAATTGTTAGTACATTTACGAAGTTTACGTAATGTTTCAGAGAAAATATAGTACCTAATTTAATATTAATTTCTATGCATTGTAAACTGAAAAATATTTATTTTTAATTCTCAAAGTGTAGGGAAGCGGTGCTGCCCCCGCTTCCATGGACCGCACGCCCCTGGTTGACGATGATATTAAATATTTAATATTAAAAAACTTCGAACTGATACGAATGTTGGCGAGCGCACTCGAAAACTATAAAGTCGCCACTAACTGCTGTCCTTAAACATCCACAATTAATTAAGGACCGGCACAAAATTTATTAAAGTCAGTTCTAGAATGTAAGTGATCTGCGCATGCTCAGATGTCAAAATAAGAACGGCACTAATAATGACTGACTTTAAGTGAACTTGCAATAACTCTCTATTAATAAAAATGTGAAAATTTACAAGGCTAGCTATCCAAAATATTTTATATCGATAGAGTGCACCCGAAAATCCCTCGTACTCAATTTTCGTTTCAATATCTCTATTCTTTTATGAGGTATCGCCTGGACGCATTTGTCTTAAACAATAAAACAATAAAAATAAATTATATAAACACAATTCAAATCAAGTTACCTGACTACTAATCTTGACATTTAATTCCTTCAAGATTATTGCAAATTACTAGGTAATTAGAGAATGAATAGTGATAGTAAACAGTAAATTTTTACCACCTATTAATATTTCTAATTTAAAATTGTTAATATTTAATTTTTTTAAAAAGAAATTGAAACAAAAAAATAAAATACGTTTATATAGTTTATGAAATTAATTATGTAAAAATGTGAAATTTGTGTTTTAGTCATTGTGGTTATACAAAAAGTATGACACCAAATGAAATTGGTTACTTTTTTCTTTTATTGCACAATGTGATTACATTTTTAATATTTGCTTACATGCTGAGATCCAATCAGCGTGTTGATCTGCTGCGTGTTGTTCATCCCTATGTGCTTCTTTCTGATATATGTTAGTATACTGTGATAAAATTTGTGTTGAATCTGTCGATCCTTGTAGGTCCGTACCCTTCTCCCCGAGGCTTTCTTCATCATCTTGGAAAACAAACATTGACGCTGAAGTAAAGACTATAGAAAATTCATCAGAGTCCGAGTACGAAACATGGGCAAATACTTCTTCCTCTTCTTCCATTTTAAACGATTCTGATACCGATTTTTTCTCGAAAATGGATGTAATCCTTGAAACGGTACTTGCAAATTATATTTTAAATAAGAATTCTTTTTTTTTTAACTATAAATGGCGACAAGGCCGGCGCCCCAACGGAATTTATTTTTGACACCCATTAACTTTGTGTAAAAGTCAAATTAATTCTAATATCTGGACAATCTCCAGGATTCAGATAGGACGCAAAAATAACATAAATTACAAATAAAATAATAATAATAACAATAATATATATTTTGCAATTTTTTTTTTATAATTTTCAAAGACCTTGGTATAATTTAATAATTTTTAAATACGATGGATACGAGATATGTCTTCGTAAAATGGACCATTTTAAACACATTTGGCTTATTTAGTTTGCCATGGACGGACTAGCTTTAACACAATACTGTTAATATTTTTAATATGATAAAGACACAACAATAATATTTTTAGACAGCTTAAACCTTAAACTAAAAAAAGGTACTCTTGATCAATATCGATAAAATGACTTGTTTTCGTTTAAAATGGTTTTTTGCATTGGTTGACACTAATAAAAAATATTTTTACTTGCTATGGCTGTATGACGGTTTTTAATGAAGAATTTCATATGTCGGTTCAATATGAGCACCTTATTTTTCCATGATTGCACAAAATTATCTTTACTACTTACTGTACTACTATTTAATTTTAATTTCTGAACCTAAAATTTTAAGCATAATTCCTTTTTCTCACTTTGACACTCATTTGGTATATTTACTGTATTATATTAATGTTTTATTTTATTTGCTATTTATTGTTTCTTCTTTAACTTACGGGTTAGATGTAAGTAATATTCATTTTTGTACAAATAAAGACATTTAATATTATTGTTAGGTATTATTATCTTATTAAGCCTTTTCCTCAAAGACAATCATGTCAACTAGAAAAGGCTACCGTATTAGTTTGCTAGTCCACTAATTATATATCTTTGGTTGACGCTTTATTAAATAATACCGTGTTTAGCCAGCCTTGTCAAATATCAACAATGAATACTTACTCTTCTTCAGCCTTTGATCGCCATATTTTTTCGACACTGGACTGGCGATACTCAAAATCTATATCTTCGTAATCATCAGGGTGCGATTTTCTTAAACCATTATACGGTACAAGTTCAAACTCTTCATTTAGTACCTGCAATAGTATTGTTTACGTTTTAATGTAATGAGTACAAATTATATATTATATATATAAAAACTAATAAGAAAAAATTGGTAACACTGCAAGCATTCCCTTTTCACTCCATTAAAACAAGCAATAACAAATGTTCGTAAAATCTCCGCTAACGTTAAAGATATAAACGTTACTGTTAAAATAACGTTATGTCTAATGTACCATCAAGTGAAAAATATAGTTTTAAAACAAATATTCTGAATCGACTATCGTCCATTTATCAGTAAATAGAGAAATTACGTTCATTATTCAGTTTCGACAACCGTTCGATGGCTCAGTAGAAGACGACAAAATTATCAAAGATGTGACTTGGACACCACGGATCTTGCTGCCATCTGTTGATACTGTCCATTGTGTTTCAAAACAATTTGCATTGGTATTGTTCTACTAATCGATCTAAATACAATGCTACAACCCAGATAACCAATCACCTCTGTGTTGCTGACTGATACACACCCTATTAAATGCGTCAAGTTCTGTATATCAACAAAATACACATAATATGCTGAGCTACATATTTTTTGCGTATTAGTTTTAATACATCTGAGGGTTAAAGTGTTAAATATTATTAAAGCGATGATAAATGAATCTAACCACTAACTGTTTATTCAAACAATTAAAAACATTGAAACTTACATCGTAGTTAACAACTTTGTTCAAACATAAAACCGCCACAGCAGAACCTTGATACTCGGCTACTATTAATTGCCTCCCCATTTCTTTGTTCATTAAAATTTCAGCGAAATAATATCTAAAAGATAAACAAACTTAATTTTATATTTCACAGTGCAGTACAAAATGTATTTTCTTTATGAAAGAAGTGCTGAAAGAAAGCAGACACCTATAAATCGTCGTTTGTGTAGTCAACTTTATATAATTTCCTATTTAAAAATGGGTTAACAATCATTGGACACTATGGACAACCTCTACATATAAGAAAGAATATCATTTTAAAAAACTTCGAACAAAAAATCGAATATTGATCTTGTGATCCATTCAATTGAACATTTTGTTTCAAATGATTGTCCAAGATTCTCCACATTCTCCAAAATCGGTGAAATGAAAAATACTCTTATCTCTTTTTAAATCAAGTGAAGGGCCGTAAATAAACATTACAAACCTAATTAAAGAACATTACCTAGTGGAATTCAAGGAATGGTTAATGAAACAAGAAGCTGACGAGTTGCCAGGAAGTTTTTAAATTACCCTAATAACACTACAGCAACCAATACTTGACTATGACTAGACATAATCTTCGCCTGATCACAGGAATTCTAACTGATGGTTATTGCCAAATAAGCAAGCATTTTCATAACATGGGGCTATCAGAATCCTCACTCTAAAGAGGTACCAACAAGGAGATGAAACTATCGAGCATATCGATGGCTTAGCTCACATAGGTGTTAAGTGCAATTTTGGAACAAATTGTGTTAAATGTAACTAGGTACTTATATGTGTACAAATCATTTATCTTTATTTCGCTTTATTATGTAATCAGAAACAACGAAGAATCCCATACAGCACACATTATTTCAGAAATGTTTCAGAAATATTTCAAACGTTTCAAACATATAACATTTCAAGCACACATTTCTGAAATATTTTAGTTAAATATTTCACTGAAAATGTTTCTGAAACATCGTATACATGTTACACAAAAGGTTTATAAACGTGTTATGTTGTAAGAAGCCAACACTTATAATGAAGAATTTCTGATTTGTAAGAAAAAGAAGAAAAAGATGGGATATGTAGTTATCTAGTTATTTTTTTCTTGTCCAGCCTACCAGCCAGAGACAACCCTATATTCTAAATAATGATAGATTGGAGTTGTCGGTTTTTGCCATTTCCTTTTTTTTTGTTATTTATGCGTTGTGCTGTTGTTGTATGGGAAGCAGAATATGTCTTTATTAGAAATTGAGGTGAGTCCTACACTAGTTTTATTTATTAGTGCAGTTTACTAATCACTCGTTATAGCTTGACCGTTTACCAAGGAGATTCGGATATCACGTGTTAATATCTAGTGGTTGTTAAAGGTTCGCTGTATCACAGAAAGAAAGGGTGACGTAAACATTTCGTGGATTTCGGAACAATCGAGAAAAGCCAGTGACGGCTTTAGTAATAACAAAACAAATGGCTTGGGTACAATATTGCAGTATTTCACCAAACAAATTCAACAAAAATAAGTAGCGGTAAACCACTTCCGAAATACTGGTATGTTTTCACTCGAAATCGCTACAAATTTTCTCGAAAATTCCAAAATCATCATCGAAAATCATGGTCGAAATCATCGCCGAAATCAATTCGTTGCTCAAAACCGTAAATGCCGAGAAAAAAGATCATCGTATAAAATTAAGGTGGATTTTCAGTGAAATCACCGAAATCACATAAAAAGTTTTTATGAGATTTCCGAAATACAGGTACGTTTTGACCTTAGTGGTTTCCTCTCGGTTCTGGCAGAAACACTATTAGGAATCGGACTAGATATATTTAGCAAAAATAAGTTATATGCCTATTATCTGGTTTTGGTAGACACGCTTAGCAATTGAATAAAATGTTATGATTATGTTTTGGTATAAATGCCACCCCATCTTGTTTGTGTATATGGTTAATGTATTAATATAAAGTTAGTTTTTATTGGCTATCTGTTTATCATGAATATAAAGTTCGTTCACACTAGTAGAACGTGTACTTAACTCGAAAATTCTAAAAATGGAGCTATCTTGATTTTGCAGTAACCTCACAAAATTCCAAGATTATAAAAACAGAAACCTATAGTTTTAATAATAGTGTTTCGGGCCACAAAAAATGCTTGGAGGGCCGCAGGTTGAGTATGGCTGCTCTAAGGTATACTAGTGAGTAGAATATTAGTTTATGAAGTTTTTCGCCCTTTGATAAGTTAGATTAGAATAAAATTGCTAATTGATCTTAATGATCAGATTGTAATAGTGATAAATATTTCAGATAAGTGCATTTAAAGGAATTTGTGGAAATTAAGCGATTTGCTTTTATATTTTATGAAATTATGTTTAAAAATTAATTATTTGTTTGTTTAAGAATCAATGTTTGAATTTTGTGTATTTTAAATAAACATGTATATTTATAAATGTCTTTTTTTTTTTTGTAATAATATTTTAGAAAAAAGCTAGAATAGATTTCTTAAATATTACTATTTAATATTTCTAAAAAATTTCAAATTTTTATTTCAGATATATAACTGTGAAATATTTTATTTAGGGTACATATTTACGTTTCAGGCACATTTCAGAAATGTTTCTGGGATGTTTTGTAATATTAATACAACATTACAAATGTTTCAATGTAATATTTTTGAAATATTTCTGAAATGTGTTTGTGCTGTATGGGATTGTTGAAAGGTGTGTTAGATACATTTTATGTGAAATAACAGAGTTATTTTTCCAAACCTTTTAACTTAAATTATGAAATATTAGCAAAATCTTATTTAACACACGTGTGCATTAAACCATCAATATACAGCTGCCCGACGCTTTCATTTACTAGATTTGTGTTTGGTGAGTTTTGGCTAATATCGGCAGATGTAAGAGAGACACCTCTCGGCGATGTTGTCTACTACATCACCTCTGTAGGCTGTCTGACGAGTTAAGAGGGGACTATTTATTGAGGAGGAAGAACAATTGGCCTAGTTGGGAACAAGTGAAATAATATAAAATATCTTAAATTATTTATAGGTACATTATTTATTTCCAATACATACTCTCCATATAGTTCCGTAAATCTTGTGGAATAAGCTGCTATTAATGGTACCAAATCATCGTTGTCTTCCTCTACGGCCCTCCTTATCTTATACACTGTGCTAAAAGTACTTCTACAAAATAGTAACAGGTACGAACTCTGGCCTTTTCTGCAATCTGAAATAACATTTATTTCAAATGTAGATAAGCGATAAAAAGGTTTCTTTTTGAAATTTAGTATAAAGTATAAAGTCATAAACATGGGCATTAGTTTTACTGGTATCCATGTTATGAATACTTTTTATTATTCAACCTAGTACTTTAAAAAAATTATCATCTTTTATATACGTTTTCCAATGTCACAGATTTACCCCAGATGCAAAACCCGGAAAAAGATCAAAAGATTTTAATATGAGAATAATCTGACATTGAAACTTTAAATGGGTCTGGCAAAGGTGTTGCTAATTTTATTTATTCTAGATAAACATTGGCCTTTTAAATAAATTTTACTGGGTGTATGAAGTAAATAATATAATGCGGTGGAACTTCTATGTGACAAGAATTATCGAAAAGTTGTAGTGGACCTACTCATGATAGGGCCGGACCAAGAAACCTTTGATGGATCAGAGTAATAAGTGCAGTCACTAAAGAGCCATTGACATGCTCGCAAACCACATAAATTATTTGTTGTGGTGTTTGCAGTGATGCTGCCACTTACAAATAGCAAACGACTTTCGCTAAACCCCTCTTTTTCACTCGACGTCTATCCATGTCAAGAAAGTGACCCTTACGACCTTTGGGAAGAAATAATTTTCTGCCCTAGAGAAAAAAAATAATAAATAGTTTGTGAAAATTATTTTTATTTAAAAAAATATTGAATGCTGAACGAAATTTAAGAATAAATCCTTGAACTCCGAGGGGTGAAAACAAATCAGAAGAAAATTGAATTTGAAAAATCCGCTCCGGGTAAAATTCGAACCCACGACCTTTGGAATATCACCCCACTAGCATAGCGATTAGACCACAGAATTTTATGGATTTACTTATCAGATTTATTTCCCAAAACATTTTATTAATTTATGGCCTTGATGTGTTTACCTTTATAGTTTTTAGTCTAGTAAATTCTTAAAAACAATAAAGACGCTTAAAAATACACAGTTTATTAAAATACTAACCTGGAGCTATTACAGGAACGCCCAAATTCAAAGTAAAATCGAGTCTATGTCTACCAGGCGGTACAATCATGATAGCGTACTTCAAGAACATGATCGATTTAAACAAATGTTGCAGCATTGGTTTAAAAAATATCATGTAATAAATGGGATCGCTAATCGCCAAATGTATCCACACGGTATTTTTACTAATGGCGTCGGTAAGTCCGTATTTCGTTTGGATCCAATGGCTCCAATCTGTGGTAGGCATAGCAGGAATATTGGGAAATGGCTGGAGAAACAACGCACCCACAATTCTGCCTTCATCATCTAGGATTCCTAGAGATAGGTAGCAAAGAGTCCTTAAAATTTAATATCTAATTATTACAAATATATAGATGGTCCAATATATCCACCACTGAATAGTTGGTAGCATTAAACTAATGGTACTGACTCATCGAATCGAGAGGCGTATTCGCGATTCAAGCTAAGTGAGACTCTCTCTGGAGGAAATTTGTGAAATGTGTTGCCAGGAGTAGCGGAATTTCGCTGTCATCGGATTTTTAACCCTTGAAGAAGTTGAAAGACCTCTTTTTTTAAGTAGCGAAATGTGTGCCCAGCCATATGTAATCATAGGTACTCTACATTTATTTAAGGATTTTTATAAAACTGATTTATTGATTTTTTTTTAATTTCAGTTCATTTATCAATTTTGTTTTAAAATCAGTTCATCAGTTGGCAACAGGGGCGTTCGTGTTAATGTCAAAATCAAAACTGAAGTTTTCAATATTTTCTAAGCATTAAGTCGTAAAATTTTGTTTCTTACTAAAATAGATGAAATTTTGCAAAATTTTATGTCTAGAATCAAACTGCATTCTGCATTGACAATTTTATTACCGTTTACATGTATACGAAGTATTACACCATTTACTTCATAATAAGGATAGTAAGATTTTAAATAAAATTATCAATATAAATATTAGGTATCTGAAATTTTCTTTAAACCACATAATAAAACATGTCTTACGTTTAATAAAAAAATATATTTAGATGTTTGTGTAGTATCCAGATAGGTGAATATTTCCAACAAATTAGTCATAAAACACATAATAAATATATTTATGATGATAGCACGGAAACTAAACTTAAATTAACACTAAATGAAACTCAAAAATACTATTATAATGATAATATGTAAAAACAGTTAAAATCTCACAAATACAAAATCCCGCCCAAAACAAACACAATGTAAACAAACAAATATCCTACTTATAGGTAACAATTGACAGGCGCGCGAAAATTAATTTAAATCGCGACTTGCAACAAGTGGTTAATTCATAATATTATATCTCGGGAAGTATCAGTTTCATCAGGCATTCCACAAGGCTCACACTTTGGTACTGTCCTTTTCACACTTTTTATTAACAACGTAATTTCCTGCTATTTAAATAGTTCTTGTCCTCTATATTCCAATGATTTAAAATTTTACAACACAGCTAC
This sequence comes from Psylliodes chrysocephalus, assembly GCA_927349885.1. Classification (NCBI taxonomy): domain Eukaryota; kingdom Metazoa; phylum Arthropoda; class Insecta; order Coleoptera; family Chrysomelidae; genus Psylliodes; species Psylliodes chrysocephalus. The sequence continues at coordinate 84,563,923 of OV651813.1, read as the reverse complement.
AAATTACAATACCGCCCAATAAGGTGATCTAGTTAGATTAAATGAATGATGCAAGGTGAATCATATCCTTAGATAAAAGAGACCAGAGATATAACATACACCGATGTTTAACCTGCGCAAATGTTGCCAATTTCTAAAGAAAGGTTAAAGGAGTGGGGGAACTGTGCAGAGACCCGAACTCGTGACAAGGACCGGACTTTGTTTATTAGCATCATAATGAACTATTAGATTTATTTAAAATATATGTTTAATGGAATTTTGTATTATGAAATAAAATTAACGTGATTTTTTAATATCAAACAGATGCACGACATTTTATGTAAAAAAGACCTTTTATAGAATATTTAGTTAGCGTTTATTTACTACGGACTTTTCAGAAATAGAATATTGTTAATAGAGCAAGAAATGGTACTCATTGTCTATGAGTATTATAAAAAAGCTTGTGCGCAGGCGAATACTGCAAATCAAACCTTTTGAGTCAAACATTATATTTTTTCTACGGCTATTACATAATATTAAAAATTAGTCAAAATGAGAAAATGCTGTTTTGTATTGTAACCTCAGCTTCTTTCTTTAGGAATATTAATTAATATAGAGGATGAGTGATTGTCGAAATAATAATCGATCATTGAAAATAATCGATTATTTTCGATCAATCCATTGTTTTCAATCTACTTGTTTTTCGTATTTCCTTTAAAATAGACTACTTCCTTATCTTTGAAAAATCAAAAATAATCGATTAATTAAAAAGCCAATTAACCGATAAATCAGTGTTTACAAAAAATTATCGTTTATTTTAAATAAACGATTATTTACAAATAATCCATTTTTTTTCGTCCATTGAAACAGATTATTCGATAATCTTTGAAAAATCGAAAATAGTCGATTAATTAAAAAGTCGATTAACTGATAAATCGATTTTCAAAAAAAAAACCGAATTGTCGATTATTTTAAATAATCGATTATTTTCGATCAATCGATTATCATTGAAATACCGAAAATAATCGATTAATTAAGTCTATGTCTATTTACTTCTTATTTAAATTAAATATTTAAAAATTTTATCCTTTTGTAAATTTATGTAAGTAATACGAAATCTGTTTTCTGAAATATGTATTTGATGAATATTTATTGAAACCCCTTAATGCGGATCTGATGTATTCAGCTCAAAGGATTATAGGGACCGTGCGTCATGACTTTAACGCTAACTGGTGAAAAAAATTTGAACTTTATGGGGGGTATTTATTAATATTTTATATGGCATTTATTGTTTAATAATTATTAATTAAATAAAGTCGAATTATTTTCGTAATATCATTATCGAAAAAACTTGTTGCATCCGTGGATGTACGAACACATTACATTGGAAACCTGGTTTCATTCAATAGTAAAGAAATTTTATAAATTTCCACAGAACAGAATTAGTGTCTCACACCTAATGATATACATAATTACATAGATTGCTTATCCATATGTAAATCAGACGATGAAAAGCGTATTTCACTGGGCAAAGTTTTTTTTTATCTAGCTTGTATCAATTTTGAGCACTTAGTTGTAAAGAAATCATTTACAGAACTGGTTTAGAAATTAGAATCTTTAGTGTTTTCTTGTCATTAAGATTTTTACATATTTAAATGAACATTTTATATAAAAATAATTTTACAGATAATTAATGGTTTATTCTGTTGATTAAAACTAATGTAGAATGTTACTATAAAATAAGTATGTCCAATTTGACAAAAATATCATAGCCCTCTTTACAATTTATTAACTATATATTTCTCATTTATTACTAAAATAAACAAATCATAAATAATACATTGCAAGTACTGTCAAAAGAGATTGCAATAAACTATTAAAAATCTAGTGACATTACCATTAAACATTATTCAGAATAATAGATGTGTCCAATTACAACTCTTACCAAAGTTGTTTATATCTCATATCAAAGTTGTTTACATTTCCTTTTCAAGATTGTATTACATATTGCAATTATGTATTTTATGTAGTGTTATTTCTGAAATGAGAGTAGTCTAAAATTATTTATATCCATCTGTTTTAAAGATTGTTTAGATCTCTTAATATTATTAACTACATAGAAACTCAACTTTCCAAATAAATAATAACGTGTCTTGAAGTAAAACTTTAATTATTTTCTTTTTCTAAAGATTAAAATGCTGAAATTTTATATTAAAACACATTTGGGCTAGAACGGCTCTATTTAGTGAGCACTAGGAAAGGCATATTGCAACCCGCTTCTCGTAATTTTTTATAGATGGGTGAGCAATCTATAATATGTATATCATTGGACGTCTCCTGAACGACAGTGGATGAATGACATTTCGACTAACATAAAGCAAAAAAGAATTATTATTATTATTAGGCATTCCAAACTGAATGACTACCAGTGGGTTTTGACAGGTTATGATGTGGCAAAGTTATGGCAACTCTGTAGGCCTGGTGATTTGACAAGGTGAGTGAAATAGATAGTTACATAGATTGATCATCCCTATTTTTTAAAATAAACATAAGCTTATGCCTTGAAGTAAAAATATAAGCAATTATTATGTTTTAAATATCTTAAGTCTGAAAATTGGTTTTAAAACACATTTTTGCTAAACTGATTCAAATTAATAAATATTTGCCAGGCAATATGGCTGCTCGCAAACGACCAGCTTTGAGCAATTTATATAACATATATGTATCATTGACCCTGTTAATGACAACATAACAACAAGGTTGCCATATCTAAACTGTCAGTACCCACTGGTAGCCATTTGGACAGGTCGTTGGAATGCATAATTCCCAATCTTTTTTATTAATTTACATTTTTTAATGTTATTGTAATACTTTTAAATTCAGTGTTACTAAATACCGATATTTTGACATTGGATACACTTGTTTAAGGTAGAACTTTACAATTTATTGTCACTTAAGCCATTTAAATCTTTTTGCTTAAAATGTATATACATGTCTAGATTTTTATAATGTTTTACATTTTATATCATTTTGACCATGTACTCGATTGTTTGGTACGGGCCGGTATCTATATTTAACTATATTTAATATTTTAAAAAATATCCATTATTATTTACTTGCAATGTTTACCCCATTTAATTCTAAAATTAAACACTAGAGAGGGCTAACTTCGGCAGTAGTGCTGCCTCTATATTTCACGCACGGTCCCTATGGCGCTTTATGTCAAAACGTTAATAAATATTTAGCGCTGAAAACGAATATATTTTTTATATTTCATAACATTGGTACTTGTATTATAAGCATATACAATTTCTCAAGATACATCGTGGCATTTTGAGTTTAAAATTAAATAACTAGAACACTTTAAATTGCTAAAACACCAACAAATAAATCAAAAAACAGCTATCAATGGTGACTGAACTCAGGCGGAGGTGAGCGTTGAATGGGAATTCGGAGTAATTCGGGTGGCGTCGTGCAAACAATGATTTTCAATTGGTGGGTTACTTGGAGTTAAAACATACAACATGCGCAGTGTCCAATGTTACATCTTCGGCCTCTTTTATCTAAGATCATATCTCATTAAATACCAGTAAGTGCAAGACCATCAGGTTCACTAAAGCTTTAACCCTTTCTCTAAGTCGATACAAAATCAAAATCGCTATAATAAAATTGAATTTGACATATACGTCAAATCAATGATGTTCTGTTAAAAGTCTAATTAGGAGTTAACTGTCAGTGGAACCAAAATCACGTTAGACTATTGTGTTTATTTAGGCTCCAATTTTATAATATGCAAAATGCAAGCAACTGTTCTGAAGAATATAGAGTAATGCAGGTCCCTAGATTGAGTAACAATACTTATAACATCGTGAAAAGCAATCACGAAAAGCGACTGAGCTTATAATGACAATAGTGCTTTTCGTCTGATTTACATATGGATGTGCTATCTATATAACTATAATGTCATTGGATCTTTCCCTTCTAGTACACGAGCGCCAACTTAATTTCATACATTTTGAGGGACACTTTTTGAGATAAACAACCATATGAGATTGTCCTCCTTTCTTCTACACTCCATGGTCGGAACCAATCCACAGACCTAGTTTTATGGCTAAAAACAAGAACATCGCCGCCAAATTGTAATCTGTAATTCATCTATAGTTGATTTTATATCTTTTTTGGACAATATAAAATTGCTGTTGATTTAGATGGATTTATTAAAGCTGTGTACAGAAGATAATACATTAAATAGTGAATTCAAATCTTCGTTAAGATGAAGACTTGAGATACCTAGGGACTCTTTTTCAGAAGATGGATAAAGCTGTGTATCGTCCGCATAATGGTGAATGGCACATTTTTCAACAAAGTTTTGAAATCAGACATTACAAAGCTAATAGAATCGATCGCAAAAATTGATAACTGTGGCACCCCTTGGATTACTGTTATATAGTTTGATACATGACCTTCCAAAATTAGTTTATAAGTGCAATCAATAAAAAACCGTGTTTTTAGAAAAATAGTTTCTTCAGTGTAAGTTATAAAAAACCTTGATTGGTTGCTTTAAAAATGTCATCGCTATTAGTGCTGTTAATGGCGCTTAAAACTTGACTGATGTTGAGTTATAACGTCTCGTTGATAAACCTAGTAAACTGATCTTTAATTATTACTTCTTATAGTCCTAGAACCAACGTACAGATTTATGATTTATTTTCTAATAGCTAAATTTATTATTAAATTGTGCTATGATAAGTGTCCAACGAATTCACGAAAGCGCGACGTTCAGACTGGGGCGCTTAGGTATTACAAGTATTACATGTATTACAAGTGGTGCGTGCCTCTCAAATGGCCCAACGAAAATGGTGGAGGAAGTGGATTTTGAGAAAAACTTGAAAATAAATCAGTAAAATTTAATAATAAATTCAGCCATAAGAAAATAAGTCACAAATCAGCACGTTGGCACTAGGACTATACATAGATATATAAATATAAAGTTTTTGTCCCAATGTTATAAAATCATTATTTTTCCTTTAGTTATTAGTGTTTGTTGTTACTGGTTTTTGTTCTTATTCTTTATTATAGAGTATATTTCAATTTTATACAGGATGTTTGAAATGATTGTGACATGTAGTCCCAAATAGGGACCTGTAATGTCATTGTGTAGTGGAAAATTACACCAACTTAATAAGCTTTTAAAAATGTACTTAATTATGTCAAATTTTTTAATTTAACGCAATAAAATTATCCTATTCCACTTTGTACCCCGAAAGTGACCAAAAAACAAGAATTTAAACTTAAAATTTGAGCAGCAGAGTCATTTGGCCAAAAATCAAAATATCTTTGAATTTAGTATTTCTGCGCTCTTTCTATGAAAACAAATTATATATTTAAAAACAAAATAGATATACAGGGTGTTGTTTTGAAGCTGGAATAATTTGTAAAATTTTAACCATACCAGACCTGGATTTTACAAGATATGGATGATAATGTACTAAACGTCAAAAACATCAATGGAGTTGTTTTTAAATTAGAAATAAGAAATGAAATTGACGAAACCTGGATGGCCTTCATCCACAGTTAAAGAAAGTCCGTTCCCCCAATGAATCACACTGTATAAAACTCGAACTCTAATGAAAATAAGGAAATCTGGATATACGTGATACAAACTAGGATCTTAATTTTCCAGATAAGATCGAATTTACGTATATAGAAAGGTCAGATTAAAATCTTTAACAATTGCGTGATTCGTAAGAGCTTTCAAAATTGTTTTCTTTAAAACTGTGGCCTAAATTACTAGTAATTTTAAAAATAACATTTTACCTCATTTTCCATTAATACTTAAATTATTAATTATACTGGCAAGTAAACATTTTGTAAATTAATTTATTACATTATTTTATTGGTACAAAAAAAAAATTTAAAATAAGTTATCCAAATATGGGCAGGTCTCTTAATATGGGCCTTTTCCAATTTCAACTACGAAATTTACGTCATGAGAAAAGATGGGCGCTCTGTCACAGGAAATGGATCCCGCGCAACTAGGTAGTCACATTTTAACGGGCGAACACGTTGTCAGAGCGTTAGAAGTAGCCGTAGAGTGAGTAGGTACTGCATTCTTTTTGTTTAGCAAATAATGTAACCCTTCCTGCAACAAAGAAAAACCGCTTCAGCATGATTGGAAGAAAATAGTTAAAGTTGTTTTTACGCAGACATCCAGAAGTTGCCAAAAGAAAATCACAAAGTGTTAATCCTGCTCGAGCTGCCAAAATGAACAAATTCATTGTCGATGACTACTTTAATACTCTCAAAAGAACGTTGATCAAACTTGATATTATGGATAAACCACATTTGATCTTTAACATGGATGAAAAAGGATGTCAGTTGAATCTCCACAAGCAGCCTGAGGTTTTAACTCGAAAAGGTGCCAAAAGAGTACCACTTATCGCTCCTGAACATGCAGAAAGTGTGTCAATTGTGTCCTGCGGAAATGCACTGGGTCAAGCGATTCTACCAGTGATTCTTTTTAAAGACAAATGCCTTATGACAGAATATCAAGACAATCTTCCTCCAGGTAGCAAGGTTTTTATGACGCTCAAGGGAAGTATGACTTGCGAGGTGTTCGTCAAGTGGATAAATCATTTCGCAGAGTATAGTCCTGCAGAAAATGTACTGCTTATTTTCGATGGAGCGCTATTGTGGCTACCGCTGACAGTCATAACATAGCACTTCTCAGTCTTCCGAGCAATTGTACACATGAATTGCAGCCAATGTAGAAATCAGTTTTCAGAGCTTTCAAATATCATTGGGTAGATGAATTGCAAAGGTTCTGGGGAGTACATTCTTAGCGAAAGCTTACAAAGTCAAGTTTTGGTGTGGTGTTTTCTAAAGTATGGCCTAAGATTGTAACCCCTTCGAATATAACTGCAGGATTTCGTGCTACAGGGATTTACCCCTTTGGTCTCACGATTATTTCCGAAACTGCATATGCTCCATCTGTAGAACAGAAGTAAAAGTTGGAAATGCTTTTGCCAGTTCTCCCACTTTATACACATAAATTGACAGGTTGTCAGCGGATCTCACCGAAATGGACACGATACATTGGCGTACAAAATTATTTTATAGATGTTAATAACAATTTCGAGTAAATAGTTTAATAAATTGTGAATAGCTGTTGAAATTTTGTAAAATTATAATTTGAATATTATAATACATGTTTAATAATTATTTATAATCCATAAATACATGGGATTGTCCGGTTCCGCCGATAACAATTTAAAATTACTTATTCTATGAAACGACACTGGCAGGTAAACATTACTGTGAAATTCTCGGAGCCGCCCGACGTGGTTTGACGTTTACCCCCTCTCTACCTACCAAAAGACTTTTCAACTTTTACTTTCTCTATATTACCTATCCCAGAAAAATCATCCACCTTTAAAAACGCCACTGGAAACTTCTCCACCTCAAGCAACGTCTACTCCCAAGCAAACGCACTTTTTTGTTTGTGAACATATTCTTTTCTAATAAATAAAATATGGATGCCCATATTTGGCACCCGTGTCCAATATAAGACTGGCTGACCTAAAATTATAAAATTTGAGCAATATTGGAATGCTAATCTCTTTATTCATTTCTCTTTCATAGTTATTTACACACATCTGCCCTAGAGTGCTTACCACTTTTGATATTAATTTATGGTGGAAAATTAAGCTTCTTAGAGATAGAATGCTTAGGTATGTTCATATTTGGTCGAGTTACCTTACACCAATATTTGAGCCTAACTCGCATTTTTAGTTCTTCTGTAAAGCTATGTATATAGCTAGCTCTATACTAATAAGGGTCATTTTCCCTTGTCCACGCGTTAAAAAATTACATATCTGAGTATTAATTTGTTATTCGTTATGTGTTAATTTTAAGCTATAAATACATAATATTAGTTTAGAAGGGATCTACACATTTTAACAGGTCTGCTGATATGTCAACGTTCTTATAATTTTATTTTCTAATTCAATAAAAGTGAAGTAAACGCATTTAGATTTTAGTGAGCAACCTTCTATTTTATTATCAATTATAAATACTTTGAATTAATTTGCGATATTCTGATATATTTATTAAAAAGGAGGTTTATATTTTTTGGTATTTATTTTCAGAAATATATTTCATAACAAAAATAAAACAAACAATAGGTATTATTATCTATACATTTATGGTCCTGACAAGGACCGATAATGTAAGCCGTTTTAAGAAGTATCTATTATTCTTTACGGCTCATAATCTTTGAAGAACATTTTAGAACTACGAAATAAAATACTTACAACAATCTAGGTGGATCAATCTCTCCAAACAACTTATAAATACTGTCCTTGTTGCCCACAAGTTTTTCAACTGCCTTGATGTGCTCGCTGCTGAGCCTAATAATATTATCCGGAGAAAGTACCAATCCTTTTGAGGTTTTAGATGAACGTGACGAAAGGCTGGCCATTATTTAAGAAAAAATTATGGTCTAGCTTAGAACTCTTTTAAAATATATATTTAAATAATTGTAGAATTATTTTAAAAGTGTCAAACATGTTTGTCAAAAAGTGACAAACGTCGAAAGTGGGAGGAGAAGATCAGGGCTGGTATATCTAAGGGGGTCGCGCACATACTTTGATTTTCTTTTACTATACGGAGAATGGTCGCACTGCGCAGCTTTCTGAGTGCCTTTTAAAAGGAGATAGAAAACTCCGCCATTTTGATCCTTTATTACGTGTTGCCTACATCTTGGCGCAATATTTTTAATAGGTGCGTTTTAATCATCCGAATTGTCGGTTTTCTTGTTTTAATCTGACAGGTTAAAACGACTAAACCGACAATTCCGGAAGCATAAGCGGATGATTAAAACGCACCTGATATTTGTCAGTGTCAGTCACATACTTTGATTTTCTTTTACTATACGGAGAATGGTCGCACTGCGCAGCTTTCTGAGTGCCTTTTAAAAGGAGATAGAAAACTCCGCCATTTTGAACCCTTATTACGTGTTGCCTACATCTTGGCGCAATATTTTTAATAGGTGCGTTTTAATCATCCGCTTCTGCTTTGGAATTGTCGGTTTTCCTCTTTTAATCTGACAGGTTAAAACGACTAAACCGACAATTCCGGAAGCAGAAGTGGATGATTAAAACGCACCTGATATTTTGCTTGCTGCTGTCAGTGTCAGTGAATATTATTTTTGAAGTCACAGTTTATTGCTAAAGAATCAGTTAGCTCACTCGGACCAGTTGAAAGTTCCAAAATAACATCCACTCCAGTGATACAAATTCAGGATGAGCAGAAGACTGCTGTTTTATTATAGGCGGTTGTCATATATTGTATTATCCGAGTTGCGCAGTGTATAAACTGGAACAATGAGATCAAAAGTGCCGACGCAGAGTGAGCGATCTGATTCTTTAGCTATAAACTGTGGCATAGGAATCAAAATGGGCGCGCCCTATGTTGGGCGTGTCGGACCTCTCTCTTGTACCGTATAGTAATCAAAGTATGTGGGGTCGCGACACATACTTTGATTACTATCTTCGGATAAATTGTGAAAAAGGTGTTCGACAAAATTTTTAGAACCTAAAATTACATGGACAACACCATAGAAGAAGGAATTTTACTTTTATGACATTCTCTTTCAACATTTTTAAGTGACTAAGTACCAATAAGAATATTGTGATGTTTGTTTACTTTAAAACAACAGTTTATTTATTAATAATTTATTTAAACACTTATTTATTTTATAACACAACTATTCTTATTTATATATACTTCGAATGTCTTTAAACTGATCACTATTTATATTCACCACTGTCTATCTACTAATTACTATTTATCTTCACTGTCCATATAATAACTGATTGCACTCTGTTCTTCCACCAATATTTATATTCAAATTTCTAAAGTATGGTGGAGTCTAGAAGCTCCTCCACCAAACTAGAAATATTTGGAATAGACCAGAAATATTATCTCGTCCTTTCTCGAATAGTTATCAAAATCACCTCCGCCATAGTCGTCCCATAGGTTTGGTCTTAAGGGGTTTAATTATGTATAATAATCGGACAAGTTGGGCCTCAAAGGCATTGCTAAGTGCGTTCATCTATCATATCACAATAGTAGTTTGTGCAACAAGAGTGGATATGATGGCCATATCGCACGAAGACGAAATTTGGACACGACGCCGTAGGCGGAGTACTCAAGGGTTTGAGTGCGTTATGGACAATCCATTCGAGTTGTACAGTATATTTTTTCTACGACCATGTGTGTGTGTGTGTGTGTGTGTGTGTGTGTGTGTGTGTGTGTGTGTGTGTGTGTGTGTGTGTATGTGTGTGTGTGTGTGTGTGTGTGTGTGTGTGTGTGTGTGTGTGTGTGTGTGTGTGTGTGTGTGTGTGTGTGTGTGTGTGTGTGTGTGTGTGTGTGTGTGTGTGTGTGTGTGTGTGTGTGTGTGTGTGTGTGTGTGTGTGTGTGTGTGTGTGTGTGTGTGTGTGTGTGTGTGTGTGTGTGTGTGTGTGTGTGTGTGTGTGTGTGTGTGTGTGTGTGTGTGTGTGTGTGTGTGTGTGTGTGTGTGTGTGTGTGTGTGTGTGTGTGTGTGTGTGTGTGTGTGTGTGTGTGTGTGTGTGTGTGTGTGTGTGTGTGTGTGTGTGTGTGTGTGTGTGTGTGTGTGTGTGTGTGTGTGTGTGTGTGTGTGTGTGTGTGTGTGTGTGTGTGTGTGTGTGTGTGTGTGTGTGTGTGTGTGTGTGTGTGTGTGTGTGTGTGTGTGTGTGTGTGTGTGTGTGTGTGTGTGTGTGTGTGTGTGTGTGTGTGTGTGTGTGTGTGTGTGTGTGTGTGTGTGTGTGTGTGTGTGTGTGTGTGTGTGTGTGTGTGTGTGTGTGTGTGTGTGTGTGTGTGTGTGTGTGTGTGTGTGTGTGTGTGTGTGTGTGTGTGTGTGTGTGTGTGTGTGTGTGTGTGTGTGTGTGTGTGTGTGTGTGTGTGTGTGTGTGTGTGTGTGTGTGTGTGTGTGTGTGTGTGTGTGTGTGTGTGTGTGTGTGTGTGTGTGTGTGTGTGTGTGTGTGTGTGTGTGTGTGTGTGTGTGTGTGTGTGTGTGTGTGTGTGTGTGTGTGTGTGTGTGTGTGTGTGTGTGTGTGTGTGTGTGTGTGTGTGTGTGTGTGTGTGTGTGTGTGTGTGTGTGTGTGTGTGTGTGTGTGTGTGTGTGTGTGTGTGTGTGTGTGTGTGTGTGTGTGTGTGTGTGTGTGTGTGTGTGTGTGTGTGTGTGTGTGTGTGTGTGTGTGTGTGTGTGTGTGTGTGTGTGTGTGTGTGTGTGTGTGTGTGTGTGTGTGTGTGTGTGTGTGTGTGTGTGTGTGTGTGTGTGTGTGTGTGTGTGTGTGTGTGTGTGTGTGTGTGTGTGTGTGTGTGTGTGTGTGTGTGTGTGTGTGTGTGTGTGTGTGTGTGTGTGTGTGTGTGTGTGTGTGTGTGTGTGTGTGTGTGTGTGTGTGTGTGTGTGTGTGTGTGTGTGTGTGTGTGTGTGTGTGTGTGTGTGTGTGTGTGTGTGTGTGTGTGTGTGTGTGTGTGTGTGTGTGTGTGTGTGTGTGTGTGTGTGTGTGTGTGTGTGTGTGTGTGTGTGTGTGTGTAACGCATAACTCATGAACCGATACACGGAAAAACACCAAATTTAAAACTTAAGCTTTATTCCAGCGTCTAATGAGCTGATTAGATTTTGGGCAGAGTCGGAACATCTGGGGGGGTACTTTATGGGTGGTCATTTTTATATTTTATGGAATATATCTGTTATTTACGTTTGGGGAAAAAAATTTTTTAAATAAAAGTTACTTCTTATTTTGTTATCTATAATTTTTGTTATTTACAAAATTTTCCTAAAATGGTCCGTATTCGAGAAATTTGACAAAATGTAAAAAAGTATTTTTTTTTATAAAAATTGTTCAAACAAAAGTTGTTTGTAACATAATTCTCTATAATTTTTGTCCCATAGATAATTTCTCTAAAATGGACCGTATTCGAGATATTTGAGAAAATGTGTAAATTTCGAAATTTGAAGAAAACTCAAAAACGAATAAAGAAAAAATCAATAAATTTTAAACTTAAGTTTTATTTCGGCCTGACGTGAAATGATTAGATTTTGGACAAAGTCGGAACATCTGGGGGGGTACTTTATGGGAGGCCGTTTATATATTTTATGGAATATATCTGTTATTTATGTTTGGAGAAGAAAATTGTTCAAATAAAAGTTACTTCTAATATTATTATCTATAATTTTTGCCTTATGTAAAAATTTCCTGAAATGGTCCGTATTCGAGAAATTTGACAAAATGTGCAAAATTCTGATTTTTATGAAAATTGTTGAAATAAAAGTTGTTTGCGATATCGATCTCTATAATATTTGTTCATACATGATTTTTTTTAAATGGACCGTAATGGAAAAATTGTAGGAAAAGTGCTAAATTTAAATTTTTCAGTATTTTCATTTTCAATGAATATCTATAGAAAAATGTTTCGCGGTAGATGTGTGTGGACAATGTATATATTTAGTTTATCCTCTAAACATTTATAGAGATGCTGCAATAGGTTGTACACAATAAACGGAAAAAGCCTGTAATAACTAGATAGGAAAGTCATGTGTTGGACACATCAGATTTTTAAAATAGAATAAATATAAAAAAAAATTTAGTCGCGAGTGGAGAATCGATCTCCGGCTTTTTGCGTGGAAGTCAAACACGCTATCCATGCCTCTACAGCCAATTTTTCGATTTTGGTTTTAATACTCGTAAATAAAATAATTTCATATATGTAGTTTGATTAAAATTTATTTTTTTTTTAAATATGCTTCAAATAAAAATAACAATGCTATTATTTACGATTATTTATCGATTCTACACAAAAATAACTTAGTTTAATGTATATTTAATCATAATAATTAAAAAATATAACAATTAGTTTCACAGGATTGTCACTTATTTAAAATATTAAAAATAATAATGGTTGGATGTCCAAAATATGAACTGTGATTGGTGGATTTCATTATTTTGCATTGTTCTCACTACCTAGAATGGATATGAAATATATTCCTTCAGTTGAACGCAATGACATACTTTTTCGTTTTGTAGTCTGTACGTAGATAAGCTAATATCCATATGGGTGTAGAAAAAATACTATTTATGCCGTCTCCACTTCATATCTCGATGGTCAATATGCATCAAATGCTGCAACTCCGACAAGTCCACATATAACCTAAAATTATATATTTAACCGAATAATATCAGTTATGCCATATAATTTATATTTTTCTCTGAAAAAAAAAAAAAATCGAGTATAGGTCTATTCCAACAACGGTCAGAAACCAGTCACTGACAGGATTCTTGGCACTAGATTATTGGGACCGCCAAATTATCTACTGCGCAGAATCCTGGTGTCAGTGACTGGTTTCTAATCGTTATTAGAACAAACCTTAGGCCAACGTATCCCCCAAAATGAAATTGTATGTTCACTTATCTTCAAGAAAGTTATAAAATATACTTTTTCTACAATCACTATCCAAAGTAGGTTTTTGCGCTTCGAAATTCAACTGCAAAGTTGATGTTTTTCGCGAACTGACATTAAATGACAGCTTTGTCGATCGCTGAGCGGAAAACTTGACAGCCTTGTCGCTCGCCTAATTTAAATTAGATATAATAATATTTCTTTTTAATAAATTATCTTGACGTTATTTGTACCTAGTTTGTAATTTTTTCTTTTATTATCCAAGTTAACATGGGATTTAAATATCAACTCCATTTTTCATGAATAACGTAAATATAGGCAACACATTATACACTACTTATGACAAATTTTCAGTTTTTATATCTATTTATTAAAATAATGTGACCGTAGAAAAAATCTGGTGTGCATTTTGAACGAAAAGTTCGTTGCCGATTTCGATTAAAGTTTAAAGTTTTCAAGAAAATAAAATATTTAAATATATCTTGATATATATCGTTAAAGGGAAACATTGTCTTCCTCTTAACATCGCACAAAAACATCTATCCACGATTAGTAGGTAAAAATCATTAAAAGTTTGGTTGATTTAAAAATTTATTTGCATGCCTATTGTTGTGATTCATTTTTATAGGTTCCCATAGAAACGACAAAAAAACTACTATGATTATGGTTTAAAAGAATTGTCTATATTTTTTTTTTTTTTTTTTTTTAATTTGGTGTCATCGGCGTCGACTACTATGGCCATTAGCCTCGTGTTCTGTGTAGGCTTTGTTACTGTTTCCCAGCGCCACTTTAGGAACAGCACTGTTAATTAGAACCCAACAGTGAATGGTCGAGTGGGGAATCCTACCAAGGCATCAGAATTAATTTTAAATAATTAAATTAAATGAAAAAATCCCGGCCAACGGTGGGATTCGAACCTGAGACCTTCCGATCTCAAAGTCATGACTCTAACCACTGAGCCAACCCACCCCCCTAATTGTCTATATTATTGACTATTTCCCTAGACCAAATATCAGCGACTATTTATCTAGAGAAATAGTCGATATTTGGTTAGTGGGCGGCCTATGGAAGTTGCAATTCCCCAAGAAAAGGCTGTCCTCAACAAAATTGAAGAAAATCCGACCACAAGTACCAGACAAATAGCTCACAACTTAAACTTATCTCATTCGACGGTGTGGAGAATTTTGAAAAGACAACTTTTGTATACCTATCATATCCAAAGAGTACAAGCCTTATTGCCAAGAGATTTTCCGCCAAGATTGGCTTTTTGTAGATGAATGCAAGACAAAATAGCTTAAAATCCTAGGTTTGGAGCCGAAGTTCTGTTTACCGATGAAGCATCTTTCTCGAGAGATGGTATTTTTAATTTTCACAATAACCACCTATGGGCTGAAGAAAATCCACATGAAATTGCAGAACGCCGTCATCAGCAACAATTTTCCGTTAATGTTTGGGCTGGCATCGTCGGTGACAATTTGATAGGCCCATATTTTTTGCCGAATAAATTAAACGGTACAGATTATCGACAATTTCCAGAAAGAAGTACTGCCGGAGCTGCTGGAAGATGTACCGCTTCACGTAAGGCAAAACATGTACTTTAGGCATGATGGAGCTCCGGCCCACTTTAGTCTGCTTGCTCGGCAATACTTGGACGACGAATACCAAGACCGTTAGATCGGTCGAGGAGGTCCACACCCTTCACCCCCGCGATCTCCCGACCTTAATTGTTTAGATTTTTTCTTTTGGGGCCATCTCAAAACCCTAGTCTACGCTACTCCAGTTGAAAATGTTGACCAATTAAGAGAGCGCATTGTTGCACCTTGCGACATAATTCGGAACACTCCGGGAATTCTCCTGTGTGTTAGACAGTCAATGCGTCGAAGAATTGCTGCGTGCATTGAAGCTAACGGCGGACATTTCGAACATTTAATTTAACTGTTTATGATTTATTAGTTAACGTTTGCTTTTGTTACTTGTTCTAACGTTTAAAAATGTTGTTTTATTAGTAAGAAAAAAGTTTTATTTCCAAAAATTGACCATGTATTTCAACATTAAAATTTGATTTTTCTCGAAAACGGTCGACTTTAGAGCGTATGACCAAGAGTACCTGTTTTGTGTAGAAAACATTGGCGGTTCAAATGGGCGTCTCAAAACTGTACTTTTTCTAGTGGCGTAGAATTTTTTTTTTTTTCAATTTCAACACCCTATGGAGCAATCTGTATATTTGCTTAATATATTATTTAACAATTTTTTATTTTGTTTCAGATTAGCCTAGGAGTAGAAGATGGAATACTGCAGGCTTACAACCCAGATTTTGAACTACAGTTTTCGCATAAAGTCTCTCTTATGACTAGATTTTCACAGGCGGACTTAGATCCTTCTACATTTCTTTATCTTCTTAAAGATGAACATGAAAGTCTGCTATATTGTTACCTTTTCATGGCAAAAAAGCAATCAGATGTAAGTACTTTATAATTTTAGATACCTATTTCTAATGAGTTTTTTTTTTTAATTGTTGGATAAGAAAGCAAAAATGGGGTATCTTCTAAGAATTATTTGTCGGTTCGATATGTAGGATAGAAGTCTCACTCGTATTGCCTTATACATTTCTAAAAATAACTATAACTACCCAGTCAACACAAAAATATTACATGAATATTCAATGCATATCTCAACTGCATTCCATGGATATGCCATATCCGCCATGGCATATGACTGGAAGATTGCAGGAATTTACAGTCACCATTAAACATATGCCCACGATATGTTTTTATCTGCCAGAATATATGTATGACATATTCTACGGACTTACTGAGGATATCTATGTATGCCTTATTCATGGTATTTTGAATATTCATGGCATATTCAATTTTTTTTTAATGCAGTACCATAGTTTAGAAAATAAAACCCATACTTAAATACAAAATAAATAAAAGGTATTTATTATAAGTTTTGTTGAAAATAGACATAATAATAGTTTTAATAATTTTTCATAATTGTTTCAATTGAAAGGCTAATCAAATATGAGTTATTTGATTTTGTAATTTGAACAGAGTTGTACTTCAGTAGGTGTAGTAGGGTAGTATTAGTTATATATAATTTTAAAAGGATATTAGAATATCTAAAATTTGTTAGATTGTTCCATAATGGTTTCTGTAAATTAAACAAGTTGATTTTTAGAGAGGTTTGTTTATTTAAACATATAATTTACAAAATACAGGGTACAAAGATTATTATTTGTTATATTGTTGATTTTGATAAAATAAAATTAAAATAAAATAAAAATAAAAATAAAATTAAAATAAAAATAAAATTAAAATAAAATTAAAATAAAATTAAAATAAAATTAAAATAAAATTAAAATAAAATTAAAATAAAATTAAAATAAAATTAAAATAAAATTAAAATAAAATTAAAATAAAATTAAAATAAAATTAAAATAAAATTAAAATAAAATTAAAATAAAATTAAAATAAAATTAAAATAAAATTAAAATAAAATTAAAATAGAATAAAATTAAAATCAAAACTAAAATTGAAATAAATTAAATTAAATTAACTTAAATAAATTAAAATTAAAAAAATATTAATATCGTAACTTGAAACACCCCTGAGATAAGAGCATTTTTGAGTCAAATTAAAAGATAAAGTGGGAAGCCGAGGTAAATTAATATTATAATTTAAATTAAAATAAAAATAAAAAAAGGTATTGTGAGATATCATTACAAATGGTGCCCAACAACGTGGGGCAATAAAGTGAAACAAGTGGGGAAGTAAAGTAGAAAAAGTGTGGCAATAAACAGTTAAAGTGACAGTTCTAAAAAGTGCAGTGTTATTAAAAAAAAAATAATAATAAAAAAATTTATTGAATACAAAAAGTATAAATGTAATTAAATAGGGTACATTATTTTAAATAAATTATACAATAAAATATTATTTATCATGGCTGAAAACATGGAATTGAGAGGAGGAAAGAAGATTGGAAAAAAAGAATAGATTAGAGAAGATGAAGGACAAGGAGATATAGTAGAACTACAAGTACAAAATGTAGAAGAAAGTAACAGAGAGAAAGAAAATGATGGAACACAAGAAGAAGATGATGAAAATGAACAAGAAGTAGAAGGAGAAATGAGAACAGGGAATAAAAGAGCAAAAGATACAACTGCAATTGAGAAGAAAACAAAGGAGACAGAAGAAAAAAGTATGCAGGAAATGTTAAAAGTAATAATGGGACAGATGAATAAAATAGAAGAAATAAAACAAGACATCAATAAAATGGAAGAAAATAGAAAACAAGACATCAATAAAATGGAAGAAAATAGAAAGCAAGACAAAGAAGAAATAAAACAAGTAATAAAACAAGACATTAATAAAATGGTTAATAAGATAGATACTATGAAACAGAATATGATCAAAAGAATAGAAGAAAGAAGTCAGAAAATGGAAAAGAAGATAGGAAAAATAGAAAAGAAAATGGAAGAATCCAAAGAACAAATGGAAAATAAAATTTTAGACACTAAGAAAGAGATTAAAGAAGAAATGGTGTGGGAAGACTATGTGAAGTAGAAGAAGTTATGGAAAAGAAGATAGAAATAATCAAAGAAGAAGTAAAATATATGAAAATAAATGAACAAGATACAAAAGAAAGAATGACTATTTTAGAGAATAAATGGATCAATACAATTACAGGCATAGGCAATATAATAGGAAATAGTATAAAAGAAACAGAAGAAAGAATAATGGAACATCAAGTTAGAGAAGAAAGAAAAATAGAAAATAAAATAGAAAGGACAATATTAGAAAATAAAATGGGAATAAGAATTATTAAAAATAAAAGGAGGAATAAAAATAGCAAAAAGTTTATTGATAAAATATTATGGAAAAAAGTAAGAAGAGATGGGAACAAAATAAAAATTGTTAATAAAAGGAAAATTAAAAGAATTGTAAGAAGATTTGGCCGAAAAATAAAAAATAGAAATTTATCGGAAAAAGAAAAGACTAGAAATAAATTCAAAGAAAAGTAGAAATGTTAAAAAAAAAAATGACAAAGAAAAAGGAATACATGACCAGGATATGAAATGGAAAATGAGATTACGAAACTTAAATTAAAATTAGTAAATATTTAAATATAATGGATTAATGAACTTAGAAGTGATGGATTGAAGAATAAATAAAATAAAAGACAATGATAAAAAAAAAATAATGGAAAGAATAAGAAGTTAAAGAAAATATATAGATCTTTCAACAAGTAAGAAGAATTAAATAAAAAAAAAATCATTTAAATAATATAGACATGTTATGAAAAGTTAGAACAAAGAAAAAGGGAAGGAAATTTGTGTATAAGAAAATAATTTAATGAGACAAAGAATGGAATAAAATAATGGTAAAAAAGAATAAGAATAGATAATGGTTTTATAGTAGGAGAATATATGAGTTGTATGATGAAATAATAATAAATAATGCGGTATAATGTTAAATATTGTGGTATATTGATTTTAATGTAATGATGAATTATGATTGTTTATGAATATGAAATGATATATAATAATAAATAATATATGAATAATTATGTGATGTATGATTAGAAAATGAAAATAAAATAAAAATGGAAAGAAGAATAAATATGGAAAAAGTAAGAAATATTATGAAATAGAAAAGAAAGTTGAAGAGATGCAGTATACACAAAATAAATAAGAAGGTACAAAATATGAAACTATTGACATGTCTATAGAAAAACAAATAATACAATAAGAATAGATTATGGGAAGATAAAAAAAAAAAAAAAAAAAAAAAAAAAAAAAAAAAAAAAAAAAAAAAACAAATTCAGTGAAATAATAAATAAGAAAGTGAACTTAATACAAAATATTAAAAATAATAAAAATTATACTATTAATAATAATAATAATAAATTTAATTTAAAATAAACAATAATGAAATTTGCATTTTAAATTTCCCATAAATGCGAAATTTCAAATGTAAATTTGGGAATTTGATATGTTATATAAACACCCTGTGTTCTAAAATAATGAAATAAATTAATGATAATAATAATAATAATAATAACCATACTAATAATAATGATGATAACAATAATAATAGTAATAAATTAATAACCCTGTATTATGAAAATAATATAAGAAGTCTTACGAGAAGCAGACTAAGAGAGAAAAAAAGATGGTTTCTAGATAAAAAGAGGTTGTTAGAAAAGTCAGTTTTGAAAGTTAATCAATTTGAAAATGAAAAAAAAAAATTAATGTCAGAAATTTAAAAGATAGAATTGTACGTTAAAAAAGATAGATAGAAGAATTTAAATAAGCAAACCTGTAAAAAAAAACTTCCTAAAATGTAATAAGAAGTATAAATTACACAAGAAGGTAAAATTTACATATGATGATAGGCAACTGATGAAGGAGTTGATTTGAGTACAAGGACAATTTGGATAGATGTCGACCAAGACCGTGAGTACGCCGTTTATAAACATTTTAATTGTGCAAGTTTTTTTTGACTATTCCTTAAAAAAGGAATAAAAGGTATTTATTATAAGTTTTGTTGAAAATAGACATAATAATAGTTTTA
Source organism: Psylliodes chrysocephalus (assembly GCA_927349885.1). Classification (NCBI taxonomy): domain Eukaryota; kingdom Metazoa; phylum Arthropoda; class Insecta; order Coleoptera; family Chrysomelidae; genus Psylliodes; species Psylliodes chrysocephalus. Next base: position 84,543,884 of record OV651813.1, on the reverse strand, counting down.
ATAATTTTTCATAATTGTTTCAATTGAAAGGCTAATCAAATATGAGTTATTTGATTTTGTAATTTGAACAGAGTTGTACTTCAGTAGGTGTAGTAGGGTAGTATTAGTTATATATAATTTTAAAAGGATATTAGAATATCTAAAATTTGTTAGATTGTTCCATAATGGTTTCTGTAAATTAAACAAGTTGATTTTTAGAGAGGTTTGTTTATTTAAACATATAATTTACAAAATACAGGGTACAAAGATTATTATTTGTTATATTGTTGATTTTGATAAAATAAAATTAAAATAAAATAAAAATAAAATTAAAATAAAAATAAAATTAAAATAAAATTAAAATAAAATTAAAATAAAATTAAAATAAAATTAAAATAAAATTAAAATAAAATTAAAATAAAATTAAAATAAAATTAAAATAAAATTAAAATAAAATTAAAATAAAATTAAAATAAAATTAAAATAAAATTAAAATAAAATTAAAATAAAATTAAAATAAAATTAAAATAAAATTAAAATAGAAGTATAATAAAATAAAATTAAAATCAAAACTAAAATTGAAATAAATTAAATTAAATTAACTTAAATAAATTAAAATTAAAAAAATATTAATATCGTAACTTGAAACACCCCTGAGATAAGAGCATTTTTGAGTCAAATTAAAAGATAAAGTGGGAAGCCGAGGTAAATTAATATTATAATTTAAATTAAAATAAAAATAAAAAAAGGTATTGTGAGATATCATTACAATACATACATACATACATACATACATACATACATACATACATACATACATACATACATACATACATACATACATACATACATACATACATACATACATACATACATACATACATACATACATACATACATACATACATACATACATACATACATACATACATACATACATACATACATACATACATACATACATACATACATACATACATACATACATACATACATACATACATACATACATACATACATACATACATACATACATACATACATACATACATACATACATACATACATACATACATACATACATACATACATACATACAAAAAACTGTAAATTCAAATTTATTTGCTGAGGTTCTTCAGGTACTTTTTTCCTTAAAAATAATATATAAGATATGATATGTATATGTATTATGAGTTATAAATTATTTACATTTTGATGCTTTTAATAATAAGTATTAGAATTGAGATGAAAATATCAGTAAAATAGAAATATTTCTAAATCTTGAGACACACATTACAGTAATACTTAGCATATTTTTTTGAAAAAAGGCTCACAAATCGTAAGAATTTTCATCTCTGGGTGGCCCCCCTGGAGCCGCCCTTGCTCGGAAGATTCAGTAAGAAGCTTACATTTTACATTCATCTGAAGCTAATGCTCTATCATTATTTGAGAACAAAAGAGACTCGTCTACCAATTGATTTACACTTCTTATAAAATATTTATTCATATTTATAATTTTAAGCATCACACTGATACTACAAAATGACCATATTAGACGATATACCCTTAGGTGGGTATATCGTGAGACTTACCTATAAAAAAAAACTTCATCACGTCTCTCGCAAATCTGCAAATCTGACAATGTTTGGTTTGGTTATGTGTCATATTCTTCTTCTTGTTTTTTTGTATTAGTGGCCTTCACCGTTTAGAGTATTTGGCCAAATTATCATGGATAAAAAATATTCCTCACTATCTAACCTCCCGTGTAACAAAGACTTACGTTCAACGATAGGTTAGATTATGAGTGGAGCCAATAAGACACTATTAGGTTATTTTTACTACCAACTATCAATACGTACTAGGCGCATGATTTTGAGTGTTAGAATCATTCTTTTGTCCTTTTTTTGTCTACATTATAGGAAAACTATACATACTTATTTTATCTATGAAGAGAAAGATAATTTGATCTCGGAGGTTTTTTTTATTAATTTAAAATAAATTTACATGATAATGATTTAAAGTTACATTCCGGAGTTCTAAGTTCACGTGTTTGTTTAATTTAAGTCTTTATAAACTAAACAAGGGCGATCCTGTTAACTATGTATTTATTTGTAATTATAGATAATAGAAGAAAATAGGTAAATATAACATAATATTCTACAGAGATATCTATAAAATATGAAAAATGAATATGCTAAGCATATCAAAAAATACATATGCCTGGAATATCTTTCTAGAATGTAGACTGTGAAATATATTCTGTGAATATTTCATAAATATTGCAATATATTTTGCCAAATAGGCAGATTGGTGGCACATGCCAGGGATATAGTGTACTGTCTGGGTATAAGCAAGTTGATAAAATTCATTAAAAAACAAATAAATCATTGGCCTTCCGGAAATTCAAACAATATTTGGAATATTCTGACATGTGTTTTTGGTTTAAATTATTGGCAGATGTTCCTTTTTTATAGTTCCAAAGTTCAGATAATAGGTCGGTCTACAGAGATGTAAAAATATGTTCGAACATCAACATATTCAAAAAAACTTGCAAAGTGCTTCTTATCAATGTTTATTGTACAATAAAAGTAATATCCGTCAATATTGGTAGTTGTCTTATGCCTTAACAAATTTTTGTTGAGTTTTACTTGTTATTTTAATTTAAAATCTATTTAAATATTTAAAATTCATCTTGTTTTATTCTAAAGAATCTAGCTGAAATATATGAAATGAATAGCTCATTCAGTTTTTGTTTTAAGCCGTCATTCCATACTTTATCAAAAGCCTGCACAACATCAAGGAAGATGGCAAGGTAGACTTATTTGTTTTCTAACTCTGAATTGAAATAAATTAAAGAAGGAGTACCACAGGGAAGCATCCTTGATCACACTTTGTACCTGCTATACACCTGTGACATACTTCAACTAGAAAAATACATAATAGCTACATTTGCAGATGATAATCTTATTATATTCCACGCCTTGTTCTCAATGATCATAGGTAGTACCCTCGTTTTCCCGCTCTGTGGCCACGTATTTTAAAGTCTAAATACCCTCAAAAGTATTTACAAAGTTCCAAAAAACACGTTCCAAAATAACTAGTTGTCCCAGTCCTTCCCACCTCTGCTCCCGTCCCGTGGTAGTCAGATACACTCTTACATCATTCTCTCTTTCCGTGCACTTATGGTTACACGTAAATAATTTGCTTATCATTATTAATTATCAAAAATAGATGAATGGTTAAATCAAAGAAGAACATTTTTGCAACGAGGAAGTCTACGTCCTCCGAGGATTAAAAACTTGAAAACATTTAGTTAACAATTTCTATAATAGACTCTTTATAAATGTTATTAATCACGATCAACAAAATTTTGCCTTTGCACTTTGCAATTTTCATTTCGTAATGTTCGTTGTATGTATCTATGTTGAGTTTTAAGTTACATCGTACTTAAATTCGTGAGAATAAGGTCGATTATTTCAATAAAATAATGCTAGTAGAGTACCTTGTTAGCATATACCCAAACAGTTCGAATAATGATTCAATCGTTGGGTTTGGAATAAAAATGTTCTCGGTAATTGTGTTTAATCTTTTCTTTAAACATCTATCTATGATCATTGAGAACAAGGCGTGGAATATAACTAATGGATCAAACGAACTTACCTGAAGTGAAGTTCGATCTCAATTATATGAAACGCCTTGTTCTGAGATGATCGAACCCACCCACACACCTATACCCAAGATCATATCCACAAGATTGAAACACAATTACAGCTTTAAAAAAATGACGTAAGAGTATATTTGACTACCACGGGACGAGAGCAGAGGAGGGAAGGACTGGGACAACTAGTTATTTTGGAACCAGTTATTTTGAATCTTTCTAAATATATTTGAGGGTATTTAGACTTTAAAATACTGGGCCACAGAGCGAGCGAGAAAAGGGGAATACTACCTATGATTATCTCGATCAATCCATGCCGTCATTATGACGTGATTTTTTGGTGTTCGTTACGTCATTTGATTACGTGAAAATAAGTTTATGGTAACGTGAAAATGTCACAGCGAAATGACGTCATTCCATATCGTCATTTTGACGAATCGATATCACGTTAAAGTAACGTGTAGGATGCAGCGGGCACTAAATATCGTCGAAAGATGGTGCCTAAAAGAGGGACTGTCCACAAACCCGACAAAAACCTCTGTTGTTGCATTCACAAGAAAAAGGAACCTTTAAGGAATGAAGGAGCTTTATATGTGGGGACAACATCTAAAAATGGCAAAGGAGGTTAAATATCTTGGAATCACTCTCGATGACAAGCTTAGCTTCTGCAGCCATATAGAAAAAATAACAGAAAAAGCTGTAAGAATACTATGGGCCTGTAGACGGATGGTAGGGACCCATGCTTAAACCAAGTATGATGCACTGGCTTTACACTATGGTTGTAGTACCTGTTATAATTTACTCATCAGTCATATGGTGGCACAAGACTAAAAGCATAACAGCTAACAGAAAATTAGACAAGGTACAAAGACTAGCCTGCCTAATAATAACAGGGGCATTTAGAACTACGCCCACAGCAGCAATGGAGCTACTGCTAGGTCTTCCTCCACTACACCTTGTGGTGGAGAAGGAGGCTATGGCGGCGGCATACAGGCTGTTTACTAATGGATTTGGATGGGAACTTTCGAGAAAAGGACACCACACAATGATATTAGAGAAATTAAAACAAAATCCGGTACTAAGAATGCCATCGGATAGAACGCCCATTATTCACGACTTCAGGAAACCTTTTGATATTCAAATACCAGAAAGGGCCAAAAGTCGGGAAAAAAGGGAAAAACAAAACGAATCAATCTGGTATACAGACGGTTCGAAAATGAAAAACAGCACAGGAGCTGAGATCTACCATGTGAACTCAGGGAGGACAATTAGTTTGAACCTGGGGTCACTTCCAGGCTGAAGTAACAGCAATAAATTCCTGCGCCAAAGTCATGCTAAATGACTCTCTTAGAGATAAGAGAATCGTTATCATGACAGACAGTCAGGCAGCCCTTAAAGCACTAAAAAGGGTAGAAGTACAATCTAAATCAATATTTGATTGCCAACAATCCCTCCAGGCTCTGGCAGAACATAACAAGGTTACCCTTGAATGGGTGCCAGGACATGAGGGAGTGTTTGGAAACGAGAAAGCAGACCTCCTAGCAAGGAAGGGAGCGGAAAAAAACTCTTATTGGACCAGAACCCACATGTGGTATCTCACACCAACATGTTAAATGGGTGTTAAAGGAACAAATGAAAAGAGAACACAATAGGCTCTGGATGGAACTTCCTGGACTTAGACAGTCCAAAATATTCATAGAGGGGCCATCCACGAGCAGACAACACCAACTGCTAAACCTTAGCAGAAGCGAACTCAAGGCCGTAATAGGACTCCTTACGGGACACTGCGGCCTTAGAAGACAATATCTTAGGGATATCTGATGACTCCCTATGTAGAATATGTGAAGAGGAGGACGAAACTCCTATTCACATACTATGCCACTGCTGGAACCTTAAATGGGAACGGGAATGGTACTTCGGGGTACAATTTCCGGAACCTGAAAAAATCGCGAAAGCGCCCATCAGACATATTCTTGAATTCATCAAGAAAATCAATCTGATGGGATAGAAACTGTGAGGGGTACAATAAGCCTAGAGCTTCAGTATAAGTGGGTTTTGAACCACGCCCTAATTCGGATGATGATGAACGTGTAGGACATATCGGGTGTCCTAGGCTAGGCAAATTGACGTAATTATCAAAAAATAAAAGTATAACATTACTCACCAGTCTTATATTATAGTACATTTCTTTATATATTTCTTTATAAAGGCGGCCAAAAGACTTGTTTTTTACGCAGCGTCATCCATTTTCTGCTCACCTCACAATCGCCAGACCGTCATCATCCGGTTTTTCAAACTCAAAAATGCAATACATCTGTAAAATACCAAATTCGGTTTAATTATACTTTATTATTTTGTCACATTCTATTTTTTACCGTTTTCTAAAACATCTTATCAAATAAAGTACAATTTAAAAATGCACCATGTTCACAAGGTCACAACTATCACTCACAAGAATCATGAAGATGTAGGAAACCGTCAATTCTATGTAATCAATGTGACGTCAAATACACGTTACTGATTAGGATATTGTATTTCGGATAAATCAATTCTAAAAAATTACGTCATAATGACGAGTCTGTATTGACGTCTAATTAACGTTGCAAAAACGACGTCAAAGTAACGTCATTAATTGGGATAGTAACGTTTCTGACGAGTAAACCCAAAAAAAATGACGTCATAATGACGCCGCCTTGCAGCTTGGGAAAAAGTTTCATATAATTGAGATTGAACTTCACTTCAGGTAAGTTCGTTTGATCTATCAAAATACCAATTAACATAATTAATGCCTAGATCCCTTATGCTAACCTAACAAAATATCTAGGTATTACATTAGATATGGAAGGTCCATATTAAAAATAAAATACAGGTTGCTGTGTCTAACACAGCAACCTCCATCGAGATATTCAAATGGAAACTGTTCACCAGACTATCACCAGATTTGTTAGGAGTCAATTGTTCTAACACGCGCGAAAATCGTAATACCTTGAACAACGCCTTCACGAACATGATTGTGAACGTTGAAACGATCCAGCTTCTTGAAAACACCAACCTGATAAGAAGACTCAAGTGAGTGAAACCTTTTGAGTTAGCCAAATGACTGAGTTAGTAACAAAGCAGAGTAACTAAGTCAACAAACCCTAAGTTATACTAGTCAGTAGAACTTTAGTTTTTAAGATTGCAACCTTAGTTAAATCACGTTAGAACAAAATTACCCATTGATCAAATTTTGATCAGTTTGTAATATTTAAAATGGTCCTCATGGAGTGTTTTCCTACAAACAAATGAAATTATTGTATTTAATGTTTTACAATTATTGTTCAACGGCTATAAGCAGACCGTTCAATAGATTTTACACATTTTAACTATTCGCTCCGTGCGCGACAGCAGCGCCAATTCGTTTTGATACTAATGGACTATTTCTGCGTACACTGACAAATGCAACTTTTAATAGAATTCGTAATTAAAAAGTATATATGGTAGTTTTAATAAAAGTATATGGATTTGTAAAACAAGTAAAACATTAATTTTTTATTATTATTATATATTTTTATCGCTTAAATTAAAGAAAATTATGTATAATCGATAAAAATCAATAATAAAATATAGGCAGGCAACAGTATTTACTGGAAAATGTATGAGAAGTTGCCTGAGTCTAATAAGTTTTCATTGAAGAATTAGTTTAATCTGTCAAAATAAAAAAATACCATTTAATAATAGCGTGAAGTTAAAATGTATAAAAAAAGGATCATTACTTATATTTTCATTTTTGTTCGAAAGAAAACATAGAATGAATGAATGAAACTGATTTCCCATCAGTAAGTTACAAAATTGCGTTCCAACCACATATAATAATCAAAGGCAGAAATTTTGAAATCTAGTCCTTGCTGAATGAACATTTAAGAATAAGGGATATTAAAGAACATGGTAAAATGATAATTTATTGTTTATTTAAAACCTTTCAAGTTTCTGATGTCTACTATTTGCAGCATTACGGTTATTATTACAAAAATAAAGGTAATTTTTCTTCTTATTGTATATCTATCCATTTATTTCTTTGATTCAATTTCCACTTTCTACTGAAATTTTTTATATAAGTTTCACTGTTATTTTGCTAGTATTTGTACAATTTTCAACACAGCAACTCCGGTTGCTTATTGTATTGTTTTTACCTACTTTTTTTGAAAAAAAGTAAAATGTATACGTGTATTTGATATGCCAAAATTACAAAATATCGCCCTAAAATGCACGAATTATCCGCAGCTAGCGCTAGTATCGCTTTTGCTTCCCTTTCCATGACTTCGCACGGAGCGAATAGATTTCAGCAGGATGTAATAGTATTAAACTATTGAAGTATGCGATAAATAAAAATTAGCCGTTTTAAAAAAATTACTACCCCCTTTTAGGAACAAACACCTCTTTTGAAAAACAAATATCTCGTTTCGAATAAATTGTACATTTTTGAAGAAATTATCCCATTTAAAAAAATTACCCCTTAAAAAATTTCCCATTTGAAAAAATTACCCATTAAAAAAATGGCAATTAAAAATATTTTTGAAAAATTATCCTTTTCGAAAAAAGTTACACCTTTTGAAGAAATTACCCCCAATTTTATTTTTTATAATTGTCTACATTCTGTTGAAAAAATCACCATTTTTTTAATTATTCCACTCTTTTTTGTACCCCAATTTTTGACAAAATCAAAATCTTTTAATTACATTTTTTATATAATATCCCATATTTTGTTTGGAAAAATTTTGCCTTTTTATTTTCCTAGTTTTTTTAAAAAATTATCATCCTAATATTTTTTTTTTGTAAAATTACCCCAGTTTATTTGAAAAATTTTCCATATATTTTTTCTGTTTTTTGCATTTTCGTGTTAAATTACTTTAACTTTAAATGGCTGTATCTAGAAAACGGTAAGTAATAATTTAAACGGCATTTTGTAGAAGACACTTCATAGTATAAAACTGAATAAAAATAATCTACGTAGATAATTAGGCAAGATGCGAAACATGTAAAAGAAATCGAAAAATGGGGATCTGAAATGTTCATATCTCTCCCACCTTACGATGCATAATGCGTCTGAATACAGAACCCCGTACCAAGTTATTACATAAAATTAAAAATTGACTTATCTGTCTCATGTAATTTTGTGTTATATAATTTTTAGCATTTTATACACAATTTTTTTTTTAATTTTTTTTTCTTAAATTTTTTGTTTCCACTTTTCAAAGAATATTTTTTTAATTTTGTTTTACATTTTTACCATATACACCTTTTTTCAATCTTTTTTTATTACTTTTTTTTACCATTTTTACACCTACTTGTTTTATTTATTAAACCATTATTTTTACTATTTTTACACCACCTATATTTAATTTTTTTTTTACATTTTTTTTTTTTATAAACTTACCTCATGTTTCAATAAATACATTGTTTTTATTTGAATAGAATTTTTTGGAAAAATATCCCGTATATCTTTTGAAAATTTTACCCCATATTGTTTTAATTACTTCACTATATTACCCCATTTTTAAATGCTATTCACTTTTTTTGGAAAAGGTACCTTTTTAGTTCCAAAAGTTACCATTTTTTAATTAATAATTACCCTCTTTCTTCGAAAATTATCTCTTCTTTTCGAAAATTACCCGCAAACTTGCTGAAATTAAAACAACGTTCCTATTTTTTGAGCAAGCTCTAAAAGTTTATATCTTGCTTGAGAGCTCTGTTATAATATCGAACCTTACATTTTTAAAACCAAACTTTGACACGCTATGTACCTACCTATACTAAATCTAAATGCTACATTTGAGAACATGCATTAATTTCATTATTTCAAATAATTTAATACTCGTAGTAGACAAACCTGTGTGTTTCCTTTGTCCGGAATTATCGGAATTAAGTTGCTAATTATGAACCTCCTTATCTCCGAGTCCACATATTTATTTGTGAACTAAAGTTTTTTATACCCTCTGAAGATTGGCCTACAAATATTAAAAAAAACATTTTGCTGCCAACTAGTCTGGTTCGTGTAGTTTACAATTTTATTTTTAAATCCATTACGCAGTTTGGAGTTCAAATTTTATATTTTATAGATTTTACCTTTACCTACGTAAAATATGACCTGCTAGGTGGTAGGAGAAGTTTTTGTGCTGAACAGGTTCAAATTTATTTTTTGCTTTGCCTCCAAAGTGGGTGTTTTGTATTTATCTCGCTGGGAGCACGTTTAGCGTTGAACGCTTAAAACTTTTTAATTTAAACAATACTGAAAATATTTCACATTTTTTTTATTAATAAAAAAAAATATACCAGGAATTAATGTTTGGAATACGAAATTCGAGAGACACTAAAATGGTGGTTCCCTCCTTATCGAGACTGAGGCCCACAAGGGTAAACTCGTAGCGTAACAAAAACGAGAAATGATTTAACTTGGAACGAAATACCGAAAGCCGATAGTAGTATTACCACGTTTTTGTTTGTGAAGCATTGGCATTACTTAGGTTGAACCATGTGATGATTTTCACAAGCCTTGATTTTTAAAACCATTCTATATCGCCTTTTGATTAGGGTTTAAAAACTTGTTCGAGCAATTTATCCAATAATAATTGGCCCCTTTACCTCTTAAGCCTGCTCATGTAAAATATTTGGGCTTCTTACTTCGCCTATTTATATTCTATTAATAAAGGACAGAAGAATGAGTATTGCAACTATGTTAAAAGAAATAAATTGGCTTTCAGTTCAGAATTATGTTCAGTACATGACTGATATTTATTTATAAAATAAAAATGATATAGTACCATCGCATCAGATCTATTAGAAAAAATTCAATATAATTCGCAATATTGTGATACAAGAAACCAATCTGACTTTTACGTACGGCAAGCCATCACTAAAAGTTCCCAAAATACTTTCTTGTGATAATACTCTTTAAACCTGCCCTTTTTAAGTATTTCCCTAATTTATTGTTATTTTACCCTTCGTTTTATCCGCATTTATTATAGATTATTTGTTTTGAGAACATGTACTTTATTTTAAAAAATTACTTGATGTTATATTAATACTACTTACTATGTTTAAATTATTAATAGTTTTGCGACGATCGGTTATAGCAACTTATAGCCACAAAACTACTTTTGTGTTAAAGTAGATCCATAGAGAGCAATGTAATTTACAAAGGCCTTCTTTGAACATACAAATAAATAACTTTATAATTAAAATGAAAAACACAACAAAATACCTCGGTATCATAATTGATCCAAATTTGAAATGGGCATTATATCCTACCTCTCTTTTATATAATAAAAGAGTGCTTTGTATAAGAACATTATATTATCTGTATTGCTGTACCTTTATTTATGGAAAGCATGAATTGAGATATTTATTATTTGCAATAAATATCAAAAGATGTATACATTTTTAAATAATTTGACATTTAAGAGCCATTCACATATCACAATTGACATCTTGATACTTGACAGGCACAGCCAAGCATTATTTTGATATTTCCGAAATAAAATGGCCGGTTAATTATTCTATGGGGTTGCGACAGAGAACCAGTAAATTTGATGAAGGTGTTTTAGTGGCTAGTGGCCAAATAATAGTACGCTTAATAGCACCACCATAAAAAAGTCATTTTTAAGAAACTGCTTATATATTTTTCATAAATTGGCAGGCTTGGCGACTAATTGCGATTGAAAATAGCCTCCAAAATTGTTATATGGTTGCAAATATGAATGTCGCAACCTGCCTTAGAAATTTCACCTTTACTATCAACAGTTGTTTGACAGGTCGTTAGAAAATTTTTGTAGTTTATGGAATGTAAAGAATGTTAGGAATTTTGACGTTACAAATAATTGAAATTCCTAAAATTCTCACATAAGGAATGCATAGGCGGATTTTAAGAAAATTGTTATTAAAGTAGTTAGGATGAACCGAAAATTTTGAAAATCAATAGGGTTCTAAGTTAGAAGTAATTATTCAAGAAAATCAAAACCGCAAGTCAATCAGAACTTTCGTTCTAGAGTTATCGTGCCGGCACACATACATACAGACGACCAGACGAAATTTTTTTTTTGGATTTTCGGATCAGAAACATGAAAAAAGTTTTAAAAAGTGGGGTCAGAAAATTTTTTCGTCTGCACGAATGCAATACTGAGGCCCCCATAGGAAGGGCCTCAGTAATTTCTACTACTATTATTTTTTGTTAACAATTTAATCAATACTAGAGAAAATTAAATAATGAGATATTATTTTGTATACCCAAAGCTTCCACAAATAATTATAAAATCCAAAACACCCAACAGGAGATTTATAGATATAATGCTAAGTAAATAAAAGGTAATTTCTTTAATTTAATTAGCATTATAGTCGTATAAAAAGTTTATAACGTAACACAGATTGTACGCCCATTGCCAGTTGCCGCTCCATGGACTATGCATCAAGTTTTGTTTTGTTTTTTTTTACTGGGCTCGTCTGACTATGTCTCCGAATAATACTGAAGCCTATTGGCTTATTGTGTTTTACCCCATGTTAGTTCATAGCACCCACTCTGTCACCTTTGTACCTTGTACAAGTTTGTACAGATCCTTGGGTGAGTGGGTTCTATACGTTGTTGGATCAACCTGGGGTTGTCCAAAAAGAGCCTGTCTTTTGCGATCTAGAGCTTCGCATTTGCACAGTATGTGTTTGGCCGTTTCTGGTTTCTTGTGACATAGTCGGCACATGAGTTCCCCATTGTACATGCCAATTTTGTTCAAGTGTCCCTTTACTGGGGCGTGCTCAGTCATGAACCCTGTTACATACAAGATTTGTTACATAATAAACTATTAAATACGAATATGGGTGCTATTAAATTTTTGGAGTCCAAAGTGGTTACCAAAGGCTAGCGAATGCAGAGTTTCATAAGATTTTCTGGACTCGCCCAATTTAGAAGAAAAAATTTTCAACGCCCCTCCGAAACATAAAAAGTTATGACAGAAAATTTACTTTTCTACAGAAATCTAAATAAAAAAGCAAGTGGTAATTTTTTATATGGACTATTCCAATATTGTTGCATATTATCGGTACCTTATTTATCTGTTTATTTGTCTATTAAAAATCATAAAATAGAACTTAATAAAATGAAAACCAAATGTACAATAAAACAGTTTATTAAAGTTTTAAAAACAAATACAAAATCAATAAGAAATAAAAAAATGAGATAAACACAAAATTAATAGTAAATAAAAAAAAATAATGTGATGGTTGAGGCTGGTGGAGTTTTAACAAATTGTTAATGTCGGGTTCCAATTTCGTTAAGATCAATCGCAGATCGCCACGTTTAGTGATATTTAGTATGTTCTTCTTCTTTGTCAGTAAATTAGCTACTGAATTGAATCCACGCTCAGCCAGATAGAAGGAAGGAAATGCGATTAAAAACTTCTATACTACTGCCCACAATTCAGACTAGAGAACTGATATTGATTTTTGGACCCAAAATTCTTGGTATCCATGTTGGAACTTTACTTTGAGCTCATCTTTAGTTGCGAGTTCTACGGGTTCCTCTACCAAATTCGGTGAATCTTTAGTATCTTCATTTGAAAAGAATGTAAAACCCAACCCAACATGTTTAAAATCAACATGAAGAACCTCCAAGTGTTTGAAGTAAGGAAGTAAATCTTCATGTTTCACAGAGATCATCAGAGACTGTTGATAGTCTGGGAAAGTGTTTGTATTCACTTCTACCTAGTTTTCCCGTAAAAGCAGCTATGACGCTTTTTGATTTAATTTATTTCAACTCATCACCTTGCAATTGTAAATTAACTTCATTAAATATTTTAAACAGGTCTGACACATATGCCATGTATTTTTTTTAATTTTAGAATCAAGTTATCTCGGAATTTTTCATCTCTGTCCTCAAGAAAGTCAAATACCTAGATTGAAAAAACGATTCAGATAAGCACCGTTAGAGAGCCATCGCGCAACGTACTTCTGTGTGAAGCAATAAACGATTGCAATCTTCATCATTTTTACTATAAAGCGAGCATTCAATGAATTGCTTCTAATCTTATTTGTAGGATAGTAGAGCTTCGTTTTTTGGTAGAGTTGATTCATCGAGTTTAATGGAAAATTTGCACGCCTTTAACATAATTATATCTTTTGCTATTTTATCTATTCTCTTTGCAATAAATGAATCGAAAAGAATCGAAAAGAATCGAAAAGAATCGAAAAGAATCGAAAAGAATCGAAAAGAATCGAAAAGAATCGAAAAGAATCGAAAAGAATCGAAAAGAATCGAAAAGAATCGAAAAGAATCGAAAAGAATCGAAAAGAATCGAAAAGAATCGAAAAGAATCGAAAAGAATCGAAAAGAATCGAAAAGAATCGAAAAGAATCGAAAAGAATCGAAAAGAATCGAAAAGAATCGAAAAGAATCGAAAAGAATCGAAAAGAATCGAAAAGAATCGAAAAGAATCGAAAAGAATCGAAAAGAATCGAAAAGAATCGAAAAGAATCGAAAAGAATCGAAAAGAATCGAAAAGAATCGAAAAGAATCGAAAAGAATCGAAAAGAATCGAAAAGAATCGAAAAGAATCGAAAAGAATCGAAAAGAATCGAAAAGAATCGAAAAGAATCGAAAAGAATCGAAAAGAATCGAAAAGAATCGAAAAGAATCGAAAAGAATCGAAAAGAATCGAAAAGAATCGAAAAGAATCGAAAAGAATCGAAAAGAATCGAAAAGAATCGAAAAGAATCGAAAAGAATCGAAAAGAATCGAAAAGAATCGAAAAGAATCGAAAAGAATCGAAAAGAATCGAAAAGAATCGAAAAGAATCGAAAAGAATCGAAAAGAATCGAAAAGAATCGAAAAGAATCGAAAAGAATCGAAAAGAATCGAAAAGAATCGAAAAGAATCGAAAAGAATCGAAAAGAATCGAAAAGAATCGAAAAGAATCGAAAAGAATCGAAAAGAATCGAAAAGAATCGAAAAGAATCGAAAAGAATCGAAAAGAATCGAAAAGAATCGAAAAGAATCGAAAAGAATCGAAAAGAATCGAAAAGAATCGAAAAGAATCGAAAAGAATCGAAAAGAATCGAAAAGAATCGAAAAGAATCGAAAAGAAACGAAAAGAAATACTAATGAAAAAGTCAGGTTAAGAAGCTTTGTTGTTTTCGCCAAGCATCGGTCATTTTTGTCCATTATGACAGGACATTGGATTTCCTAATTTTACCTAAAACCAAACCAACAAAATTTTTAGCGATTATTGCGCATGTAGAGTTATTTTTACGCACCTATCTGACCAGAGTAAAGAATGTAAACTCTGTGTTAAATTTTAGCCGACTCGTGAACGACTTCCGCGAGTGTGTAAACAAGTGATGCATAATAAAAGGTTTAATTCAACTCAGGGTGAATCGAGTAAGCGTCATGAACGTAACCCATGTATCGCTTTTGCTTGTCCCACATACTTTGATTACTATACTCTACTAAAGATACCTATAAAATATTTTGCTGAATATCCGAATTCTTCTACATCCTTGGGATATAGACGGACATATTGGATATCCACAGAATATATTCTGTGGATATCTCTGGGATTTCTTGTATTGTCTGGAAGATACTCATTAGATATTTTGCTGGATATCCATATGATATCTTCTATATTCTGAATATAGACGGACATTTGGATATCCATATTAGATCCACGAAATATTTCTGATATCGTGTGGATATATTGGATATCCACAAAAGATATTCTGTGGATATCTCTGGGATTTGGTGTGTTGTCTGGATGTTTTCCTCGTAGTTTTTTGTACTTTTATATACCGAATTATGCAATTTGTTTCCATTTTATTTTATGTGAAAATTATCTCTGAAACTGCATTGTGGCTGCACTCATCTCAAAACTGAATGCTGTAAATCCAGGATTTAAATCTTTCATAGTGCTGCTTGGGATAAATTGTAAAAAAGGTGTTGGACAAAACGTTTGCAACCTAAAATTGCATGGAAAACTAGAAGAAGGAATTTTACCTTTATGGCATTCTCTTTCAACATTTTTAAGTGACTAAGTTTGTGGTTTGGTGAATGGACTCAGTTACCACAGTCAAAAAATTCAATTTAAAAAAAGTGACTAAGTTCTAATAAGAATACATACAAGTTGAATATGAAAATGTAATTACTTGATTTAAATGTGATTTAATTAAGAGCTAAATAGATGTTTCACAATAAACAAAGTGCTGTAAAATGTTGATTATCATCAATAGAATATTTTGTAGCAGCTGGTCTCTTTAAATAATAAACTTAAAAGACTGTGAATTAGTAGTCACTTTTACACTAGAGGTAAAAACAAAAAAAATGTGTGGTTGAGACTAATTTATTATTTTTTTTTTATTTGGTGTACGGCTTCAACATCTAAAGTCATTAGCCTAGTGTTCTATGTAGGTTATGGATTGTATTAGTAGTCTAATACTCCATAGTACAGGAGTATTAGTACTCTAATACTCCTATACCCCTACATACAGGCCTTGTTACTGTTTCCTTGCGCCACTTTAGGAACAGCACTGTTAATTAGAACCCAACAGTGAATGGTCGAGTGGGGAATCCTACCAAGGCATCAGAATTAATTTTAAATAATTAAATTAAATAAAAAAATCCCGGCCAACTGTGGGATTCGAACCTGGGACCCTTGGATCCACAGGCAGAGACTCTACCACTGAGCCACCCACCCCCGAGACTAATTTATGTATTTAATAAAAACATATATTTAACATGTTTTATTTAAATAAAAAACAGGTGTTATTTTAATAAAAAAAAAACAGGTGTTATTTGAAATGTTTTATTTTAGTTTAATAATATTTATAAATTGTGAGTACATTTGATCCGAATCTTGCTTAATACTATAAAATGCATATTATGCATTTCTATAATGTAATATGGTTAGTATTGGAGTAGAAGCACAAAAGTTTTGACCAAAAATATATTCTTTAAATACAATATTCACTAGATATGCTAATTTAGGGAATTTCCTATTCGAAGCCATACATGTTTCCTATTATAGTTTTCATACGTTTATAATTCTGGAGATACTGAAATATTTTGCTTGATAACTAAACTTTGTACCTACCTCTGTTGTAAAGGTATTTCAAAGCCATCCTTTGTAAGATGTAGCCAACAAATACATCCCCATCTGTAAGAAAATTGTCTTTATCTCTTCAATTACCTTTTAAAATAAACCAAAACAGCACAAAATTTAAAGTGATCTACTTTTGACGACGTATTCTATGTACATGCGAGATTATTAATAATTTATTATATTAAAGCATTTTAACCTAAAAAATATGGGCATTTTATAATGAAAATGTCATTTAAAAAAAACATTGATTTTTTCTTATATTGGCAAGCCTGGCGACACAGGTTGCCAGATCAATGGGCGACTACTATTTCTAAAAAAAATGGCGTCCAAAATGGACTCCTATGTCGCGACCCCCTTAGATATACCAGTCCTGTTTTCTATCTCCTTTTAAAAGGCACTCAGAAAGCTGCGCAGTGCGACCATTCTCCATATAGTAACAGAAAATCAAAGTATGTGGCTTGTCCTATCATGACGTCGCACTGAGCCAATAGGCACACGATATTTCAAAATACAGTACTCTCCAAAATTAACGCATCACCTTAAATGTACCATAAGTTTGAAGCTATTTTGGGCAAGATTGTCAAGCAAAGTTTATGAAAATGGCTGGGAAGCTCAAAACGAGCAGCAGCTGCGGCGTAGGCTATTCCAAAAAATTAGGGAGTTTGATGTTGAAGAGTGCCAATCCCTAATGAGATGCGTCAGAACAAAACTGCGCCATATCGAAGAAAATGGACCCCTCTAGCGGTGCTGTAGTAGTTTTTATTTATTGTTAAGGAACCATTTTGTACGTAGTATTATGAGGGATACATAAATTTTTAAAATATTTTTTTGTCTTTAATTTTTTTCCCACCCGTTAATAGATTGACATTATTTTCACTCGATTTTAAAATTTCAAAAACTTAATAAAAAGAAAAATAAAAATGCACAGCCTATCAGAATTTCTAGCAAATATATTAAAAAAACTGAAATATTCTTAATTTTTTTGTTATCATTTTAAAAGAATCAGTAAAATTTTTTAGAATTAAAAGATTTTTAAATTTTCAACTTACGTATATTACTCTACTAATTCTACTGCTAAAATTTAGCCCTTGGAGTAGAATAAGATAGTTTGTTGGTAATTAAGTTTCCCCATCTTGGCTAAAAAGTAGGCGAAGTTACTTTACCTTTTACTCTCCTAATGAAAACTAAACATCAAAATAAGACCAACCGTTTATTTTTCGTTCTTAATAAAATGTGCTTCCTCTATTAGAAAAGTGATCTAATCATTTCTGTAAATGGATCTTTTAAAGGTCTAGGAAAACGGTCTGCAGGATTAAAAGTTTTTGGAACCACCTAAATAACGACTTGAATAAGACTACGTTAAACGATTACAGATATTTTATTTCCATACAACTTTCAGGTACTATAAATGACATTGTTATTTTATTTTTCTTCTGTTAGTGGACCTTACGACACCATTTTTTAATCTCTATCTTCCTGTGTCATCATTCCAGCATTTTCATAGTATTCACTAAGTGTTTTCCAATATTCTTTAAAAACTTTTCCACCCACCTCCAGCAAAGTCATATCTTTACGTCGAAAATTGGTCATTGGACTAGCCAATATATGTATGACGCCATTAGTGCATTCGTAATCAGGTCTAATTATCTTGATGTACCTGTTGTTCCATCTCAAATAGTAATCTCCTTTTATAATTAAGACCATTATTCTTAAGGGCCCTCCTTTCGTCTGCAACTCTATGTCAGTAAACTTGTTTGCTTTGGTCAAAGATACCAGTTGTTCCACTGAATATGGAGATTCTGATATTATTAAATGTCTACCTAAAATAAATGGTAATGATTAGAAATCAATATCGTCTAGCTTTTGCAACTAAAATGTAATATCTAAAGCCTAATTCACGAAGCATCTTAAAATTTATCCTTATGTAAATCATTATAATGAATATCCGATAGAGTTGGACGATATTTCACTAACTTAGTTATTACACATGTTTTTCTATCGATTTCTGGAATGATTTCCCGAAAAAAATGATTAATGATTTGAGGAAACATAACCTCATTTTTTTGAATTTTAATAATCACAGTAACGACTCAATATTCATCGATGCCATTTAAATTTCATCAAAACTGTTCCATCAAAATTTTTTAGATGAGTCATACATCATATTCTTAAATTCAACCTAATTCTCAGATGGTTGTCACCAGATCCATCAACTCTATTATGTTGAGCTAATTACCCACTTAAAAAGCCGAAATCCGTTTTTAAAAAATTTTTTATTAATTGTTAAGTTACAAAAAAATATTATATGTGCAATATATGACTTAACTATAAAAATGGTAGATAATGAATGACGCGGGGTTTCATGCACTTTGCCCAGGGACCTCCGGCTAAGCAAACTGCAAGCATGGCAGTTTGAGCTGAAATTCCTGCAATGTCATCAGAAGGGCTGATATGACTCCTCCCACCGAAGTTTCAACTCACGAGGGTAGATGAAGGAGTTGAATGGATGGTGGTGATGGCATCACTGGACCTTAGGATGTTGATGTCTTCTTCCAGGGGTGAAACTTCTTGTGGGCAAAGGCTGCGATTGCTCCCGCCATCATAATGTAGATGACTATGGTCCACACGCTGGGTATATGGGATATACCAGTTATCCAAAACAAGGTATAGTTTTCTGTAGCTTGGTGTAGAATATCTAACAGCTGATCTAACTTGATATCTTCTAAGGGCACTCCTGGTTTTAGGGATGGCAGTGTGTCGTTCGTGATTTGAATTTCAGGAAGAACTATTGGTTGGCTATTGGCTATTAACTTTTCATTGACAAGCGTCTCTAGTGGTGATTGAATTTGACATCCTATTGGAATTTCGATTAAAAACGTTCCTTTTAACTTTCTGACCTCTTGTTGTTCGTTGCAGGTAATCTTTAGGACTTCCTCGTTTGGAAATACACCTATCCAGTTATTGGTGTTTCCCAATTGATTAAATTTTGAGTTTGATAGAGAAAAATGAATTTGCTTGCATCGTGAGGTGTTTTTTATATCCAAAACAAGAAGCTCACAGGGCGTAAGGCTGCTAATTTCTTCTATTTCTTGTTTGTCGCAAACGTAATTTTTGAGGGGAGTTTTGATGTAATTGTTTTGAAAAGTAAAGTTTAACTGACTTTTTAACATGAATTTATTTCTGGGAATGATTACCTTGAACTGACCCTAATGAGGGACGGGTAGTGAATATAAATGATAAATATTGAAGATATCTGAGTAAGTTATAGAGATATTAAGAATATAGGTTATTTTATTTTTATAAATGTAGCATTCAATTTTTATTATAGATTCGTATAATTGTGTAGTTTCTAAAGTAATTTCAAAAGGAAGTTGTAATTTTGCAATTTTATTTTCTATTGATTTTAGAGCTAAAAAGAGATCTGTTGTTTTCATTATACTAGGATGCATTATTTTTATTCTTGCAAAAGTTAAAGAGTTTTCTATATCCTGTAATATTGAAAGAATTATTTCGTACATGTTCAAAATTTGATTTATCACATCTTTAATAAATAGTGAATTTTCTCTGTAAATTACTAAATTAACGATTAATTTAATTTGCTCTATTTTTTAATCTAATAACTTTTCATTATAACTAATTTTCTGAATAGTAGCATTAAAAGTTTTTATTGTATTGACAGAAAGTAAAATTTGTGAATTTAAGTTGGACGCTAATAATTGTTCTTGATTTTTCTGCAGATTATCTATTAAATTTTCATATCTCTCGCCATCTGAGGCATCTAAGTTGCCTGTAATACATTTAAAAACTGAACCTAGCCCATTAATTAGACCTCTCTTGGAACGTTGTGGTTTTGGAATAATGTTAAATAGTTTTGTATCCACTTTATCGATTGTAAATTCTAATATTTTTATGTAATTAGAGATATCCCACGAATAATTTTGATTTTCATTTACCGCATATAGAATTTAAAACTATAAAAGGGTAATTTCTTATTAAATTTGGAAATACATTTTGAGCGATAGTTGGATCGAGAAAAGATTTCGAAGAACCAGAGTCAACCGGAAGCTTAATATTATGCTCTGGGAATATAATATGAGGTAGTTCATTACACTCTACTGTGTTGAGAGTAATAGTCAAGGGGCTTACGTTATTTGATCTTGTCTGGCGGGCACATGAAAATTTAAATTTTGTTCATCGAAAAAATATTAATTTTCTATCAAACTTTCACTTTCTATATTATTATCATCACACGGATCAACCTAATTAGTTTCGGTATTGAATATTTCCTGAGCGCTATTATTTTGCTGTGGCCTGTAACCTGATGGTCCAGCTTGAAAAAATTTGTTATTATTTCCATAATTATTATTTTGTTGAGAATTGGGTCTACCTGTGAAGCGCGTGTTAATACTCATAGGCGCTGGATTTGAGAATGATCTATTAGGATTTGGTTTGAATACGTTGACATTTCCTATGGAAGGCTGTCGAAAAACTTGTGCATTGTTGAAAAACTTTTGTGGTGGCATATTTTGCCTTGGCTGGACGGGTACCGGTCCAGTGGGGAACTGATTGTTAGAATTGTTAAAATTTTGATTAGGAACGAAATTGCTAAAGTTATTATTATTATTAAAATTTCTATTAAAATTGTTATTGGAATTAAAATTTATGTTTAAATTTTGTTGACCAGGTCTATTTTGCGAATTATTTGACCTTTGAAAATTTTTAGTTGTTACAATTCTGATTTTTATCTGATGAAAATTATTTAAGAACGTCTGACATTTGTGATTCTGTAATCTTAACTGTCAACCTGTCTTTATTTACTAAAAACAAACAATAATGCCATAATTGAAAAAATATGTGCTTGTCTTCATTTGCTTGCTCTATATCTAATGCTGACAATCTTATTTTAAAAGTTAGCCCACTTAGAGTTTTGTTTAATAAAACCCAGTGAGTTTCTTTATTCATATTATTAAGAATTTTGAGCAAACTTTTCCTATTTCCTTATCTGCTTTATATTAATTAATAATTTAAGGTTATGTCACGTAATCCATCAGTGCATCAACATAATCGAGTTGATGGATTTGGTAACAACTATCTGAGAATTAGGTTGAATTTAAAAATATGATGTATGACTCATCTAAAAAAATTTGATGGATAGAAGAAAAGTTTTGATGAAATCTAGATGGCATCGACGAATATTAGAGAACGCCTAACCTTAAATTATTAAATATTATTAAACAGATAAGGAAATAGGGAAAGTTCGTTCAAAATTCTCAATAACATGAATTAAGAAACTCACTGGATTTTATTAACTCAATCTCCAAATGGGCTATATTTTAAGATAAGATTGTCAGCGTTAGGTATACAGAAAGCAAATGAAGTCAAGTACATATTTTTTAAATTATAGCATTACTACCCACACTTGTCTTTAATTTTTATGCTTATCGAAAAGTTTGTTACATTAAATAAAACAGTTTGAAAGTTAAGATTTTAAAATCTCAAATGTCAGTCGTTCTTAAGTAATTTTCATCAGATAAAAATCATTTCATTAGACCATCATTTTTTTGAATATTAGAAAACGCCTCATCTAAACCTACTTTTTCTCTAAATTGACGTTTCTGGCTTTATCTATCTATTTATACGTAACTATTATAATAAAAATAAATGATAATTACTCAAGATATCTAAGTCTTTTTCAACAGGTTCTAAATCATCGTTCTGAGTCAATGTCCAAGCTGAATCGTTTGGCACGAAATATGTAAAACTTAAGTTCTCCTTCGTAAAAATTTTATTGAATCCAGTTTTTTGGCCCATATTGTAGAATACATCATTCTCCGGATTTGAGCTAAGTTTCTCTAATACTGATACATATGGAAAAGGTTTTAAATGCCTCTTGTAGATGCCTAAAGGCTGCGATATTAGATGTACTACGCCATTGTTTACTGGAATATTAGGTACTATTATCTAAAAAAAGATGTACTAGAACTACAGCCTCTGATGTTTTATGTATATTATTGATGTTATCACCAAATAAAAGTCTGACGTAATTTTGGTTCCACTGACAGTTAATTCTAACCATACTTCTAACAATATTCAACATACGTTTTTAATGTTTTTACTTTTTTATAAAATATTATTTGCAGGTCATAAAAAGTACCTTAAAGGTATGGAATTAGTTACTAAATGATTATATACTTGATGCATTTTATCTACTTACTGTAAGAATATATTCATAACAGATCAAAAGCAATATAATATAGATAAACAAAACGAACAAAACTAACTCAAAAAAAATTGCCACTTTAATTGTCAGTGGAACTAAAATTACATCATCACTAATTTAGCGTATAGTTCTGCTTAAAGTATAGAAATAATACATTCTTACCTCGGAAAAAAACTCCCCCTCTCCAAAACTACCCTTCATAAGCCCTTTAATATACATTTTTCCGTATTTTTCTTCAAAAGATAAAACAATATAGACATCTTCATCGTTCGCCAAAGATTCAAACGCAACATTCTCTGGAGTAGGCTTGGTAAACAGTACATAAAATGGTATGACGTGTCCAAAAATTATGTTCTTGTTGATCATTTTAAATTTATAAGGATCTATGCCGGAATCCAAAGGTATGAAATACGTATGACCCGCATTCTGTTTGAAAATGTATTGAAGTTTCGTTTCTTGAACTTTGGTTAAAAAATTCGAGACTGTCTTGGCAGCGCCTAGATTCCAATTTGTTATTGATTGCAAAAAATCGTAAGCGCTTGGTGAGGATTGTGAAGATGTTATTATTGGATCCAAAACCGAGTCTATCACATGAAGAACCTAAAACATTATATTTAACCATATTGTAATGCGAGCCATTTCGTTATTTCATGCTCTAATCCTCCAAGTCCCTCTCTGTCTTATTTAGCCTTTGAGGCTCAACTTGTCCGACTATCATACATAATTAAACCCCCCAAGTAACATTTTTAAGAGAATAAAGTTTTATTTATGTTTTATTAGGATTTTGTAAAAGCATAAAAATTAACAATTATTTTATTACAGTTACTTTTTTTGCTAATAGTACTACAGGATAAATTGATCTTATTACTTGGTTTTATAGATTCCTTTAAATCTGTTTAAGAAAACTAGTTTATCCTAAAGTAAACTATGCTTTATCGCTGTCCTGTAAGGATTAATGATTAAGTAATTTTAAAACTATTTAGTTTTAAGATACTCCTAAGGTGTGTTTGGTGTTAAAGAGGCATACTTTTTAGCAGTTATCTTAAGTAGGTTTTAAAACTACAATTTTACAACATAACTCTTATAATTTATTTAATCTAGTAAACCATAGGGCTCTTTTAAAACTACATAGGTTTAATAAGAATTAAAGTTTGTTTTAGAGCATAACCTAGCTTTTCAACCCAATCACATTATGTTGACGTTGAAAGATAAATTGTTCAAAATAAAGAAAAGTGGTTTAATAAAATTCTTAATATACTCTTACGGACTTTGTCTTAAGTCTAATTAGTCTTAAGATATTGTTTTAAAAATACTCCTAAAAATCATTATAGGATTCTCCCTTTTATTCTTAAAGCAGATTTATAGCAGCCCTAAGGCTATCTCGCTGATTCAAAAGTTTTATCAGTGTCTTAAAAAAAGGGTTTTATGGTTACCTTGTATACTTTGATAAATCTAAAAATGTTACTTGGGCCCTTAAGACCAAACATATGTGACGACTATGGCGAAGGTGCTTTCGATTACTATTCGAAAATGAACGGGATAATGTTACTAGTTTTGGCGAGAACTTTCTAGAACCTTCACCAGAATTTTAAGTGTGTATATAAATATTGGTGGAAGAACACGGAGCAGAAGAACAAACAGTTGTGAAGATAAATAGTGAACAATTTGAAGACATTCGAAATATATATATTAATTAGAATAGTATTGTTATAAAATAAATAAGTGTTCAAATAAATTATTAATAAATAAACTGTTGTTTAAAATAAACAAACATCACAATACACTTGTAGATTTTGTATTTAAACGGATTGAGTGGTTAGAAGTTTAAGGGAAAACTCTGTATAAAAATAATCTGCCACGAATACGTATCCTTACAATATACGGACTTTAATAAGAAACTTTTGAACATCACAAATACGAGAGCTATAAAAAAAGGAGTAATCAACGACATTTTTCTATTATAATTACCCATTAGATATATAGACAGCATTTGAAAATGTTTTAGTAGAAATATGATTTTCCATCAGAATAGCCAGACATTTGGATAGTCGGTATACTATCCAGCTAGTCTATAAACTAGCCAAGTAAATACTTTTAATATATAAAATCTTGCCTCAATTCACTTAAATAATAAAGAATTTACTTTTGTTTTATTTTGGCTTACTTTTTTAGACATTATTTTCACATACTCTGTATTAGAATTTGTTGGTTTACTAAGTCTATAGATAGTTTTTTGCGAAATACTTAATACCTCTGCAGCCATTTGATTGTACCTCTTTCCAAGAGCCTCGCAAATAGATTTGTGTCTCTTAAACAAATATACAAAAATTGTGAGTATTTCCCTAAGATTCTGAACTAATTTACTTTTACTGAAATATGTAACTACTAAACTATGGAGTTTTTAGTATCTAAAATTATAGATAGCCATTCAAATATAATCGTAAATAATTCCTAAATTTACCTGTTCTTTTCCAGAATCTCCTGTCCTACTTCTGGTAATGTAATTGGATTTTTCTGGAATGATTTTGGCATTGTTAATAAAAATATCGCGATCTCTTCTTGATATCCACAAAGGGGGGTTCTCCAAAATAACTGATGATAAAGAATTTGTCTTGTTGAGCAAATCAAGCGTTTTGTATTCGTAGCTCATGTGATAGAAAATCAAGTCGCTTCTGTATTTTGCTGAAAAGATTGATCCATTAAACTTTAAATAGTGCTGGTAATCTAGAAGTTATTTATGTGATCATTTAGATAGGTACTTTGCTAAATTCACTGCCGAATTAATCTTCAAACACTTAAAACTTGTCGTTTCATGACTTTTTAGACTGACCCGTATATTTATACAGTTAAAAACGATTACATACTTCAAATTTAACAAATACAATATTAGACAGAAAAAAATATAGGAGAAGTAGATGGACAATACAGGTTGAGTGGAAGAGGCGACTTACCCTTGCCTAGACTAGATCTCTATCTTTTGGTAAATATTTCATTATATTTCTTTGTATTTTGTTTTTTCTACTTTACCAATAAAAACTTTTATTATTACATAGAGGAATTACTACAAGTGAATCATTACATCTGAAGAAAACTAGGTCTTATTATGCCCATTGTGCATCATCCTGAATCGATGAGGCATCGCTTAGCTTGTCAGCCAGCCTGCAGATTTAATGTAGTTGACAAACAACGTCGCCAAGAGGTAACCTCTATTATATCGACCGGTGTTAGCCAATACTCGCCGAACACAAATTTAATTGTTGAGAGAGTCGGGCAATCGTAGAGGATATGCTCGATAGTCTCATCTTCTTGTTAATGATATGCTAGCAATGTTAATGGCAAGATTTGATGAGTAAAAGCAGTTAATAAACAATTTTGCAGAGAGAATAACAAAACTTGAGAGAGGTAACAACGGAGCTACAACAAACTTACAAAAATTAATAGAAGTAACATTAGAATAGCTACATGGAATACTACTAGCATAATCTAGAGGAAGGATGAGCTAGAATCATTTCTTAACCTAGACGATGTGTGTCAATATATGAGACGCACTTAATCACACAAATGTACATAAAAAAAGGTTATAAAACTTATCACCCTCAAAACGCAACAAGATGCGGAAGTGGTGTAATTAATAAAGAAAACATAAAACAATATAAAGAATCAAAATATGAAACCGAACCAATTCAAGCAGCCATGGTGGTAATCACAAGTGGAATAAACATTTTTACTAACTCAGCAGTGTATTCACAACCTCGGGAGTAAGCTATGACTAAACCAGGCAAAAAGTTTTATCATAGTTTTGATCCTAATTTTAAGATTTATGCGCATCTCGTGCGTCGCAACTCGGGCGGAATCCTTAATTTTTCGCATTTCGGGCGGAAGGCTACAGGTAGATTAAATACCCTTCGCAACTCGGGCGTTCAAGGATCGGTACCTGAGAAGGTGCTTTCGGCTTAAACTTAAAATTATATACAGAGTGCCGTACAGGAGGAGCTTGCCAGTTTTTAAATATTATGTAACTTTCATAAAACAAGATTTTTTATTTATCTTTCTGTGCGAACATAATCTTTACATTACATTGTTATGACATTTGAAATTGTAGTTTTTACTGAAAAAAGTGTAATTTATTTATTATATAATTAGATTGATAAATAATAGTGTACCTACCTCGGCTAGCTAATCAATTTTTATTTTAATACATTTTTTATGTAGGGTGTCTGTGTAAGTTGGCTACATATGGAAAACTTTTTTTTATTAGTTTTATCAAAAAAAAAATATTTAGCATAAAGAGTTGTGGATGGTCTAAAACCTAAAATACATCACATTTTTGAGCCGTATACTAGGATAGTATATGGAAAACTTTTTTTTATTAATAATTTTATGAAAAAAATGTCCTCATAAAAAATTGTGCGTGATCTCAGACCTTAAAATACAACCATCATATATCAAATTGTATAAGTCGTATACGAGGTTTGTCAAAAATGAATGTACTTTACTCTTGGCCAAAAATATTTTTTTTGACAAATCGTATACGACTCATAAAAATTGATATCTAATGGGTGCATATAAGGTTTTAGACGTTTAGTTTATTTTTTAAACTAAATATATACGTTATTTGAATATTAATTATTTAACTATATTTTAATATTATATTTAAACGTTGTTATGTAACTAAAAGTTAATCATTTTGTTAAATATATATATGTAAAATATTATTGTATTTCAACCTTTTTAACGTTTGGTTAATAATGTAAACCAAATATCTACGTTAATTTAATATTAATTATTCTAGTTTATTTTAATATTCTTTTTAAATGTTATTATGTAATTGTGGTTTAACCGAAAGTTGGATATTATGATACATACACGTTTAATATTAACGTTTCTTTAAATTACATAAAACTCGTAATAAAAACGTTATTGTATCGAAACACTTTGACGTTTTGTTTATATTTTACCTAAAAATATTAATTATTCTACTTTATTGAAATCATATTTTTAAACATTTTCATTGATTATACTTGAAACATTAAGTTGGTTTATGTTTGTTATGTTGTAAATGGCCAAGATTTGAAAATTTTCTCATTTGTAAGAAGAGAAAGAAGATGGGTTATGTTGTAGTCATTTTATTTTAAGTACTATAATTTTATATTAGAGAAAACCATATATTCTAAATAATTGGAAGTTTGCGTCTGTTGTTTGAGACATTTCTGAAATATCAGTATGTTATATTTCTGATAGGTTTCAAATTATTATTTATAAAATATATGAAATATTACATTTACAGGATATTTTTACAATTTAGGAATGTTTTAGAAATGTTTCTGAGGCGTTTCGTAATATTTATATATTATTTTATCATATTCATGATTTCCTTAAAATGGTCCGTATTCGAGAATTTTGACAAAAAGTACAAAAATCGAATTTTAAAGAAAATTCTTCAAATAAAAGTTGCTTACAATGTAATTCTCTACAATTTTTGTTCCATACATTTCTCTAAAATAGACCGAATTCGGGAAATTTGAGGTAAAGTGCAAAATTCGAATTTTTCTCATTTTCACTTATAATACCCCTAGTGACCAAATTATTTTCGGAAATATTTTAGAAATCGCCAATAATTTGAAAATGATCCCAATATCATGCTCTATATTTTTTATTCTACACATGATTTCTCTAAAATAAACCGTAATGGATAAATCTTCAATTTTTTTACATTAACTAACTTTTCAATGCTCGCTATCTGTTAAAATGAAAGCTTATTCTGCGATGTCATTTATTTCTCTTAAATTTTCGATAATGCATTACTACCTGAATCAGATTGTAATCAGAATCAGGGTACATAAACTATGGTCAAATTTCATATCCCGTCGACGCCCGAGTTGCGAACTCACAGGTGCACAATTTTGGAGGGCGCCCGAGATGCGACGAATTCAGGTAGTTTTATATTACGCCCGAGTTGCGAACGCACGAGTTGAGAAAGTACCAATTTTAACCTACAGATTATTCATCTCAGTCATTCACAACTAATAACAAAGTGTATATTGTCAGTGTTCATCTATAACAGAACACAAAAACTAAAAATCAGTGTAACCAATACATAATCCAGTTGTCATGGCGGCCAGCATGAAGGGGGTAATTTTATTGTATTGACAGCATACTTATAGCGGCATCTAGACATTCTGAGAGCTATGTATCTACTATTCTGAATCGAAAATAATTTACACAGTTTCTTGTGTTTTTCCCAATAAGTTTTTGTAGGACTATATATAGTCTTTCTAGACACAATCCAACACGGCAGAATAACCGATTAGTACCGAATTTAAAGGGACCGCGCATATTATTAAAATTAAGTAAATTAAATTAATAATTATGTATAGTTCTTCCGAACTCTTACCGACAATTTTGTTTGATCTATCACAGGCGTAGATACCTCATTTTAAAAATTTCATATTTTTATAAATACGAGAAAGTATTCGTTAAAAGGCGATCGAATGATTATAAATTGGACGGCGTTATACCCGTTATTTAGATAGATGCACTTAATTGTAGTCCTACTTAAAACTTAAAAAATCTATAGCTCGTTAATTTGCTACAACTGAATATTAAATTATAAAACGTAAATAGACGAGTAAAATATACGTGCCTGTAAGGGCGTTTGGTTCAAACAGGGTACCAGACGTAAACTGACCCCTTTTTGTAATTCGTTTTTTTTTTCGGAAAACGAAATTTCAAAGCAAAAACCATAAAGGAAAATAAATTCTTTGCAAATAAAACAAAAGTATAAAATAATTTAGAATAATCAATTTTTTAAAAGAAATAAATGAATACGAACTAATAAAATGTTAACAATGAATTAATTTGATGACTCTCGGATTACCAATAATGAAAAATAAGAAAGTTATTTCGAATCTAAATCTGAACCATCTGTCGAGGAATCGAGGTTTGGATATATAACTACTGGAGCTATAGAAAGTAAAATATGATATTCTTTTTCCTTTTTAGAACGTGACTAATGCAATTTTTCCAAACGTCAGTCAAAGACGGATCTTTAAAAACGCCATTACTATTTTCCAAATCACATTTGTTAAGGTAGGTGCAAAATTATTACGTCTCAGTTTTTGTTTAACTGAAGACCAAACTAATTTGCAAAATTATCAATATAATACTGCATTGGAATATTCTTACTTTAACAATTTCTAACAATTGTGGTTTTGGTTTTACGGAAGCAGGACTATCAATGTTATTATCTTTGAATACATTGATATATCTGATTTCTTAGAGTCACTACTTGGCTTCTTGTGAATTTGCCGGGAATGATATGGCGTATTGTCCATTACAATGACTGAATTAGTTGGAATATTCGGTAAAAGTTGTTCAGCAAAACAGTTCTTAAAAACTGCTGCATTCTTATCTTCATGATAAACCAGCTGAGCTTTATTGGCATATTTTGCTGAAAGTAGTGAAGCGTTTGCTACAAAGCCATTTTCATTTCCGGCATGTTAAATTATGACTCTAGCATCTACATCTACCTCAAAAGGTCTCCAGAAAGCATCTCGTATAACACAAATCAAAATTTAACAGAAACACCGAAACATAAAAACAAGTTTATTACAAAAGCTAAACAACTAAAGCAGCCAGGCGAGCCAACAATTCTAGCCGCTCACTTGTGGACTTAACATCAACTGTAGGTGCGTAGATGTTTAAAACTTAAGTGTGCCACATCAGAGGGTATAACAAGACGGTTCATGCTCATTTGCAATGTGAGGGTATAGAATTTGTAGCATTCGCATTGCATGTAACGCGAATTATTACGCAATCCCGGTACAAACGCCTATATTGGATGGAGAAACAACATATTACATTCAAAACTATTTATGTCTTGATTTCTGAGTGGTACCATATTCTTTAACAGCAATTTATTTGATATAGCTTCCAAGAACATTAGGCAAGCGTCAGATATTTTATTTATAGAAAAATTAGCATTATTTCTTACCCATATTTAAGGAAACCCCAATTACTTAACTTTTTTTTATATTTTAAAACATTTATTCTAATGGTCAAGAGGCCCTGCAAGCCAGATATCGTGAGTTCGATTCCCACGTGGAATTTTTGCCAATTTTTTTTGTTATGTTTCACCCTCCTTGTTCAGGAATGTATTCCCGAATTTTCCTTCCCTATTTAAAATTATAATAGGCTTAAAGATTATTAATGCTTACCTTGTGAATGACGAAACGCTGCATTTTCAGGAACAAAAATCGTCAGTTGTTCGTAATGAAGTTTCAGCCTGGCCTCTCTGTTGTTATTTAAAATGCGGGTATTGAATTCGGTATACGGTGATTCTTGTTGGATTTTTTGATTGAGAGTCTTGTATCTAACAATTATATTTTATTAATTATTTAACACTACAATGCATCAGCCGATGACAATCCACTTTTATTCTAAACTCACGCCAACCGATGAGAATCCTCTTTTATTCTAACACACGCCAATCAAATCAAACTATTCGGAAACACTCAATGGTGCAGTGTTTTCATTCAATCCCACGAAATGGTCAATATGAAGTTTGTCAAAAATGGGCAAAAATCGTTTTGGTTGTTCAAAAAAATATATTATAACTAAATGATTGACATTACTTTCGACTTTAACTTACGGAAACAAAGCAAAAATATTGTTTATAAAAGTTCTGAGAAGCGATCACGCAGCTAACAGGAGATCTAGCGCGCAAGTTTTAGCGAGTCATTCTCCAACCTTCTGTCTGTTACTAAGGTTTAAGCTCAAGCGATTTTAACTATATTTTGTAAAATGATTTATTATGCTAAAATAAAAATGTGCTATTTTTGAAATTTTTTGACGCACTTTGTTCCCTACCTGCCGGCAAATACCGGAGGTGGATAAAATTTAAAATAATGTGGTGCTAAGTTTTTAAAAGCAAGTGTGTTTTTAAGTTCACAAATACATAGTTAATGTACATATGTAAATACTCAAAGTTTGTGTTAATTTCTTCAGCAGTTAATATAGGGCTTTAATAGTCATCAGAGTTTTATACTAACCACTGCAGGGAGGTAATGAGTTGAAACTACAGTTCAGCCGTACCAGCTTTAGGCTAATGTTCAAATGTATGATTCAAACCCGCACGTGTGATATTTACACTTGATAATATAATTCATGTATCACGTGACGCTGTTTCGATCAATAATAATAATAATAATAATAATAATAATAATAATAATACTCTCCCTAATTCACCCCCTTACGAGTGAATTTCAACCCCTGAAGTCGACTGAACGACTTGTGTAGGGGAAGAGACGGCTATTAATATTATTATTATTATTTGCCGTGGCGCTCCGGGGCGACCTAAAGATGATTGATGGTGCCATTTGACTTACAGGTGAGGAAAACCCGGAAAACCTCACCCACCATCATCGAGACGGTAATGCATGGCGATTTTTTAATCTGCATGTCATATCAACAGAAATTGAATTTCTATTAATACATTATTAATACATTCTATTAAACCGAACCATGCAATTTAATTAAAAATCCACATGGTCTGGTCTGGGATTCGACGCCCAGCAGTCTCAGACTCATAAACTTGCCTATAAATGAATATAGGCTTATGCGCGGTAGACCGATACACTACCGACCCGAGACAAGTACTGCATAGTGTCAGTGATGCAACTGTAATACGTTTTTCTTACAATAATGACAGATAAACTTATTTTAAAAATATTTTGATGATTAATATAAAGAATGATCCATAAAAAAGTAACCATGGCCTACAAAGATACGAGTCATGTCCGTGATAACTAGACACGGCTATCATAAGACTTATGCTAACATACGGTGCAGTTGTCTGGGTACCGAAAACTCAAAAATTGACAGCTATCCGCAAACTAGACCAAATTCAAAGAACAGCATGTCTTAACGTAACAGGAGCCATGAAAACCACACCGACCAAAGCCATGGAAGTCATTCTTAGTCTCACTTCCATTGATATTTACATCAAGAAGGTTGCTCTGATGACAATGGTTGGAGTAGAATCTGATGTGGGATCTGGTGAAGCGAGACATCGCTTTGGGCAGAAGGCATTCGATACGCTCCCGCTGCTTCAAACGAACATGGATTCCATCTCACCGAGATATATCTTCCATAAGCCATATAAAGTTATAACAAAATAAATAGAAGAGCCGAAAGTGGCAGGTAGTATTCATATCTACACCGACGCGCGACGGTTCTAAAACAAAACAAGGCTCAGAATGTCGAATATACTCCAGATCCTTAAACCTAAACATAAAATGGGCTGTGAGCAGAAGTGCCAGTAGTTCAAACCGAACTCACAGAGATTCTCATAGCAGCAAAAGAACTCACCAGAAATAATATCACTGGAAGAAACATGCACTACTCTCCCTGGACAGACCACGAATTTACTCAGGGTTAGTACTAAAATGTCACGTAGCTTTGCCGAAGTATCCATCAACAATGTGGTTAACTTAAGATTGATCAAAGGTCACGCCACATCAAAAGCTTACCTATTTGCTGATTTACTTGCCAAAAAGGCAGCCAACCAAATACTTTTTGGACCTGGCCCTTCTATTGGAATGATAACATCGATAGTGACAAACCTAATTGTAGAAAATTCCCTTGTGAAATTCAAGGAAAGATGGGATGAAACCAGAAGCTGCAGTCTTGCCAAGGAACTTTTAAGTTATCCTGAAAACACTACAGAAAACAAATACTTGACAATGACTAGACATAATCTGCGCCTGATCAAAGGCATTCTGACTGGTCATTGCCAAGTACGGAAGCATCTCCATATCATGGAGCTGTCAGAATCCGCACTCTGCAGGGGGTGCGAACAAGAAGATGAGACCATAGAGCATATCCTCTACCATTGCCTTAAATTAAATCCGCACTGACACTTAAAATAAAAAGAATTGTATCAAATATGTTCATAACGCCCACTATAAATATAGGGTGTTTCAATAACAACGCAATATTTGAATTGCTCGCCAGTTTTGCTGCCATAATGTCATTTGAGTATGATATTTTAAAAGGAGATAGAAAACTCCGCCATTTTGAACCCTTATTACGTGTTGCCTACATCTTGGCGCAATATTTCTAATAGGTGCGTTTTAATCATCCGCTTCTGCTTCGGAATTGTCGGTTTTCTTCTTTTAATCTGACAGGTTAAAACGACTAAACCGACAATTCCCGAAGCAGAAGCAGATGATTAAAACGCACCTGATATTTTGCTTGCTGCTGTCAGTGTCAGTGAATATTATTTTTGGAGTCACAGTTTATTGCTAAAGAATCAGTTAGTTCACTCGGACCAGTTGAAAGTTCCAAAATAACATCAACTCCAGGCATACAAATTCAGGATACGCAGAAGACTGCTGTTTTATTATAGGCGGTTGTCATATATTGTATTATCCGAGTTGTGCAGTGTATAAACTGGAACGTTGAGATCAAAAGTGCCGACGCAGAGTGAGCGATCTGATTCTTTAGCTATAAACTGTGTCATAGGAATCAAAATGGCCGCGCCCTATGTTGGGCGTGTCGGACCTCTCTCTTGCCCCGTATAGTAATCAAAGTATGTGATGATATTGCAGACAGATGGAAATTAGTAACCATGGTTTCAGCAGTACTTGCTATATTATTATGGCCCATGAAATATAGACGGTCTTGCACGAGTATTTCCTTAATCGTGTCATCTTCAAATTTGCCGATGTAAATTGGCCGTTATGCTCTTGCCATTGGCACCTTTGGACCTTTTGAATTTTCAGATGTCGGATTATCTGAAGTCATGCCAATAAGCATAAAGGCCGAGATTAGACACTGTATCAACGAGATACCGCCGCATATGTGGAACAAGGTTATTGAAGCTTTAACTGCGCACTCTGTATATTCAGTTAAAAAAGTTTTAAGTTAAAATAACTCGTACAAAAGTAATTTTTTTAAGTAAAAACGTAAAAAGTGGGAAAATGTCCATGCCTCCCCCCCCCTAATGAAATACTTATGATAGCAATAGAAAAATTGTTCCTACTGCTTTTAATTGGGCATAAAACATCTAGTGTTCGTACCAAGTGTGATATTTTAAAATGGCTGAATTCTGGAGATTAAAAAACCAGATATTTTTATTTAACTTATTTGACCTCTAGCGACCAAACAAAGCAAGTTTGGTTGAATCATCTTATTTTGAGCCCATAAATCTGTGGTAGCTCCATGTACATGCAATTTTCGGACACCCTGTATTTATATAAAACAGTTTAAAAAATAATCTTAATGGGGATTATATATCATTCTTGGTAGAAAAACGTATTATAGTTGGCAAGTATGCAGTACTCGTCTATTTTGTTAACTATAAGTGGTACCTGCTTGACATGCTGTGGTACGTGAGTGGTACATGAGTTACCATAAATGACTACGAAACAAAGTGAAAACTGCTTTGTAATGTACCATGTAATGTACCAAATTTTCCTTTAATAGAAAATTTTATACAAACTTGACGCCTGTTAAAATAGTCATTTTGATACTGTGATGAAGTTAGAATTTATATAGTAAAATGTAATAAAAAAAACTGTGCCATATAATTAAAATTGGCAAAGTTATTAAAATTGATAGTACACCTTTAAAGATATGAGTACAAATCAATTATTGGTAGCCTACTTGTATGAAACAATCTGAGACATCTAGTATATGGATGAACATAATAAAATATATTTCTAATTCCCAAAAACAAATAAATATAAACTTAATATTTAAACAGTGGTATGTTTAGTAAATTATTAGTCAATTAACAGTTTAAAGAACAAACAAATTTTTATGTATTTGCTTATTTATATGTATCCAAATTTATTTCAATAAACAAACCCATTAAAAAAAATATATTTTTCCTTACCTTTGAGGTAAAACATTTTGGCATAAATCTATCAAAACAACTACTAGAACTAAACATTTCATTTTCAATAATAAACCATTTGTTATGACTTTAGCTAATTTAGCTACTTTAATTATCAGAATTTGGACAAGGTTATGACCGGAATGACGAAAACATCTGTTCTGGTATTCATTCTATTCTGGAGCATATCCGCAACCAAAATAATATGCATTACATTTAATTCGCTGAAGTTGGATTATAAATGAGGAACTCAAATATGGGTCAACGCCAACACTTTTATCGCTAAGGAAATATTTTCTACATTTATTAGAAGGAATCGATGATGATTTAAAATTGTACACAATTCCAAATGACGACAATCCTATAGAAGTTAAAATTAATGATAATTGTGCTAAATAATTTCTTGTGTGGTTCAAGAAATCTATAGAGTGTGAGATCTTATGAGACTTCAGCTTTAATATTAGTAGAAGATCAGTCAAAAGATTTCATGCTGATTTTCTGATATTGGCTCTGGTACGTTTTCGTCTGGCCACAGGGGCGGATGGGCCCACCGGGAATCGGGAGATTTCCCGGTGCGCCGGTCCTACAAACGCCGGTCCTGGCGCCTACAGCACCGGTCCCACCAGCGCCGATAAGCGCAGCCGTGTTTTTTTTGTTTTTTTTTTGTTTTTTGTTTATTATATAAAAAAATAGTTTCAAAAATCTTTTCATTTTTCGTCATAGTCTTTAATTCCTTATATACCTTTTGCTAAGCAAAAGCGAAATTCAAGACCATTAATGCCGCTCCTATGTGCGGATTCATCCAGCTCTCTAAGATAGATGTTTGTGCTGGTAGTGACTTCCAAAATGGACGTATATTTCTTGTCTGGTGAAATGTTATTATGTTTGGAAAGATACTGAAATCCGAAGGGGATAAGTCTGGCGAGTAGGGTGCATGAGGCAGTAATTCTAAGTCCATTTTATCAATTATAGTCATTACTATAATAGATTTTTGACATTGCGCATTGTTCTGATGGAACAAAACTTGTCTTTTTTATCATCCAAGTCTTTTTTCCAATATTTTATGTTGCAGCTGATCAAGAAGCAAGTCAGCATATTATTGTCCATTTATTGTTTTATTCTTTTCAAAATAGTCAATAAATATAATGTTTTTTTGAAAATACCAATGCCATAACATTTCGGGACGATGGGACTACTTTCACCTTTTGGACTGATTCACCTTTCGCTATCAAAATCACAACCCCACTATAGGGTCAGGCTGCAAATTATTTATTCACATACTGTGTATGAGTAAGGTGGATTTAACAGAAATAAACGTCCTAAATCTCACAATGTTATTTATACGTTAATGTAAATGTCACAATGTTAATCTCACAACATTGATTTTACAATGTTAATAACACAATTTTTCGATTTTTTGATTTTTCGATTTTTCGATTTTTCGATTTTTCGATTTTTCGATTTTTCGATTTTTCGATTTTTCGATTTTTCAAATTTTCGATTTTTTTGATTTTTTTGATTTTTCGATTTTTCGATTTTTCGATTATTCGATTTTTCGATTTTTCGATTTTTCGATTTTTCGATTTTTCGATTTTTCGATTTTTCGATTTTTCGATTTTTCGATTTTTCGATTTTTCGATTTTTCGATTTTTTGATTTTTCGATTTTTCGATTTTTCGATTTTTCGATTTTTCGATTTTTCGATTTTTCGATTTTTCGATTTTTCGATTTTTCGATTTTTCGATTTTTCGATTTTTCGATTTTTCGATTTTTCGATTTTTCGATTTTTCGATTTTTCGATTTTTCGATTTTTCGATTTTTCGATTTTTCGATTTTTCGATTTTTCGATTTTTCGATTTTTCGATTTTTCGATTTTTCGATTTTTCGATTTTTCGATTTTTCGATTTTTCGATTTTTCGATTTTTCGATTTTTCGATTTTTCGATTTTTCGATTTTTCGATTTTTCGATTTTTCGATTTTTAGATTTTTCGATTTTTTGATTTTTCGATTTTTCGATTTTTCGATTTTTCGATTTTTCGATTTTTCGATTTTTCGATTTTTCGATTTTTCGATTTTTTGATTTTTCGATTTTTCGATTTTTCGATTTTTCGATTTTTCGATTTTTTTCGATTTTTCGATTTTTTAAGGGTGTTAGGTTTATTTTCGTTACGGAATTTCTTGATTCGGTCACCGCGCTCAAAGCCCGCGATAAAATCTATGCAATAGCTTAATAATGAAATAGTTAAAACTGATAAAATAAAAATTAATATTTTATAAATCTTGCAAAAAAATTAATATCTAATATTTACGCCAACCGGGAACATTTGTGATACCAATTTATTAGAAGCCTGAGAAAGCTCTTCTAGTTCTTGTATTGCATAAACGTTCCAGTCCGCAGACGTATATTTAACTCCGCTTCATACTAATACGAATAGGGTTGGATAAAACCTTCCACGGCTTTCGAGTTGAAAGTTTCAACGCCGCACCGCTGTACCGGTCAGAGTGGGGGGTGTTAGGTTTATTTATTATCTTCAAAATTCGAAATTTGCACTTTTCATCAAATATCTCAAATTAGGTCCATTTTAGGAAAATCATGTATAGAGACAAAATAATAGAGAATGACATCATAAGCAACTTTTAGCATGAGAGGAAAGTAAAAAATGGCCGTGGTTGTATTTTCTTAGGCAACCCATTTGCGGTATATATATATTTTTTTTGGCTTGGACTTTTGTCATTTAGCCAGTCACTTAATGAATATAAAAAATATAATATAATTAATACAATACAAAATAAATAGTAAACAACAATGGCAACAAAAATAACAATCCATCGGAACAAAATCAATCTGTCGCAACAAAACTAATCTATCATAACAAAACCATCCTATCACGTCAAACAAAATTTAAAAATATAATAATTTTCAAAGGAAATAGACAAGGACACCCGTTTTTCGTTCAGGGACCCATCAGGACATTTTTTTTTCAAGACACACTAGAAATAGGCCACAAAGTGGGTAGGGTAATATAACAAAGGTAATTAGGATATATAAAAAACAATAGGAATAGGAGTTTCTTAACAAAATTAAGAGTTCCTTCTTATTTATGTTTATATATAATAATAATTATAGTAGCTTCTTTTTTTACCTATGTAATTTTTTTGTAAAAAAATATAGTTTGTTTTATATTTACCAATTATAGTAAAATAATTTGTGGTTAATTTATTAATAAAAAAAATAAAAATCAATAATTTTTTATTTTTTTTGCTGGACCGGCCGGCGCGGCGCCGTTTTAATTGACTTCCCGCGCCGGTCCAAGTGGTCCCATCCGCCCCTGTACTGGCCACCCTGTATAAATAACAAATAATTTAGTGATTCTACTTTGTCTGCCTTAGTCAGGTAAGCGGACTGACTGGGTACAAAGATACCCTGTATATTTTTCCCAATTTCATAATGCCTATTGTTCAACGTTATTTATTATTTATTAAACACACCTGATGACTGGTCTAATCTAAAACGATATAATCTAATGACGTTTTAATAACCTCCAGTTAAAGTGAAAAGTTGTAAATTACAAAATCAAATATTGTGTTCTAGTTGAACACCAACATGTTAAGATACTATAATCATTTTTTAACGTTTAATAAAACAGTAGGTACGTGTG
Organism: Psylliodes chrysocephalus; assembly: GCA_927349885.1. NCBI lineage: Eukaryota > Metazoa > Arthropoda > Insecta > Coleoptera > Chrysomelidae > Psylliodes > Psylliodes chrysocephalus. The sequence goes on along the minus strand of OV651813.1, from coordinate 84,504,359 downwards.
GTAAATCTCATTTCTAATTTTAAGAATAATTCTGCAAAAGTGTAGGTACTCTTAAATTGTATTAGTGCTAAAAAGTGTCGTTTGAAGTGTTATGTTATAACAAACATTAAAGATATTAAAAGTTGAATGAAATGTTAATAAAAGTAAGTACTATTAATAGTTATGGATAGATGTGGATTTGGATATCAAGACATGCAAATCTTTTTTGCTAAAAAAACATTATACCTAAATGTTCACATATTTTTTATACAGGGTATTAGTATATATGACCGACAACGCTCTACCATGAATTTTGATTTAGAAACATGAACCCTTAAAGAGCTTAGTTACCGAGATATAAGGTTAAAAGTTTTAAATCAAAATTCAAAATTTGCAATAAATCAAAAACGTAAATATTTTTTTTTAAATTTATTCTAACAAGATCTTGTCAAATATAAGATCTATTAAAAATTTGACACGTGCTTACTAGAAATATTATTATTATTAGAAATATTAAGTCGTTACAAATGACTTAAGCATAGTTTTGATGTAGCCCATAGGATACTTTGCCAACTCAGTGGTTAAGGGTCCATGTTCCTACCAAAAAACGAGAGCCCTCCTGTAAAATCTTGCTACAAAAGTAGTAGAAAGTTTAATCGTGTTAACCAAAATAATAAATGTATGCCAATAAAATTATAATTTAAATAAAGTATTTTTTATCCTGATAGAGGGTGCTAAAACTAAAAGTACAGCAATAAAATATTGCTAAATTCATGACAAAATTACCTTTTCAATGATATATCGTACTTGATACTTACCTATTTAAATTGTGTTTGTTAGAGTGGAGAGGAGGGAAATGACGTATGACAGTTGAGGCTCGTGACTATCGATAATCAAATTATCATTTGACCAGATATTGAGTTAATTAACTTAGCTGATTATTATCAATTGACCCGATACCAAAAGTTGTATTCGATAGATTATATATATAAATAGAGGTTTTGCTTTACTTTTAAGAATCTAAAACTTTTCTAGTATATAGTAGAAATTTATTCTATACGTTATTTAGGTACTGCAAAATCTATAGGAAAGTATGTAGTTTTAAATATAAAAATTTATAACGGAAACATATTTAGTGTATTTTTTTTACAAATATATTCTCAGTGACTTGTTTTTGTGAATGAGTTTTACACTTGTAATAAAAATATTAAAGTTATGTATATTGTCCATTTACTACACATAGCAAATTGATAGACAATACATATCACTATTTGACATTCTTATTAAACTCACTAATTTAAAATTGACTTTAAACTAAGTCACTACACACAGAATTGTTTGAAAGCAGCCATAAGGTATAATTTATAATTTATTTATTAGATACTATAAAAAAATTAATAGTAGTTACATGTAGAGTTAAGACAAAAGAAATTTAAAAACAAAAACAAAACAAACCTTTATATCTAGTGAACTTAATTTAGTAGCCCTCAACTTTCTTAGGCTAACATTAAAGATATCTATTTGGACCTCGCTAAGAAATTCATTGGTAACAGTCCTTGTTGAAAGGAGATATACTACTTGGATCTAAACTAAATAATTTTTTGTTACTTGGGATTCTTAGATTAATTTTTGCCTCATTAAAATTTATATAGTCAATCAAATGACAATCTCTGTACTTAATATTATTTAAAATATATAGCTCAGCCTGTTGCTTTCTTCTTTGTAAAAGAGATTTAATTTTAAAGCTATCGAGCATAGTGTCATGAAAATTCCTAAGCCGTCTCTGTCTAAAGCAAGCTACCTTCAGCTTGCCACCCGACTCATGCTCGAAACAACGGAATCTTTTAGGAATGCCGCTGATGCTCGAGAAACAGCTAGAACGGGCGGAGCATATCGTTAAGTCAGAGATGGAATTTTCGGGAGCATCTAGAGACTTCTCGTAGCAGAGTTGGACTGGGTATAAATAGCCCTACTTATCGGCGGACAGTTTAGTTTAGTAAAAAGTATTGGACTGAAAAGTTAAATTGTAATAAATAAATTAGAATTGTGAGTTAGTGCTTAAAGTATTATATAAATTAATTAGTACGTCATAAATAAATGGTAAATAGTGTTTTAAATAATTAAACTATACATAAATTAAACTATCGTTACAATAGTTTTATATTAAGGGTACGAATATTTTTTATGATATAAAGGTACCGTAAAAATACTTTTTGTACTTTTTCAATGTGATCAATATGTGTGGCTTCCAAGGGCATCCAAATTTGTGAAACATACTCAAGATGGGGTCTTAGTAAGGCATTATATAATCTGATTTTGGTAGTAATTCTAAAATTTTTTGTATTTCTGATATAAAAACCCAAAGCTTTTATTGCTTTTTTAGTTATGTGTAGGAAATGGTTATTGAACTTCAAATTAGACTGAAAGACAACTCGTAAATCCTTTAACTCATATTCACGATTTAATTTGACATCACAGGTCTTGTGTCTAATGTAAAAAATTAAGAGGCTACGGATCCTTACAACTTAAAATATGCATGTTTGTAAGTGTTAAATAGACGGATAAAAAGTGTTGATTTTTATTTACAACTATAATAAGAATCTATTAAAAAGATTAAGAGTAATAGAACATATTTCAACCAATTTCTATAGGTACACATATTTTAGATACCTGATAATCAATAAACAATATATTTTTTTAGAGTGACAACGGTTTTATTAATACACAACTATTATTTTGTTACAAATATTTATATAATAATATTTATAATTAACATAATAGTTGATATAAGTCCTTTAAAAATAATATAATTTGATTGTATATATAAATGGTTTGAATGTAGAGAATGTTAATGTTTTTGCTACTACTGCTGGCTGGGAATACTGGGCCGGGGGCTGAGACTCCTACAAAAAAAAAAAAAAAAGGAAGCATTAGATCAGTTTTTATCACTTATAGTCTTACAATGTACAACCATTCAAGTAACTAGTATGTTGGAAATACTTCACGAAAACATATTAAACATAAATCAGTCGAATGCAATGTTTTTTCTTTTTATAACAAACTTTTTTAGCTTGATTACTTCTAGTACTCTATTTATTCCAATGTCCTCAAATAAAACGAGCAATAACACGTAACAATAAGGATAAAACACACACTAAAGTATATTTGTGGTATTTTTTTATCTAAATCTACTATCAAAATAACAAATTTTCCGTTTTTAAGCTGTGAATGTATTACAAAAACTACTTCGATAAAATGTAAACTAAAGTTTGTATTTGGGTTGCCTGCGTATGGTAGCGAGTTTTTAACCGGATTTATGACAAGTAATAGATTATATCCCGAAAATGTCAGCACAGTAAAAGCTGCGCGCCTTTTTCCCGCCCAGGGAGAATCATTACTGCTACAATACTTATACTGGGGTACAGCTCTTGGGCACACTAGAGTGAAGTAACTAGGTTGTGGAAAAATATTGATTAATTATTATTTGTTGCATAACACCATTCAAATGGTTATCGATTATTAATAAACTAAAAATTTTAAGGCTTTCGTTCGTGAGGGGATGAATTATAGAGGGAGTATTATTATTAAATTTAAATTAGCAGAAGATAAGATTAAAAAAATAACTACTTAGAAATAAAAGTTCCAAACTAATATCAATTAATAAATTTCCACTTGTTTCAAAATATCTAAAAACAAGAACTATCAGTACATTAGTATATTAATAAAAATAAATTAAAATGTAATCAGAAGGTGAAGCAATAAATTCTAAGAAATCTGCAAATTCCTATAAATTTTTGATGGAATATTGAAAAACATGTAGATATAACAATATGAACAAAACATACTGAGCTTTAACTTCGTTCAAATTTATTAAAAATTAGTAAAGTGCTTTCGACATCAAGTCATCTTCAGTGTTTATCTACAATAAGTATGAGGGTAAATTTAAATGATTTTAAATTTAAAAAATGGAACAAAGAAACTTTTTTACAAGTTACAATAAAAAAATATAATAAAAAAAAAACATGCCACCAGCACTGATCAGAACATCACCCCTTCGCATTTCTAATTGGGGAACCCTGAAGCTAAATTTATATGGATGCAGATATGCTGACCAAATTAATGAAGCCAACATAAATTATCTTTATGGTTAAAAGACATATTAAAAAAAAGAGAAAAGTGTTAACATTATGAATATCAAACTTAATTGAAAACTATTTTTGAAATATTATTAACTAAATTACAAGAAATTGAGATAAAGATTCATACTGTCAATTAAAAGTAATCCGGTCGTTTATCCTATGACCGATTTACATATACAGGGTGTTTCAGATTTAAACGGACACAGCTCAATGGAAGGTAGAGTACACTTAGCTGAGTTCAAAACACCCCTATACTTAGCCTTTAATCTTACTCGTTTTTGAGATATAGGGTGTTTTATGACTTTTTGCCAAAACTAAAATCGGCCATTTTGTTTGAACGGCTAGAGTTATTTTGATAAAATTTTGTACAAAAGTTACACTCTCTTAGGTTAATCAGAACCATAATTAATTTTAAAAAATTACAGGACCAGACTCTCTTTTTTTACACCCTGTATAAATAAACAACTCTGGCAACCGAGGTTGTCAGGTTAGTTATATGCAGGGTAAGCTTAACCTCTGCCTCTCACTAAGCCTGCCATAAAAAAGAAGATGGAAAAATGTAATGTTAGTCAGTACTGCTCCTTTCATCGGGCGAATTTTCAGGGTACCGTGAAGTGGGGGTAGGTACTCTCACCCAAGCGCGTAGCTAGGTTTTCTTGGGGAGGGTAACACTTCACACATTATTGGTGAAAGGGCAGCGTGTGTTATCTTAAACTATGGTAACAATGCAAAATGCAACATCTAAAGTTCATATGTGCATTTCCAGAAAAAATGTGAATTTTATAATGAAGTTTTTAATTTTTTATTTATTTATACAGGGTGTTTCAGATATAAGTACCGTAATTGAGGATTTGTAGATCTCAATTAATTATAAAGAAAAGCCAAATATAATTTTCCTATAAACGTCCCAGTTTTCATTTTACAGGGTGATAAAGTAAATTTCATAAATACATAATTTTCTAAATATCTTCCCTTACACTAAAAATATGTATATGTTAGTTAATCGTTATTATTAGTTAACACACTCTATTTCGATAAATTATGATAACCCATTGGGGTAGAATCAAGGAATAAGGAAACAATTTTAATCAAAACTTTTTAAACACCCTATATTTCATAAAACTTAAGATTAATAATTATTTATCACGCAATTTGTCACAAAAAAGGACTTCTGGTTGATCCTTGTAAATATTCCATTTCCGAGGCGATAGAACTATTTATTTTATACAGAGTGTTTTGAGTACAGAGTCTTAAATATGGCTAATTTTAAGTTCAATTTACTAAATTTTTTCAAACGCAATACCCTGTGTATTATTTTAGCATTAACTTCTTTATAAATTTACCTATCCAACGATACTAACATGTTAGACAATGACACATACAGGGTGTTCCAATAGTGCTGTTTTATTAGTGGAAAAAAGTTAATATAAAAGTTGTATGACCATGTTTAATAAATATTCATAAATATACAAGTTGGTCCATAAGCGAGGAGCTAACCAAACCCATACATTTTTATATTTTCCCAGACAACACATCAAATCCCAGAGATATCCACAGAATATCTTTTGTGGATATCCAATATATCCACAGGATATCAGAAATATGCCGTGGATCTAATGTGGATATCCAAATGTCCATCTATATCCAGAATACAGAAGATATCATAAGGATATCCAGCAAAATATCGAATTAATATCTTCCAGATAATACAAGAAATTCCAGAGATATCCACAAAATATATTCTGTGGATATCCATTATGGATATCCAACCAAATGTCCGTCTATATCCCAGGATATAGAAGAATTCGGATATTCAGCAAAATATTTTATAGGTATCTTTAGTAGAGGTTCATAAGTAACCAATGATTATTGAATAAAGTCGAAAGAAAGAGAGATAAAGAGATAAAAAATATTTTCAACACTCAAAATATTTTCAACACTCTGCCTTTGATTTTGCCCACTAAGGAGAAAGTTGTCCTTATTGGGACTCTTCAGCAATAAATGGAAATTCTCGAATCCAGTCTCTAACGGAGTCTGATTGTGAAACAAATTTCGATCGAACTCAATTACGGCGGGTTGAGCATGAGTAGATGCGAAAGTAGTATCGCCATCTATACTTAGTAAGCAAAATCAAAAATTACATCTAGTGGATATCCACGATGCTTTGCGTTCGCGCCTAGATTTTGATATATTTAGTGGATGTCCATGGGATATTGAATACACCTTAAAAAAATTAATATTAAATATCTGAACGGTACTATTAGCCACAATGGTGAGCACAATGGCGTAATTTTTTAATAATTTGCTATATAATTACTATTATTTATGGACATTTGCATGTCTATAAATTACAGCTCATGGATATAAAATAGATATCCACCATGGACTAGACATTCAGTGGATATTGGGATGTTCAGTAGATATCCAAAGGATTTGGTGTGCTGTCTGGATGATTGTTTTCACATCGTCAAACAATTTTAATAGACTTCATTTATTTGGTATGTTGTATACAGGGTGTTTCAAAATTTAACGATTTAGTCATTTTTTTAAATGGAATACCCTATATCTCATGGCACCAATTAATTAATATAGGTTATTCCATTTAAAAAGTTGAGAAAATCGCAACTTCACGTTTTGACACACCCTATATACAACAAAGCAAATAAATGAAGTTAATTAAAATTGTTTAACGAATAGAAAATAATCTAATATGTATATTTACATGCAGGGTGTTTGCTTTAAAAAAGTATAAATTTGGCCAGCCTGTATATTTAAGAATATTTGTTAAATATGGTAATATAACTTTTATATAAAAAATTTCTTGGTATTTCTAATAATAAAACAGCACTGATGAGACACCCTGTATATGTGTTATTGGCTAACACATTGGTATTGTTGCATACACAATTTGATACAAATTAGTAAATTAAACTTAAGAATTAGCCATATTTAAGATATGTTTCAAAACACTGGAAAATAAATCAGTTCTATCACCTCTATTCGTTAGCTTAGTATCTTATAAGACTGTATATTAAAATATTAAACAATTTTGAAATACATGTAAACCTACCTAAATTGTGATAATTTAATTTAAGGTCTGCATCATTCTCTAATTTAAAAAAAAAATTAATTGTTTGGCAACACTTGAATATTTTTTTAAAACATTTTAGTTTTGAATACAATATTACCAAACCATTCTAAAGATAATATAAAACACAGATAGCTTAATTTAAAAAACATAAATTTTTATTTGCCAGGCGCAAACACAACACACGGTATATGCAAAAATATTTTTAAAATATGTATTTTTAAAATCCATATACCTTTTATTTAAAACTCGTTTGCGTGTCTATAACATAAATTAAAATATTGAACAATTAGAGTAAAGTCGGTATATATGGAATACCAATTATTTTTATAGTGATAACATCAAAACATAAGTGTTTAGAGCTGCAATATTTCATTAATAAATAGTTCTAAGTATCTCCAAGGAGTGACAGGTGCTAAATTAAAAAGTAAATCATATTCGGTAATTTTACAAAAATAATTAAAAGAAATGCATTTTTGTTCGAAAATAAAAAATGGAGGGTAATATGGAATGGTCATATCGGGTAATATGGAATAGACTTATTATGCGTAAAAAACTTTACTGAAATCATTTAACTTCAGAACATCAATATATAAGTACATCTATGAATTGCAAAAATCGCAAATTAAAATATCATTTTCTGCACTGAGTCCATTCATTGAAGATTACGCATTGTACCCATATTTCTCTACTTCGGCTCGAGGAAAACTTTTCTTGGCAAAAAATACACGGGATATCTTCATCGATTGGCTTTTTATTGTAGCAGCTTAATGGCAGATCTTCATCAGATCAACTACTGGTTCAGATTGTGAATCAGAGGAACTAAAGGGGACATATGTTTTCGTAACTTTACGCTTCTTGGTTTGTAATCCACTAGGTCAAGGTTTATCGCAAACGTTTCGGGTAACTTTTTGTCTTGAGAGATTAATTGATTGCTCCAATTCTTCCTTATTCGGCGTCGACGTAATTAGTTTGGAACGTCCACATTTCCTTCCCCGAGTTGCCGACCTCTTTGTTAGTTCTGGCACTGGAACTATGTCACTAGGATAAACATTAGGCGAGTTATTTTGCTCTTTATCAGGACATGTATTATCGTTCGGCAAATTTTTCTTTTTGCATTTCGGCCACAAATTCTGCTTCTTTGAAAATATTTCTTTTTAAGGGATAGATCCCAGTGACACTAAACCCTTTAACAGCTCTTTCCCTAGATTGCACTTTAAGATAGGCGCTACCAAATAACTGGCAAATATCAAAATGTGTTACTGCATGTTTTTCCGTTCTCATGAAGATACTCACTTCTTCGTTATAGAAGGTCTTTAATGCACCCATGACGGTCTTGTCGAGGGGCTGAAGTTTATGCGTCGTATGTGGTGGTAAGCATAAAATAGTAACATGATTGTCTTTGGCTTTGACTTTGACTTTGATTTCTAGTATGAGTGTGATGGCCGTCCAATATCAGCAGTATTGGTTTTGTTGCTGAAGGTTTGGCTTTTTCTAGGAAGTGGTCAAACCATTTTGTAAATAAATGAATCCACCCGGATGGGTGAAAAGCAAACAGCGATCCTGGAGGTGCTCCCTTTTTTAGCTGGTCACTTGCCTTTTTGCGAGGAAAGATGATCATGGGTGGCACAAAATCACCTGCCGCACTCATACACATTACGATGGTTATAAGAGAGCCTCTCTGCTGATGTAATAGCACCAACTTGTCGTTTGCCTCTAAGCGATACCACTTGTGGGCATCTTGATTGCATAATAGACAACCCCGACTCATCTACGTTATATATTTGGTGAGGTCCATAATTTCGCTCTGCCATAGTCTTCTCTAATAAGTCGAAAAACTCAGTGACATTTTCCCTATTAAAACCAACGGCTCTTGCTAGGGAAGTTCCAGTGGGTTTTCGTAAAGTTCCTCTTCTAACTCCGCTGACAAAATTGGTTTTTTACCCAACTTCGTTTTACTAACAGTTGCTGGAGGCCCTTTAGTGCTACAGAGGCGAAAAAGTGTTGAGCGTGGAACTTAAAATTTATTCGCTGCGGCCAAATAAGCCATATTTTTGTTTCTTACTGATTCAATGGCGTTTTCCATATTTTTCTCACTCCATTGCTTTCGCTTTTTCTTCAAGGGAGTAGCCATTATTTCTGAAAATAAAAAATCCCGTACTTTATACTCGGCGGGTAATATGGGATAGCGATAGGGCAGGTAATATGGAATATTCCATATTAAACGCTACACAAAATGTAAACAAAACAAGTACTCTATTTGTTATTACGAAAAATATCAAAGCAAATCGTTAAGATTTCTACCATCTTATGCCTAAACAAACTTACCATGCGTTTAAACAACTTTATTTAAGCAAAATATAGTCACAAAATGATTTTAACTGACATCGTGCACAAACTTTAAATACGTGAAAATCATAACCTTACATTTTTCGGCGTTGGTGGAGTCTAGCGGCAATTTTATTTCATGCCAGCAGTCTACAATTTTAACGAGCATTCTAATGTCGTCATCACCTTAGAGATGGATCCACCCAGTTTAAAATTATAAAGAATTCCATATTAACCGACTATTCCATATATGCCGACTTTACTCTACGCACTAATGGACCCCTATTAATTTTAAATTTTCTTGAATATTTTTATTTTAGATGACAATGTTTGAGAAACTCTTTGTTTTATTGTATTTATATTGTATCTCTCTAATTTTATTTAATATAACGTTTACAAAAATAATGATGTTGACTATGGCTTGGGGGTTAATTACCCCCATTACCTCCCCCCTTATCTACGCCCTTGCTCTCACCGCAGTGGTGAAGTTGATCAAAAACGTAAAAAAAATTCATTGTGGTTTACTTGAGTTTACTTTTTTTGATGTTATTGCTAATGATTAAAAATGTATATCTGAAAATTAATTTTTTCTTCAAGCGTATAATAATGTTTACATTATATCAAGTTACACGTGTTGTAGAAGTAGCCTATTTTTATACTAGTACAAATATTTTTAATTTTTGTACTAGTATAAAAAAGCACAAACCTAATGTTAAATGGCTTATTATGAACGTTGCAATCAAGTAGGCTGGAACTGTCATTTGAATACTTATTTAATTTGACGTTTGTCAGTGTATGATTTAGAATATAAAAAAAATAGTGTTAACCCGTTTGTCATACCTGTGTTTTTCAAGTAAAAAGAAAATGTCAGAAGAAATGCAATCAACACCTCCCGAATTGCTAAAAATAGCGAAATCTTCGATAGAAACCTTAATACCTACGAAATCGAAGAAAGTACGATTATGCTTACACAAAATTTGTGAAATGGAGTGAAGAAAATCATGTATATTTTTATTCAGAAAATGTTCTGATCGCATATTTTACGAATTTGTCAAATTCAAAAGTTCAACAATTTGGTCGCAGTACCTATTCAATTCTGAAATCAGAACTAAATATTAAACATAATGTAAAAAATGAAAACTATTCAAAATTAATTGCCTTCTTAAAACGAAAAGGTGATAATTACAAACCGAAGAAGTCAAAAGTTTTTTCTAAACAGGAGTTTGATAACTTTCTTAAGAATGCACCAAACAAGAGATATTTAGCAACTAAGGTAGGTACATAATTTTTTAAAACTGTTATTTAGTTTTACAGATATTCTATTAATTTCAGTTTTTTAATTTAATTATTTTTATCCATACTTTTATTTAAATGCTTGAAGAAAAAATAGTATATGTCACTCGGATTAGAAGGCCCATTATATGTTTCGCCCAGTTTGCACAGCTTCGGCTAACGCCTCAGCTGTGCAAAATTCTGGGCTCAACATATAATGTTGGCCTTCTACTCCTAGTAACATAATATACTATTTTAATTTAAAAAAAATTAAACCATATTCAAAGGAGGTTAAATTCGCGATATTGCAAATCAAGGAAAAATGGTTTAAAAGAATATCGTTGAACTTTAGTATTTGCAAAATGAAAGAAAATTTAATTTTTGTCAGTGTATTCTTATTTCAATAGTCCACTTAAGTTGGAACCATATGGAAAACTTTTTTATTATTAGTTTTTAAAAAAAATTATTCCTGATAAAAAGTTCAGATATCAATTTTTTCAAGCCGTATACGAGGTTTGTCAAAAAATATGAATTTTGCTCAAGAGTAAAGTACGTTTATTTTTGACAAAATCGAAAATTTGCATTAAGAAAATTGCTAAATTCTTCACAAACATCAAGAAAAGGAAATCGTATCATGTTTATAGTGTGCACTTACAGAGAAAAATTATGGATTACTGTAATGGGACATGTTCAAAAATTTTGAATTTTTTTTTATAAATAATACAGTTCAAAATAAAGCTACATTTAATTTTTTTTATCTATTCATTTGTCAGAGTTATTAATTTTTTTAAATTTATGACGTCACCGGGAATGTACCAATAGGAACTAGCCAGACAACGTTGTCAATTAGACGGTATACAAAAAGTAATATACGTTCGTTTGTGTACACCTGCTTACTTTTAGACTTCTAAAATATCGTTAAACAAATATCTTTTAAATATAAAATATCAAATGTTTTTAAAAGTCTTATTTATGTTTAAACTTTCACCATATTTATAGTTTCATTGTTTTAAAAAACGACAACTAATAAATAAGAAAATGACAATGCGGCAGCACTGCATGTGTCATCTGTCAATCAAAAATTTTTGTGTTGTTAATCGATAATTATGCAATTTTGATGTTTTTGAAAATATTATGAGTACGAAAAAAATGTTTCCTCCCAAGATGTGATAATGATTTACATTTTACATTCATTATTAAAAATATTTATTAGTGTTGCTAGAAATATGAAAAGAAGAAAATTATCATTACACAAAAACGCTTCAAGCAACAGCTAAATTATTTTGTTGAGGTTTTTATCTATACTCTTTAATAAAATGAAAATGTTTTATTGTAATTTATTAGACTTCAATTATCTACCATTGTAATAACGATGTTTTTTCTTTCACTACCCTTCTAAATAGTTTTAGATGTTTTAATTTTTGAGGTAGGCAAATTGTATGAACTCGTTTTATACAATAATAAATTTGCTATTTCTCAGGTAAAACATAATTATACTTTTACTTCTAATTATAGAAATAATACTAACAGCACAGCTTTAAACGTCGCTCTCTTGCTCAAATTAGAGATTGGCCCTTGTTGCTTCAAAGTACAGATATATCGTCCCAATTTCTAGTGTCATATTTGTGGATATCAGTGTACTCTAATATATTATAAGAAAAATGAGGTAAAGGGTAAAGGTAAAATGTTTATTTTTAAAAAACTGTTACTGTTCGACAACCCTAATGACCTGGGATAAATATTTTTTTAAAATAAGGTGTATTGCTGCATATAAACTGTAACTACTATTAAAACAAATTATAAATAAAGTTTACATACCTTTCTGTCTTTTATAAACTGAGTATTGTTAAAAAATGCAGTAATCATCTCGGTAATCATATCTTGGTTTACAATGGGTAAAACACTTGAATCAACTTTTATAAATCCAGCTGACAAACTCATATTAATAATAAAATTAAATCAATTAGCAAATACAGAAGAAATAAATCGAGAATTAAGAAAAAAGTATACAAAACAAAAAAGAATGTTAGGTTAGGTGGTCAAGATGGTGTCAATTTTAAGTGTCACTAAGGTGTGCGTTCAATTCCACATTCTGTGTGTCGGTTTGTTCGTTGGCTTGGTTTTTTATGAAATTTCGACACAAGCTGATTGGTCTATTCCCGATGACGTACACATTTCAAATTTTAAATTTAAATTGGTTTTAATTTAAAAACTTTTGACTTTTTTAACAAACTAATTATTTAGAATAACTTGTATAGCTACTATCTATTACAATATAATTTATAAAACAGCATGTCTCACATGTGAACATGGCCCATTAAGTGGATCAATGCAAAATCTAGAAAAAATCTGATTATTCAGATAGATCGGTGGAATTGCATATTTGAACGTAATTTTTAATTCTAATCAACTTTTCTTAATGAAAATTTTTGATTTTGTCAAAATCTTTAGCAAAATCCATATTTTTTGACAAACTTCGTATACGGCTTGAAAAATTTGATATCTGATGACTGCATTTTAAGTTTTGGGTCATGCAGGACTTTTTATCAGGAATAACTTTTTTTCCTAAAATCAATAATAAATTTTTTTTTATATATGGTTCCAACTTAAGTAGACACACTGTATAAGGGTCAAAGTACAAATTCGGTCAATCGATATTGAATGCAGGCATATCAACCTACTAATATTATTTAAACTCTAATTAATATTTAGATTTTTTCTTTTGAAAAATCAATACCTTACTTTTCCTCAATTTTTTTTTAAATTTGATAATGGTCCAACTAAAAGTTTGCCAAAATATCTTCAAAATATTGTTTGAAATGCAAATAAACAAAAAACCTCGCAAAAAACAAACAGCTCAAATACGATTTTCATTTGCTCTATGAAAAACAAAATTTAAATCAATTGTTTCAATTGGTATTTTACGTAAGTAACGATCTAGCAATCCTTGCAATCAATCTGTTAAATTAATATATTTATTAAATTCTCGTGCTAAAAATGTAAATGAATTCCGTGCAAGATAGTGATAGTTTGTGGTTTGGTGTTGGGATTTTTTGACTACTTAATAATAATTTAAGTGAGTTTATAATCAAATCCAAATCGAGTTGAAAAAAAAATTATTAATTTATGACTTTTCACTAAGAATTAATATTTTCATAATAAATTATTGAGTTTTACAAAATATTATAGTTAATGTAACAAACCCGTAAATTTTAACTGCTTATACAACCATCACACTGTATATTAACCATAAGAAGTATGGTACTTTTGGAATTGATAAAAAAAATATATAGGGTGCTAAATTTTGTAATCACGTAGTTGTACTATCAAGAAAAAACGCTATCTTGTTTCAGGTTAAACCGGAACTGTACTAAAAGAAGATAACAGATACTTACATATAAGTTCATGTTTACTCGCACTTCGCAAAATAAATCATACAGTGTGATCCAAAAATTTGGAATATTATGTATTATAGTTAGAGCATAACCTCTGATCACTTATTTGTTGTATTAAGAACTAGATAATTTTTATAAATAATAAAGTACATAATAGAGCTTCATAAACAATTATAAAATACAAAAACGCACTTAATGAAAAAATTGGTAAATCTAAAATATTGTAGAAATAGTCTTGAAACGAAAACAATTTTTATAGTAAAAAACAAGAATTTCTTAACATTGGTAGAGATATGCATACAGGGTGTGCCAATAAAAACTCCCAGGCTGGATATTTTGGTAAGTAATAGAGATATTTTAATTCTATAAAAGCCAGTTCACAGAGTACTGAGAAAGCTTCAGTTTTATATATAAATTAAATTTAAATAGGTCAATATGTAGATGGCGCTGAACTCAATAATTCTTTTTCAATAGGAGGATCTTTCTTGTGTAGCGCATCTTGTAAAAGATGCAATTTTAAGCAGATTTTGATCTATAAACTAATTCGATAAATCTGGCCATTTTTGATATACAGAGTGGGTCACTCAAAACAGTTTCATCCTGTTTTACAGCATTACTCATTGGATTTTAAGAAAATGCTAAAACAGATCGATTTTTATTCCACATTAAAAACATTTTTACAATACAGACATCTGTCATGTGTCAACCCCCTTCCTTGCACTTCTCCAACACCTTAATTTTAAATAGGTAATGTACCATGTATGGCACATCATTGAAAAGGTAATTTAATGGGGGATTCAGAAATATTTCTGTGCATTGTGTTAGTTAAATTTTATCGCCCTCTAGCGAGATAAAAAAACTACTACGTATTATAGAGTGTGCCACTACAATGTGTAGTACTTCATTAAAAAAGTAATTTTATGGGGAATTTAGAAATATCACTGTTTAATGCGATACCTTTAATTGTACCGCCCTCTATCGAGATAAAAAAAACTGTACGTATTATAAAGTGTGACACCTCATTTGAAATCAAATTTATTTACTAATTCAATGCACTACATAACATTAATATAAATATCCTCCATATTGCACTTGCAATAGTTTGAAAACTAGTCATGCATTATTTTAAACATTATTGCTAATTTTATTTTATTGCAAGTGCAGTATGGAAATATTTATATTAATGGTATGTGGTGCATTGAATTAGTAATTAAATTAGCTTTCTAATGAAGTGTCACACTTTATAATACGTTACAGTTTTTTTATCCCGATAGAGGGCGCTAAAATTAAAAGTATTGAAATAAACAGTCATATTTCTGACTTCCCCATAAAATTACCTTTTAAATGATGTGCCGTATATGGTACATTCCTAATTTAAAATTAAGGAGTCGGAGAAGTGGAAGGGAGGAGATTGACACACGACAAATGTTTGTATTGTAAAAATGTGTTTAATTTGGAATAAAAATCGACCTGTTTTAGCATTTTCTTAAAATCCAATGATTAATGCCAAAAACAGGATGAAACTGTTTTGAGTGACCACCTCTGTATATCAAAAATGGTTAGATTTATAGAATTAGTTTATAGAACAGAATCTGCCTAAAAATGAATTTTTTACCTTATGTGCTATAATTCCCCATTTTAATATGTACGTGTATTTCAATAACACCCTGTATAAGAAAGATTCTCCCATCGAAAACAAAATATTAAGCGCAGCGCCATCTACATATTGACCTATTTAAAATTAATTTATATCTAAAACTGAAGCTCTCTTAGTGCTCTATGAACTGGCTTTTACAGAATTAACATATCTCTATTACTTACCAAACTATCCGGCCTGGGAGTTTTTATTGGTACACCCTGTATATGAAAATAATAATTCTGCACTACTTACTTTTAACTTTTTCTAACAGCTCAACGTGTAGATCCATAAGAAAGTTGCCTTTAGTAACCTGAAATATAACATACTTAAATTTGAACAAATTTTGACGTACCCAAACACCCTGTATCTCTCTTATTATAAATATTATATTAAGGAAATTTGACTCAAATCGAAATATGTTGAAATCAAAAATCTACTATACTTCGATGTACAATTAGTTACGGACCACTCTGTATCGACAATTCAAATGCCTATTTTTAACTCCAAAATATCTCATATAATTTATTAACTACCTTTTTTTTACACCCTGTGTGTATAGACTTCAAAAGGTTCAAAATATAACAGGGCACCCCTTATCACAATTTAAAAAACTAGAAACTTGGCATACTGCTTGTATTCATCAAAGTTAATCTACTGAAATTTTTTCGTCAATTTAACTTCTTGAAAAATGGATGAAAAAAAGCCCGTCATAATGTGGAGTGATCCACAAAAAAATATTTCTAAAGTAGACTTTGAAAAAATTTACAATTTACGTATGTCGAAACCACAGTTGGTAAGCTACTACGTGATCTCTTCCCGTTGATAATGCAGTTTTACATTAAGAATAACAAAAGAGTTTTCTCCATTAAACACTAGGATCTAAGGTTTGTTTGTAACTTAATAACCATTTATTATAATAGTAGTTTGTGCTACAAGAGTGGATATAATGGCCAATCCATTCGAGTTGTACAGTAACATTTTTTTTCGAGCTACTAACGGAAATTTATAAATTTTAAAAACTATTTTAAGTTGTTAAAATAAAATTACTGATTTAAAAATTATTGATAACTTTAACTAATTAAAAAAAAAAAACTTGGAAAAAAATTAATTTAGTCTCCAGTCTAGATTTGAACTCGGAACCTTCCGCAAACAGCCAAAAGCGCTAGTCTCCGCTCCATCGCCACACCTAACACTTTAGTTTTAATACTCCTAATTAAATTGATTTCATAAAGTTTCATTAAAATTTATAATTTATTTGTAAATATAGACGAAATAAAAATAGAAATGCTATTATTCTACACAAGAATAACTCATTTTAATGTATTGATTAAATAACTAAAAATATACTGACAATTAGTTTGACAGAAGTGTAACTTATTTAAAATTAAAAAAAAAATAATAGTAGCCAGGTGACCGAAATATGAACTGTATGGAAGATTTCACATTTGTGCAGTGTTCTCACTAAGTACAATGGATATGAAATATATTCGTTCAGTTGAACGCAATACAGTAGTTGTGATTGGCCAGTTCTGGACGGGAGGTAATGAGAGGTAATTAGTAATTATCATAAGTACCCACCCCCACCCTTCGCGCAATTAGCAAGTACCTCCCAATGAGCGTAATTGCATAGTGTAATTGCATAGTGTAATTGCATAGCGTAATTGCATAGTGTAATTGCATAGTGTAATAAGTGTAGTTACTTCATACGCATATAGATATAAGTATTTACTATGTATATCGAGTAGCGTGTAACGATCATAGTAAGTACCTCTTAGATAGTAATTGCTATGTATATCATGTAGTGTAATGGGTTTAGTTCAAGTACGTATGAGTGATTACTATTGTAGCATAGGGGAAATACGTCGGAGCATACCCAACATCCTCGACTCTCAACCGTCAGAGCTAGAGTGAAGCGCGACTAGCGCGAGTCTCCAGCAGACAAGCACGACGTAAACATCGGTGGAAGGGATAGTTCCCCATTCTTCACACAATTAGCAAGTGCCTCTCGGACTTGTATATTATGAATAGGGTAGGGGATCATAGTAGAGGTGGGGATTTTTAGAGGATATATAGTAGCGCTTCTTTCCAAATAAAATCAGTTTGAAATCAACTTAAAATCGTGAACTTTAAGAGTGTTAAGAAATCCTAAATAATAACCGATTGTAGTATTGTGTGTGTTTTACAGGTAAACAAATATTTGTTTGTATTCTACCATGGCTCAATCTCAGATAGATACACTAAATAAGTTAGTTGGCGAATGGTCCACAATATTGGATCAGCGGGAACTAAAGTCATTAGTTGTAGGTCAACTTTATATTATTAAGACGATATTTGTCAAAGATACTAGGTATGGTAAATGTTTACTCATTCATTTAATTGATCGGCTTACACTTGAGCTTTTCCAGTGTTGGCTGCCAAGGCGCATTTTTGAAATAATGCCACCTGAAATCATTGCTACGATTAATGCTACTGCGGGCCAATATGCATTAGTCTATTTAGGGGAAATACCGTGTTATGGCTCAACTACTAGATCTCATATAAGGTTCGATTTAGTTAGTCAGCAATCAATTCATTCATCTGTGGTAGAGTCATTGTAAATATTTTTTTACTTTTAATTACATATAGTATACACATTATTTCATTAGGAATTTCTATAAATTTATTGTAAGTATAACTTGACCCATTTTTGTTCCTTTAATATCGGTCACATATTGTTTCAGATTATTTCGATATGTGGATGATGTATTCCGAAGAGCACTGGCCTAAAGCTATCGACTTAGAATCATCGATAAGCAGACTTGGGAGGGAACTGGATGCACTAGCGATGGATGCTTTACACTCCATCAACTATGATGCCGACATATGGCCGTTCCCGGAAGCCGTAGCATTACAGGATGAATGGTATGAGAAATACAGTAAAGGTAGCAGTCTTTGCTGTGAATATAATGCATGTGAGCTGGACTTGGATACATTCTGTGAGAAGATGGTTACCTTAAGTTTGAAGCGTTTCTTGAACGAGGTCTTACCATACATCACCCCGCAAATTAGGAGTAAATATGGTTTGGATAGAGAGCCACAGTCAGACGATGAAAATGATTAAGGATTACTTTTATAATATATCTATATGTGTAATTATAATATAAATAAAACAATATACATAGTTTTAATGTTTTTTTTATTTAAAAAAAAAGGTTGTTACATGTTATTATGTATTCAGTAAATACTTCTACTGCTTATTAGGCCACACCCATTAAAAGGTTAGGTTATTATGTATAAAGTAAATAACGCTACTACCTATTAGGCCACCCCCATTACACCCGTATGCAACGCAAACATGTATATGTTACGGGCAGTGTTGTAAATTGGGCGTAACATATATATTTTATAAATCGAATGCTAGACCATGGCTAATATTAAAATAATAATTTTTCTATGATGGAATTATAGTTGGCGGTGATCTATTAAATTCTAAAATTTGACTACTAATTAGGCATTAATGTTTTTTTGTTAAAAAGATTATATTATATTTTTTAGAGTGATTGAAAGTATGTATAGTAATATATTACATTATTTCTAAAATGTATTTATTTTTTTATCAATTTCCACTCATTGATAAATAGCCCATATATTTATTATATATTTTATAAAAATTGTAAAATAAAAAAAAAAAAAAATAAAAAAAATGGCCCCACAGCGGAGGAACGAACCCGCCGATTTCGACGTGAGTGCAATGCTAGCTTTTCGCTTAGCCTCGCACCCACGAAGGAGGCCACTTAATGTTAATCGAAAGCTGGTTATAAAG
This sequence comes from Psylliodes chrysocephalus, assembly GCA_927349885.1. Taxonomy (NCBI): domain Eukaryota; kingdom Metazoa; phylum Arthropoda; class Insecta; order Coleoptera; family Chrysomelidae; genus Psylliodes; species Psylliodes chrysocephalus. Next base: position 84,484,717 of record OV651813.1, on the reverse strand, counting down.
AACCCCGAACCATTGTCCGATTGTCCGATTATCACCATCCCTACGCCAGCCTGTAAGCGGTGTCCGAACCATTTGAATCGGTATTGCCCTACCTGTGGGTACATGGTTCTCGCTCGGCGGGTAGCTCGGAGGCAAGCATATTTAGTGTTGTTTTTCGATTTTAGTCAAAAAGGCGTGACGATTTTCAGTTTAATATAAAGTTCCGCGAAGAAGTTCAACAGTATGAAACTTTATACGATTATAAACGATCGGATTATTGCAACAGAAGTGGACAAAATAGCAAAAAAATTCAATGTAAATGGTAAGTACTTTTTTATTAACTCTTATTAACTGAATGATTAAAAAGAGGATAAAATTTCCTGGCCGTATTAGAATTTATAATAAAATTTCCTTGCTTTTCTCAACCAAAGTTGAGTATCCATCGCCTGGAGCAGTTAGTTAAAATAAAATAACATTAAGGACATAACAAACAGTTTAAAATTTTCGTGATTGAAAACCACGTCTTTTTGTGTGAATTGCATCTAACAATAATGTACGTCTGTATAATTATATTATATAATTACATTTATTAATATAAAAGATGGAATTTAATTTAGAAAATATACCAGATGCACGGCTTATTGAGTTTTTTATAATTAATAAAATAACGAGAAAAAATATTGCACCTAAATAGATATTTTGTCCACGACTACTTAATAATAAATCAATATTCTACCTCCTAACTAAAAGCATATGGTACTCATATATCACGGAGTGAATTATGATAATTCACGCTTTTGTAATTCTGGCAAATTCCGGTAAATAACTAAAGATGGGTGATACTTTTCATAACGATATTTTCTAGATCGAAAAATCGAAAAAGTGAAAAATCGAAAAATCAAAAAATCAAAAAATCCAAAAATCCAAAAATTGAAAAAAACATCGAAAAAATCGAAAAAAAAAATCGAAAAATAAAAAAAAATCGAAAAATCGAAAAAAATAGAAAAAAAATCGAAAAATCAAAAAAAATCGAAAAAAATCGAAAAAAAATCGAAAAAAATCGAAAAAATCGAAAAAATCGAAAAAATCGAAAAAATCGAAAAATCGAAAAAAATCGAAAAATCTAAAAAAAAAACGAAAAATCAAAAAAAAAAAAAAAAATGAAAAATCGAAAAAAAAACATCGAAAAAAAAAAATGAAAAATCGAAAAAAAAATCGAAATAAAAATCGAAAAATCGAAAAAACAACAGTTAGTTACCTATGTTTAATAAAAACTTTCTATTCTACACTTCACTTTTATTTAATAAAGAAACCATAATGGTCGTGGACAAAGTATAGTATTAGTCTCGCAATTTATAGCCATTATTCACTCGGGTGACTTGCGTGAATAATGGCTACCATAAATTGCTCGTTTAATAATATACTATTATTGCCAGCGCTCCAGTAGTTAATATTTTATATTATATAGAAGTATTTTTGACCCCATTTTTGAGCGCCTGACATTTTATATTTCTGAATTTTAAACATTCACCTATTATTTTCTATTATTGTATAACTGTTTGTATTATAAATTTGGTCTATTCTGTATACATCCAGTATAAAATAAATTATGTTGCACTCGGTTTTCTTATATCTTATATCTATATGTGCAATTAAAATATAAATAATACAATATACATAGTTTAAATGTTTTTTATTTAAAAAAGGTTACATCTTTTTATTTTTGTTAAAAGTGAACACGGGCATAGGTTTGGATACAGTAAATTAGAGTATATGAATTACAATGGCATATATTCGGTGTGTACAGTGCCATCTAGTGCATTATAACTTATAAGAGCTTCATGAATAATAAGCGCATACGCTTTAGTGTTGGCGGGAAATTGCATTTTACGTGTTTCGAATTCAACCTTGACATCCACAGTTGAAGATTTGATTGGTTTTGGATACATACTGCAATCAATTACGAATAGGGGGTTCGCTCTAAAGCCATTCAGGCCTAACATCGGTTGGGGATTTTCCTTTTTGTAGTAACTTCGCTGAAAATCTTCATAAGCATAATAAGCGGGAGTATCCAACTTTTTCCCAACATCTAAATTCCAACGCTCTAATGGGTAAACTTCAGAATTTAGATATAATCTGATATTGCTTATATCAGCAGCCGTAAACGCCGTCACATCTTCTTTCCTGTTCTCAGTAAAAGAAGTATTTTGAAATCCAATAATTACATATCTAGGTCGTTCCATGGATGTAGTGGTTTTAATCGCCCATATGTCGTGAGAAGTTTGCCTTAGAGTAGGTAATTCATAAAGATCCCATTTATGATGCGGTATTTTAATGGATTGCAAATGTTTGTCATTAATTTTTTTATACATGAGAACATCTGCATCATTTTCGGGAGTAATATGTTTGACTATCCAATCCATTTTAGTGATAGTTATGTCCGCATCGACTTCTCCTATATAGCAATTTTCGAATGCTCGAGCAATTATTACAGTCATCTCATGCTTAACACCTATTATCCCTTTTTTGTAAGATTCAGCAAAACCAAATATATGTTTTAATAAGATTCTACCTGTAAATGTATTACTCGTTGAATCAACCAAAACTTGATTCTCTTCGCTGAGGCCCCAACCAGATGTTTCTAATAATTTCGCATGTTTTTCACCATATGACACCATATTTTTTATTGCTGTCGTTATAATAGGTTTTCGACATTCAGCAATCTTTTGTCCACCCATTTCATATCTAATTTCTTCAAATAGGCCAGGAAGAGCATTGTTGGCCAAATAGCACTTTTTATTAGCCTCTTTTGGCTTAAATGTTCCAACTATATTGATGTAACTATCGCAAATTAAGAGATTCAGGTCCATATTATTGATCGTAAAGGTGATTGTATCAGAATGTTTGTAATTTGGCGATCCCGTAGGCGGGTGGATATATTCATCGCATCTCTTGATTGAGTTATCGACGATCGGCTTTTCTTACATAAACAGCCATTATTTAATATCTTATATGGAATCCAATAGATTGAAGAAATTTATAATCTTTATTAGACAACAGAAGTCTTCTTCGCTTTACAGTTACTCGGCGAATGTTCATGTTTTTCCCTTCGATTCTATTTATATGATTATTTAAATGGGCGCTAGTTGAATATTGTGGTTTGAAGCAGAATCCCATATTAGTTTATCTCTTTTAATTCGAGTGTGATATTGATAGTTTCCTCTCCAAAGTCAATCAACTCACCGTTATCGTCTACAACTCGGATAGTAATGTTGTCTAGGTATTGCCGACCGGCAGGTATGACTGGTAGATAAATAATGTTATGAGGTTCCTTCGTCAGTTTGTATCCTGGCTCAACGTCTATGTCAAATGAAAAAAGGGTGTGGGCTTCTTTCCCATTTATATAGGAACCAGAAATAATATTACAATCCAATTGAACAAGGTGGAGGTTCATAATATTGATCGGCCTTGTAGAGACATAAGCTTGAGGCCTTGGCGGGCACTTCGAATTACTGAATCCTAAGAGGCTAGCTATACTGTTGTCACAATCAAAGTTGATTATGAATTTAGATGAAATTTCACATTTTAGAGTGTTGTTGTTCGCCGACAATTTAAACATAGCATCAAGTTCTCCCTGATTTATAATAGTTTTGGTATCCGGATATAGATAGTCATATATAGCTTTTTGGACGAACTTATTAATTTCATCAATCTCATAAGCGCCGGGTGCCACACGTACATTAATATTTTTCGGTGCACTGCCTTCCTCGGCCCAACTCTTCTCTCGCTGCACCACATCTGCCCAAAACTTTTCTGGGTCTACCACCTCTAAACAGATGAAATTATTTTTTGAGGTGATATTTTTGATAGAATGGTAGGCATAAAATGCTATTAATCCAAGGCCATACTGTTTATTAACATCCAATTCGATGGGCGGAAAAAAATCATTGCTGAGAATGCTTGACGCTATGGACGACAAATTAAATGTTCTTGACATGGCTAAGAAGTATGTCACACTGACTTCGAAATCTATTTTCGATTACATAAATTATAAACTCGCTTTTTAGTGGAAATTTTCAGTTCTCGAATTTTACAAAAACAACAAATTACGTGTTTTGGTGTTGGATCATCGCTTACGTCAATTGACCCACGTTTCGAAAATACCGTCGGACCATCATTTACGTCGATAGATTCATTTTTAGAAAAATCCTTAGGTTGTTCTTCATCGTGGGTATTCATTCTTCAGAGAGAAGAAATTGCAAACACAAATGTCCACATAGGACAGTATCAAACTTCTGGTAGCGTTTATAATTATAGTGAACTTCAGATACCGACCAACACCCTTTATACAGATAACTAATTAAATCTGAAGGTGGGGGTAAATCACCATAACTATCGAAATATATTAAGGACGCATCTCTTTTCTTGTAAGCGACCCAATGTGTTCCTGGCCCGCTACTACTATCCAAATTTACAATGGCTGATTCGTTTTTTAGTGGCCCGCAGTTTGGTAAATTATCTCTCATATACACACCTCGAAAGTAGGGAATCTTAAATCTTTTGGCAAAAGATTGTATGTCTAAATTACTGAGAGGTCTTCGAGGTAGTGAACTTACGAGTTTTTTGGCCGATATGGTTTCATGTAAAGGCCCAACCCCTTTCGATAGGGCTTTAAGTATAATCCTTTACCATTTTTTCCTAGAGAGATGGCTTCCATAGTTCTATTGTGTCGATTAGCTTCTGTTAATTGTTGACTATTTGTTTTAGCGATGTTCACTGCTTTGACGATTCCGGACGCCGCTCCTGCCAAGCTCCCCAATGCAGATAATCCAGCAAAAATAGGTATTAATGGTAAAAATCCGCCTGTTTTTGGTATCGGTATAATACGGGGAATAATAATTTTTTTCTTTCCCCCGGCTGCTTTAACATATTTTCGGGCAGCCATGAGAGATGATGCAGCCATCTTCCTGAGTGTTTTTCCCCCCATTTTCTGTCCGCCATATGTCTTTATTACCCCTTTAATCTTACTGACAATTCCTCTACCGAAAGCAATTCGTTTTTTGCTTTTTGTTCCGCGACGCCGCTTTCTAGACCGTAATTTATGACCCATACCAAAACTTCGCTTTGTTTTCATAATATTTGTGATAGTCCAGGCAGCTGCTTTTTCACCAACTGACGCGTCGCTAGCTTTAAACCGAGTCCAAGCTAATTCTTGAAGGTCCTTGTCAGCAATATGTCTAGCTTTCAAATCGTTTGCACTTTTAGAGTAAGCAATATCATGTAATTTACAGGCTTTATCTAATTCATTTATTCCTGGGTCGTTACGTGCTAAACGTTTTTGTAAGCGCGTACCTGGCCCACAATATTGGTACCCCGGTATGTGCAGTTCAAATGGTAATTTATTTATTAGGGAATTAACAAACCCTTTTCCACACTTTCTTTTTGAATAACGTTTAGTGATAGATCGCACTCGTTTCACGCTAGGCATTTAAATGAATGTTACGTGGGCGAGGGTTTATATAGCCAAAGACAGTCAAACGATGCGCATAGTCAAAGCACAAAATAGTATCTGTGTGGAGAATTTAGATGAAAAAGTTGGTGATGGGCTTAGTGAAAATAAGATTCCTAGACACGGCCCATTGTTGCCCGATACAATACGCGGCCTTCTAATAGGACCATCAAATTGCGGTAAAACAAATGTTATGTTATCACTACTCATTCAACCAAATGGGCTACGATTTGAAAATGTATATATTTATTCAAAATCATTATACCAGAAGAAGTATGAGTACTTGCATGAAGTTTTGACTCCGATAAAAGGGTTGGGTTATTTTACGTTCAACAATAATGAAGATATAATTCAACCAGTAGACGCCAAACCAAATTCCATATTTATATTTGATGATGTGATTTGTGAAAAACAAGATGTTATTAGATCATATTTTAGTATGGGGCGACACAGAAATATAGATTGCTTTTATTTGGCTCAAACGTATTCGAAGATTCCGAAACAATTGATTAGAGACAACGCAAATCTAATAATTATGTTTAAACAAGATGACCTAAACCTACGTCACATATATTCAGACCATGTAGCTCCAGACGTGTCTTTTAGAAAATTTCAAGAAATATGTGTGGAATGTTGGGGTGAAAAGCATGGATTTCTAGTGATCGATAAAGATAAAGATATAAGCGCCGGTAGATATAAGAAAGGATTCGATAGCTTCATATACCCATAAACAATGCAATACGCGTTATTTTTCAAGTAGCGTCCAAGGCGGCAGGTGGTTTCAGCGATTAAAATGTATAGCAATAAAGAACATTTTGACATCAAATCGGAGCTGGCCGCTGTCTCCGATTCGGTTAGACAGAAATTTAATGCCTTAAAAAGTGGGCGCGTTGAAACTCTGCAAGCTCTAGAAAAAATGTATGAACCGCTGACGAAACCGTTGAAAACAATTTCAAAAGCCGCAACCTCTAACCCCTTTAACGCTAAAGAAGAAAACCCCGCTAACACTAAAGAAGAAAGATCTGGCATGAAAAGGGAACTCGCGTCAATATCACCGGACTCGACAAAATATGGAGAAAGTTTTGAAAGTGCAATATCCGACCGCGGTGATGGTGATGATGATGATGATGATAAAAAATATATTAATAAGCATTTAGAAGAAATATCACGAGGTAATAAACGCTATGATACTCGGTACGGCGTATATATGGACAAAGACATGAACACAATGGTTGGGAATTTAGAAGTAAAATTTTCTGATGGCAAAATCTCGTTTTGGGATGGGGATAGAAGAGTTGCTGACTACCACGGTAATCTGGAATTGTATGAGCTACTATTTTATCGAAGCCCTAAGAAAGTAAGTAATGCGACTAAGGATACATATAAGGAAATATTACAACTTACCGGAGCGGCCTTTAAGGAGTATGACGAGTCCAAAGGGCTAAGTAACAAAAATGTAAATAAATTGAGAAAAATTATTAGACCATTGTTCTCTCCGGTAAAGATAAAGGGTGGAGGGTTTTCAAAAATACCTAAATACAAAAAAATAATGACCTCTAAACCCACATACGTTTATTGGAACAAGCCGAGAGAATTGGTGGCTAGATTGCGTTTATTATGGAGTTCAAAGCAAGCCGGCCATACTGGGCACGATAATGAAATTTTATCTATAATTGAAGAATTAAGAGAAGAGCGAATAATATATTAAATACATGTGCTGTAGAGGTCAGTCGTAAACGGAATGTCTTCAAGGAACATTGTAGATAAATTCGGAAGAAAAAAGAAAAATCAACGCGTAATTATTCGAGAAAAAAGGGGTCTTGGATTCAAATTAACAGGTGACGGTAATTATGATATGCAAACCAAACGGTTGGTGAACCTCGGAGAGCCAGAACAATCGACCGACGCTGTAACAGTTGGATATATTGACGATGTTACTAGGCAAGCAAAAGATCTCGTTTTAAAAGCTTTAACGGAATCCATTAAAAACGTATTACGCGAAGCTACGATTTATTTCGAAAATCAGCAGAGTGAACTTAAGAAATTAGTATTTGAACATCGAACTGTGTCAAGCAATAGTATTGGCGATGTTAATGTTAAATACCAATCGATGTTACAAATAGTGAAGCACAATAGAGAATTTTTTGAGGACATACTTACCACTACAAAAAGTAATATTTTAAAAATTATTACTAAAGTTGATATTTTGGAAAGTGAAATAAAAGGCATAAAAAATTTTACTATAATATTAGAGAACCGTTTAACTGATCTTACCGATAAATTCATTTAAGTGTAATACGGAAATTCTTCGAGACCTTGAAAGCGTCAAAGGAAGTATTGGACAAAATACAGCGGTTTTATCGAAAATTATAGTAGGACTGGAAGAAAGTATCAAAAAGTTTGAATAAAAAATTGTATTTTAATTGGAAAGAATGTCTAAGCACCAAATAATTGAAGAAATCCACCGATCCGCCCGTCGAAATTTTTCCAGAAGAAGGACTATTGTAAAAGGATATGCTGACTTGTGGCAGAGTGATTTGGCTGATATGCAAAGTTATAAAGATGAAAACGATGGTTACAGATATATTCTAATTGTCATCGACTGTTATACGAAATATGTGTGGGCGAGACCATTAAAAAATAAAACAGGCTTACATGTTAGAAATGCCTTTTTAGATATACTCCAAAATTGCGCACACCATCCTAAAAATCTACAAACGGATCAAGGGACAGAATATTATAACAAGGAATTTGGGAAAGTAATGAAAACATATGATATAAATCACTATTCGACTTATAGTACAATGAAAGCGTCAATGGCAGAACGTGTGATTCGTACGATAAAATCCCTATTATATAAAAAAATGGCTATGAGGGGGAAATACAATTGGATAGATATTATAAACGGTGTCATTAATAAGTATAATAACACCACGCATTCAATCATAGGTATGAAGCCAATAGATGTCCTGCCGACAACTAAACTCAACCAATATAGGCAAAACAAAAATGAAGTAAGGCGTAAAAAACCGAAATATCGTGTCGGCGATGTCGTAAGAATAAGTAAATATAAAAGCATATTTGAAAAAGGGTATACTGCTAACTATACAACTGAATTATTTAAAATAAGAAAAATAAATAGCACATACCCCGTAACATACATTCTAGAAGATATGAATGGTCAATCGATTAAAGGCTCATTTTATGAGTTGGAATTATTAAAAACAAAGTGGAAAGATGTTTATTTAGTGGAAAAGGTCATTCGGACGAAGGGGGACAAAGCCTTGGTGAAGTGGTTGGGATTCCCACAGCAAGAAAACTCTTGGATTAATATAAATGATATTGTTTAGTATGGATATTAAATGAAATAAAGATTAAAAAAAAAACGAGTTTTATTTTCCTATTAACTACTACATATACAATAATAAAATAACTTACACTTAAATATATACAGAAAGCTTAAATAATAAACAATTATACAAATTAAATCTATATATAAAGGGTCATTGGGTGCATAACAAAGCCGCCGTATTGCCACCCCTGACTCCTTTATTTCAAGCGCTGATGCATACAGGGCAAACATTTGTGTCGCAGAAGTGGGAAATATATCGGGCGCATACATCACATGTTTGCGGATCCTCCAAATCCCCCCCTTCTACAACAAAATGCTGATGCTCGTGTATGTACCTGGCATTTGGATTTCTTTCGACCTCCATCTGCTCGTAATAAAGAAAGCAGGGGTTGCACAGACGTTTGCTCCGTTTCATGCCGGGAATAACCAACTTCACAATAACGGAGCTGGATGTAACGCAGAAGTGGTTACCGCCTCTGGCCTGAAATACAGCCAGCTCCCTTCTTATTGAAGTCGGTGATCCAGGGCAATCAGCCTCAATGCCCTCATCATCGTCGTCGCTGGCGGGTTCATCGGCGGGTGGGGCTGGACCAACGGCGTCTTCACCCTCTTCGACGAGTGGTGCCAGACCAACAGCACCCAAATCCTCGTCGGCAAGTTGCGCTAGACCAGCCACGCCTTCTCCATCACCATCGGCAGCTGCAGCAGCGGCATCAGCAGCCTGTAAAGAAGTATATTGATTAGATATTTTATAAGCATAATGATTAGATATTTTATAAACATAAGGTAATAGTTAAAAACTTACATCACGTTCTATGGCGTCCCAAAATTCGTCAATGCCTGGCTTGTTGGCATCAAAACGCGCCAATAAGGAGAGCTGACGCTCGATCTCCTCAACCGCATCAACATCAACAACAACAATTTGTCTATCCATCCTAGCTATTTATTATTGTTTCGGCTTTCTATTATTATTAATGGTCAGCTACAGCGAAGTGACTGATGCTGGTAAGTGGTCGGGACCTCATTATATATGGTTATGTATTCCCACCTCCACTCTCCCAACCCTCGAATTTACCACCTCCCCTGCATAACATCACGCTCAGTAGGGTGCATCTAGTTCCGGAAAGTTGGAAGTCAGAAAAAATTTTACTCTAGCATTAATCGGTGCTCTGCAGATAATACAACTAACTACAGATCGACTGCAACTAACACAAGATACAGCATGTCCGCATGGTATAAAAACCATTTGTACCTCCTTATCGACACAAATCTTGCAAGTCAGGCGTTTACTAATAGAACGACCATCACTTAATGTATGCATAGTAGCACGAGGTCTTTAAACAGAATGTGGACAACTATATATCTGAGGCTGGATGGACTCTTTTATTAAAAGGTTTGTGGATAGATGTTGAGTGGAGGCCAATTACAATCAGCGCAAAAATTATACTTTTTCGCCCACTGGCGGTCTAGTTATTTAGAGTTTTTTGTTTGTTGATTCTGATTAGGGAGTTCGTTTCCACACCATCTTATATATTACAACTAGTCTATCAACATAAACTATTTATAATATAAGGAGATAGAACTCACGGCGCGTTGCTATTTTTAACGTGGTAGCTCCCCTGTAGGCCTATGACCACGAATACACAAACAAAACAAAAATCCTCTACGTACCCTGCCACGAACATATGTTATCTACTAACTTTTGATAGTCCGCCCTCCGAGCGCGCCCCTGTTCAGTAATTTCACCAAAGCGCGTCTTTACAATTTCAGCGGCCCTCTTCTTTGATTGATACTCAGAATGGGACTCTTTGATCCTACCAATCTCGATGCCCACATCCTTCTGCCTTCGATGTACAACACCCTGATGGTGGAGGATCTCATCCATCTGCCTGTTTAAATCACCTAATCGCAGTTTGATGCGGGCATCTTCGTCTGCCAATTCTTCAGACTCATACTGAAGTGGCGCTAAGGCTACCTCAATATCCTTTTCCATATCGTCCACCACCATCTTCAGTTGCTTGTATGTGGATTCGGTGATTTCAATCTGATCTCTATCGGTCTTTAACCGCATCTGCATATTAATTATGGCGATGTTGACGGAGCTAAGATCCTTCGCCATATCGCCGTCATCAATCAGCATCGGAATTGGTGTAGCCCTACTTGTGGGAGTCACACTTGTTGAGGCTACTGCCTTTAACTTCTTCGCCGGCGTTGTCTTCGGCTTCTTCGAAGCTCTCGGCTTCTTACTTTTCGGCGCAACCACTCTTGGTCTCGTGGGTTTCGACCTACAGGGCCCATCGTTGGTTTTGCCGACACGTTTTGCATTTTTCGTCATGACCGGTACTGGCAATGTAGGGACAAGCACATTGCTAAGAACATGAATCTTCCTCGGTGCCTGAAACTCATCCTCACTGCTGTATACCGGTAACGGGGCCAGTACCGGGGCCGGTGATGGAGTCGGTAACGGGGCCGGTAACGGGGCCGGTAACGGGGCCGGTAACAGAGCCGGTAACGGGGCCGGTAACGGGGCCGGTAACGGGGCCGGTAACGGGATGTCGCCCACTGACTGCGACAACTCCATCGGAGATACCGGTGAAGGAACCGTGTTAAACAGTAGCATCTCGTCAAAATCAAAATCCACCACATCGAAGTTATAAGTGTCGGCTTCCCCCATTATCGACAGGATGCTGTTGGTAGCTGACGTGGTTTCTTCATTTGAAGGCATCTTAAGTGAGAGTTGGTTCGGTTTACTAGAAAAATAGCACAGAAAGTTAGGTAGTTTATTCAGCGAGCTAAAATAAACTGAATTTCTTACCACTGGTCCCCGTATATATAGCGATAGGTGAAAGAGTGGGAAGTGGAGGGGAGATAGTGGGAGTCTCTCACGGCCTCATGTTTTAAAAAACGAGCATCGCGAATCTAGGGCAATACTTTACGGGGCATTTAGTCGAGTACATTTTTATTGACTACCAAATGCAAATGATTTGTTAGGAGTTTTTTTGTTGGTTCTAAAATGGATAATTTTTTTTTTTGGTCCTGAAAAAGGCCATTTTTGGACAAAGGCCGCCGACCTATTGCGAGTCAGAATTGTCGTCTGAGTCTGACACCGATTCGTCGGACATTGAGTCATCCGACTCAGTGTTCGGCTCGGTGTCATACGACCATTCGTTCAGAATTAGGAAGCGGGAGTCGCATGGGCTGGACGGTGACGATGGCCGGCGAGGTTTTAGACCCGTAGTTGAGTCACATCGGCCATCGGAATCTACTCCTACTCCCCCTGTTATAATTTCGGTTGTAGAGTCGCATTCTGCTACTTCAATAACGTCGGCCATGACTGTCGTCGGTAGTTATTTAGGGCAGACTGAATTTTAGAGCCCGGGCGCTGGGTATGTATGGTACACAAGGAGAGTGGGAGAGAGTGAGGAGAGCATAGACGAGGCTTTTTCATCGAAAAAAAAAAAGTAGAAAGGGGAAAAAATATATATATATATATATAATATATTACAAACTTTCAATTTACATTTATTCTAATAATAGTTTTAACAGTTAATCTAATATATTTTCTTCGATGTTGCTTTGTTGCAGCTATTTTGCTCTGGTTGGAACTTCCCCCAGGTTTTATTCAGCGTCGCATGGTCAATAATGACTTGTTCTCTGGCGATTATGGTTGCTATGTTGATAGACATTTTTACGGCTTTTATAGTTGGGCTGGATGAAGCAGAATGAATATCTGACCATGAGCACCTACTATTTATTGTGTTAGGAATGAGTATGGAGTGGAGGGGGAGATAGTTGTTGGAAATTTTATAAAAATAAACTTTTTTTTTTTTGTTACATATATATTACAAACTTTCAATTTACATTTCTTCTAATAATAGCCTTAACAGTAAATCTAATCTATTTTCATCGCTACTATTATTTACAATATTGGCTACGTTATACCGTAATTCGGCTATAGTTTTTCGAGGCCCATTACGATATTCCTGAATGTCTCTGTGACCCCACGGTAGAGTTTTTACGGTATTTGGTATTATAAACCTTTTCTCATCGTTGTAAGATAATGCAACTTTGTTTTTCATTTCAGTATATATATCGTGTAACTTACTCCTGAATGTATTCATTTTTCTAAATATCTTACCCCCACCTTCTACAATTTTTTGGTAGTCCGTCATGTTTAAGCTGTTTTGTATTACGCATTTTTTTACGCCCTTAGCGGTTTTGGTTTCTTTCTCATCCGATCTAATATAATAGGCCTTGGCGCCTGTCCCTAAAAATATACTGATAGCCTGATTTGGATACTCATCTTTAAAATTTCCCAATATTGGTTTAGTTACTGGTAAGTTAAATTTATTATCAGATTTATAATTAGATGTGTCGAAATGTTCAATATTTCTTTCCATAAATTCATAAAAATTTATTGAATTAACTTTAAGCACAAAACTATCGGTATCTGTATAAAGTAAGGAAATTTTATCACCTAATTGTTGTTTTAATGTGCCGTAATAAAAATCATACATCCTTACTTTTGACAATTCCAACACTGTGAAACCTACGTACAGCGGTTTGTTATAACATATTTTAGTTCTACCCATATGTATAGCCACAAAGTGTTGTGAAAATATGGAACAAGACTTAAAATTTGGTCTAGCAATTAAGTTGTTTGCCCCCGGGGAATTTCTCTTACTAGCCCAGTGAGTTTTAAGGTAAATGTCGCATCTGTCATCCACATTTTCCATAGTTTTCCTGTACACGCTATTAACCATACGCTTAAAATGATTTTTCTCTGATGTGTCCTTAGCGCTGTTTCTCATATTTGTATTGAGATCTATATATTTTTTCAGCCAGCGAGATTGCTTAAATTTGAGAGCTCGATGAATTTTAGTTACAATTAGCCCATTATTTATGGCTTGCTTAAAGTTTCTATAGTGTAATATGTATTTGTCTTTATGATTCAAATTGGGAACCAGTTTGGGTATTTCTGTTTTTGAATGGGGTGGAATTATATTCTCCACTAAAAATGGTAAATCGGCATGTTTATCATGGAGGTGATGTGGATATGTTACATCAACTTCTAATACATAACCATATTCCCCGAGATCATCAACTGACATAACGTCGAGCTGATTAATTTCCTCAGTCGATAACCAAGCAAATTCTCCTGTCGGTAGGGGCTGACTCATGCTATACCCATAGAGATTTGTCGCATCAATATAATGTATAGAAGACTTCGGCTCGAAAGGATTATATTCGGATAAAAATGGATTATTGGCAATATGTTTTCTTTCCACACATTGGCTGATACCGCCACGTATACTATTTTTGAAGAAATTAATCATATCTATATCCGTTAGCAATTCCAACTCTACCCTGGTGTAGCGCAACATCGCATCCCATGACAAACCTGGAGATGTATAATATTGCGCTGGATCTAGTTTATATGCCCTAAGTGATACATCCCTAAAATTTTCAAATATATCGCATAACATTAAAACATCTGATTTTCTGAGCCCTCGCATAATCCTCATCGGATATATGGCGATCATTTAGCTTGTCATAAAAATCCTCTTTTGAAGGTAAATTGGGGTGATCTAATTTCATTAAATTATCCATGAAATTATATGGAAACACCCCTTTCTGCCTCATCAAATCGAATTTTTCTTTTTCTGCAAAACATTTCCTTGTTTCTACGAAAAATTCTGATGGTAAATTTTCTGATAACCCAACCAAGGAATCAGCTAAAAATCTGTAACTATCTAAAAATCTAAGTTTTATGTAATTTTTTCTCATCATACCGTCTCTATCTACATAGCTATGGGTGTACAACGGTTTAGTAAATGAAATATATTTTTCTTTATTTTGAGCAATAACTTCGGCTCTCTCGCCTTCACCATACAATTCTTTAATAAATAAATGACTATCGTACCCACTCAAATTATGAAAAAATATTGGAACAAATTGCGGGATTTTATAATTTAAATTACAATTACTGTGTGCGGCGCCAGGGGTTTTCTTACCGGTAATATGGCAATGATCTCTTACTTTAACATCACCATCCTGAAAGGCCTCATCACAAATAGAGCATATACTCGATGTATTAAAATCATCTATTTCATCATTAGACAATTGGTGCATAGGAACAACATCTTTTAAATACGTATTATAAATAGTTAGAACATCGTCTTCTAGCCGTTTCACGAAATCGCTACCGGCATTGTCACCAGTAAAAGTTACAAATTTCGTCAATGAATTATCAAATGAACATTTAATTAAATATGCAAAAGAATATGGCTCATGTCGGTATGTAGGGATAGTAAATTTTTTTTCCGGATCTGGTTCGCAAATATCTATAGGTTTTAAGATCGATTCAAAATCAGCATAAATTACAAATGGAACCCTTAGCTGCTTATCATAATTTTGAAACTTGAGTATATTTTCAGGTACATAATAACCGCGTTTGTCTTTTTTTAGCTCTACTGATGGCGTGCAGGTATATATATGATTACAGTCGCTCAATTGGTGCCGCAATAGGATGCTTTCAGATCGAAAATAAAGTAAACATCCATCACAAAAAAATTTTTTATGGCCATTTCTAGTTATTTGACTCGACACTAATCTAGAAAGACTTTTAATCCAACAGTAGTGACTATTACCCGAATCAGCCGTTATTAGTAGTAAATTTATATGATGACCTAACCTTCTGCGGGAATATCGTAATGGGCCTACTATTTCAAATTTCGCCTTACCGTTTTCATAACTACGTTCCAAACCATAAACATTAACACTTATATCATTTAGGTCTTCAAATTTTGAAATGTCTTTAAGCTTCATGGGAAATTCAATACCCTCAACATTCAGCACGGTCTCGAAGTGTGGATACGACGACGTTTCGCTAACATGCTCTCTCGCTGGATATAGTGCCGATGTGATGGCCCAAGCAAAGCAGTACGCATCATTATTTTGCACATTAACTACGCCCTTCTTGGTTTCAATAAACTTGGGTAGCTTTATGTGCGAGCAGCCGCCTAATGGAGAGTACTTATTTATATTTACTTCTAAAAATAGTACTTCCAGTAACGACCAGCCTGAAACAACGAATAATTTATTAGTTAACGCCCTATTATACACTATAAAAACTACAATACCTGAATCCTTATGTTGAAAGTCTACAGTTTGAGATACCGCCGCATCTTTAAAGTCCGCATATGTCGCATCCAAATCCGCCGAAAAATCTAGTATTCGATTTATGCTATTAAAAGATTTGATTTCAGAAATATCTTGACTCTGCAATACATATGTAGCGAAGACCTCTACATTAACTTTAATGGCATTATGGACCCTCAGAACAACTTTTAACAATTCCAATACTCTACATTTTACCGCATCAAAAAATGTTACATAATCTATATGTTTTTTATCACTTTTGACTCTGTAACTTGCAATTCTGCACTTAAACGCACTCTGAATTAAATATATACCATCGGCATGAATTGAGCAGGCTTTTTCTTTATGGTCAAGGCTCTTCATATGCGATGACATCTGATTGGTAGGGATGTCTACATTACATGATTCACATCTCCCATTACGCGCTTTTTTTACTGGTAAAACATCAGGGCTGGAATTGGTAGATCTTTTCGTACCACGCGATGATTCACCGGTGCGATTAGATATTAGCTTACAACTTTTATTTTGATGTCGATGTAAATTATCTATCCTTGTAAATGTTAAACCACAATTACACTTATACATGTCTATTATTTTTATGATAATTTCGATATTAGATAATGGAACTTACAACGCGCTTAAAGCTCACGAGTTTTGTACTGATTTCATTTGAATATGGGTGCTACTATATATCCTCTCTAAAATCTCCACCTCTCTTATGCTCCCCTCCCCTATTCATAATATACAAGTCTGAGAGGCGCTCGCAAATTGTGTTAAGAATGGGGTACTATCCCTTCCACCGATGTTTACGTCGTGCGTGTCTGCTGGAGACTTGCGCTTCACTCTAGCTATGACGGTTGAGAGTCAAGGATGTGTTTCGGTATGCTCCGACGTATTTCCCTTATGCTACAATAGTAATCACTCATATGTACTTGAACTGAACCCATTACACTACATGATATACATAGCAATTACTATCTAAGAGGTACTTACTATGCTCGTTACACGCTACTCGATATACATAGTAAATACTTATATCTATATGCGTATGAAGTAACTACACTTATTACGCTATGCAATTACACTATGCAATTACACTATGCAATTACGCTATGCAATTACACTATGCAATTACGCTATGCAATTACACTATGCAATTACACTATGCAATTACGCTCATTGGGAGGTACTTGCTAATTGCGCGAAGGGTGGGGGTGGGTACTTATGATAATTACTAATTACCTCTCATTACCTCCCGTCCAGAACTGGCCAATCACAACTACTCAATACCTATTCGTTTTGTATTATGTGCGTAAAACAGCTAATATCCACAGTGTAAAAAAATGTATTTATTATTATTTCTGATATAAATATATATTTTATGTATAATTTGTCTTCTTTTTAAGTGTCAGTGTGGATATAATTCATGCGTAGTTATTACAGACATGGTACAGACAGGTATTTTTATATTTAATCCGTTTGTTTTATTTAAAAAAAGATACTATTTGGAGTAAAACTAACACTTTGGTGAGTAGTATGTAGCTACTTACTCTGTTTATATTAGTATATTACCATATCAATTTGATTCGATATTGGCTTCACTAAATCATAATAAAAATAAATTAAAAAATTAATCGACCTACCTTAAGGAAGATTAATTGTAATTTTCCGAGTTTGTCCGTATATATAATTATATTGTAGTTTCCTTGAAACCTACTCATCAGCACGTATTTTTTCTAGAATAAACAAAATGCCCCATATTCACTGCTCCTATCGTATACCAAACCTGCATATCATTCCGTTGAAGTGCGTGTTACGAAAATCACCTTATATCTGGGAACTAAATATGTGTCCACTAGGGTGTATCATTTTTAAGCAACTTTTTTTTTAACTAAAAACAGGCTAAAAACTTTCAGGAAGGTGAAAAAAGAAGCCTCTAAAAATTTGAGCTCTTAATTTAATATTATCATTTAGTGGTGCCTGTTCTTAACTTTCCATTTTCCATCTAAATAACATGGAAACATTTTTTTCTTTTTTCTTATTTTTGTAGCTTGATATTTAAGCATTGTAAAAATAAAGTGAAACATTATTTTGGTAGTAAATTGAACGCTCTACAAAAAAATATTCAAACTTAAAGTTGAAAATGTATGAAATTAGGACTTTTATTTTATTAAACTGATGACTTTTTTATGTCTTAAAAATTATTTTCAAGAAAACATCATTATTTTCATATAGAAAGAAAATAACGACGTACAGAAGACAAAAATTCACCAGAAATATTTTTAAACAAAAATATGAGTGACTTTGTTTCAAAACAATCATTAAAACTTTTTGACAAATTTGATTTGCCGTACGACTTTCTGGATGCAGATGTCTTAATTTGGCCAGATAATGAAAGTTATCAAGAGAATTTGGAGTTTTTCGAAAAATTGAAAGTTGTCAATGACGTGAAGGACATGGCGTCGCATTAGTAGAAGAATATAATAGATGCCTAACTAAATATGAGGAACAATTTTAATATTACAAGTGATAAAGGAGCACCGACAAAAATATCCAAATTGTAATAAAAACACTTCAACAAATATAGTTACATCATTTAATACTGATAAGAAAATTTTAGTATGCTAATTGTTAAAAAGTTTTTTTTAATCTATAAAATAATAATTTCACTGAACCTAATTCATAATTACTTTTGTTTAACAGTTAATCAAATAATATATTAGATGTATTTTTTTTTTATTTTAGATTTATAAAAATATTAGCGCACAAAAACCAGTTTTCAGATTAAAAATAATTTTTAAGACATAAAAAAAGTCATCAGTATTAGTTTAATAAAATAAAAGTCCTAATTTCATACATTTGCAACTTTAAGTTTGAATATCTTCAGAACGGCTCACTCTATGAAAAAAATAAATTGGAACTTTTTGTAGAGCGTTCAATTTCCTACCAAAATAATTTTTCACTTTATTTTTACAATGCTAAAATGTCAAGTTACAAAAATAAGAAAAAAGAAAAAAATGTTTTCCATGTTATTTAGATGGAAAATGGAAAGTTAGGTACAGGCACCACTAAATAATAATATTAAGAGCTCAAATTTTTAGAGGCTTCTTTTTTCACCTTCCTGAAAGTTTTAAGCCTGTTTTTTAGTTGAAAAAAAAAATGTTGCTCAAAAATGAAACACGTATATTAGGGTGGGATGGGAAATAATTATATCTACGGACAAGCTCGGAAAATTATAATTAATCTTCCTTAAGGTAAATCGATTAATTTTTTAATTTTCCTTCGCTTGTCCTTGATATAATTACATTGTAGATGTTCAGAGTAAGAAAAGGTGATTTTCTGAATAATTGTTTACGTAAACATTATAATAATTTACATTGAAACCCAGAAAACCAGAAGAATCATCAATAATCGCTCGACATTCTAATGATATGTTCTCTACGTCTATATTCTGCTTATTACCTCAAACAGTAGGACCAATAAAGACAAGATAATATTTTTTCGTCTTAATAAAATCGAAAATCGCTCGATTGCTTTTAAGTACTGCTCAGAACTTTAAGAGGAAAGATCCCACTGCATATAATTTTTATATAACACACAAAAAATTATATGTATTTTTTTAATTTTTTATTATTTTAAAAACATTTATTCGTCAAATAGATTTAATAATTTTTTATTCAGAAAGGATACCACACATTTATCCCTGTATAAATCCATAGAAACAGAAAAATCATCAATAATTGCCTGACTTCCTATTCTGCGTAATTCATAAAGTAGGAACGTAAAAGACAAAGTTAAATGAATATTTCGTCTCAAGTGAAATAGCTCGATTTCCTTTTAGAAAATACCACCCGGTATTTTAAAATACATTATTTTTGTATAGAATTACTGAAAAAATCGCTTGATTTTTTCAGTATTTAGAAGCAATAACATACGTTCTTCCCTGTATAACTGCAGAGAAAAAACTAATATCATCAAGAAATGTCCGACTTCCTAATGATATATATTTATGCAAGAGTAATGAAGGTCTAATCTGCTTAATCCAAACAGCAGGGTTAAGACAAAGTTAAATAAGTATTTCGTCTCAATGAAATCGCTCGATTTCCTCTTAGAAAATACCTCCCGGTATTTTAAAAGATATTATTTTTACATAGAATTAGTACAAAAATATTTAGAAGGCATAACACACAATCTTATCTGAATAAGTCCATAAAAACAGAAAAATCATCAAAAATCTCTCTACTGTTAATGATCTATATTTATATAAGAATAGCGAACGTCTATTCTGTTAATTCAAACAGTAGAGTTAAAACTAGGGCTCGGAATTGTATTCGGATAATTCGATAATTCGAATACTCAAAATTCGATATTTTTAGATCGAAATTATTCGAATAGTCGAATATTCGAATATTCGAATAGTTGAATATTCGAATACTCGATATTCGAATATTCGACTAATTGAACTAGGTAGGTATTCGATACTCGAATATTTGACTATTCGAATACTTAAATATCGGAATACTGTAAATGTTCAAATATTCGGATATATATTTTGAATTAATTTATATACCTAATTTAAATATTTCTTTTTTATCTATTGCTTAAAAATAAAGGTAGAAGAAAAATGAATAATAAAATTCTGACTTGAGATTCGGGACTAATACGTTACGGCAACAATGTATTTATTTATTTATTTATTTCCTTGTAGTGCTAGCGTTTTATTTGGTAAATGAGAAAAACCCCAACGTTGTCTGACATTCGCACTTTTCAAACGCTTGTTTATGTTTGTTAAGTTATAACTTATTAGTTATTTTATTCATATTAGTGGGTGTATGTCTGTCAGTCAACGTTTGTCCGATACAGATGTTAAAAATATGAGTTCAGAACGCAGTAAGATTTGGCTTTACTTCGATAAAAAAGAAAATCGTGTGTAGTGTAAATTAATAACTTACAATGTCATACACAGAAGTAATACTAGTAATTTGTGGAATCAATTAAGAATTAAGCATCATACCAAAACAAACAGGTATGAATTATACGTTAATCAAATAATCAAATAATCAAACATTCGAATACTCGAATATTCGAATAATCGTATACTCGAATATTCGAATACTCGAATATTCAACTACTCGAATATTCAAATACTCGAATATTAGAATACTCGTATAATCGAATATTCGAATAGTCGAATACTCGAATATTCGAATACTCGAATATTCGAATACTCAGAAATATTCGAATAGTGAATAATTTGGGTATTCGAATAAAGTTTCAGAAAAATATTCGAATACAAAAATCTGAAAAATTCCGAGCCCTAGTTAAAACAACCTTACATGAGTATTTCGTCTTAATGAAATCGCTCGATTTCCTCTTAGAAAATACTGCCCGGTATTTTAAAAGATATTATTTTTACATAGAATTAGTACAAAAGTATTTAGAAAGGATAACACACATTTTTATCTGAATAAGTCCATAAAAACAAAAAAATCATCAAGAATCGCTCAACTTTCTAATGATCCATATTTATGCAAGAATAATCAACGTCTATTCTGTTAATTCAAAACGGAGGGTCATAAAGACAACATTAAATGAATATTTCGTCTCAACGAAATCGCTCGATTTCCTCTTAGAAAATACCGCCCGGTATTTTAAAAGATACTATTTTTACATAGAATTACTGCAAAAGTATTCAGAAGGGGTAACACACATTCTTCCCTGTATAAGTCAAAACAGAAAAATCATCAAGAATCGCTCAACTTCCTAATGATCTATATTCATCCAAGAATAAGGAACGCCTATTTTGTTAATTCAAACAATAGGATGATAAAACCCAAGATTAAATGAATATTTCGTCTCAATGAAATTGCTGGATTTCCTCTTAGAAAATACCGCCCGGTATTTTAAAAGATATTATTTTATTTTTATCACGATTTTTTCAAATGCAAGAAATATGACGACGACAGCGATGTTGTATAATACGATATCCAAACAAACTTAAGATTTTATTTATGGGATATTTCGAGGGAACACATTAATGCTTTGTTGATGTTAACGAATATAAAATATGCTTAGAATGTAAAATATTGATTGGTAAACGAACCAAAACGAATTATTATAATTATAATAATTAAAAATAAAGTAGTTTATTTTCGATATTCAGAAGGGATAACGTACGTTTTTCCCTGTATAAGCAATATTTTATGTTAATGATAAAATATAATAACAGCCTACTTGTTGATTCTTCGTTAGAGCTATACTTTTTTTATTTGTTCCTGTGAGTATTTCACCTAACTACCTTATCAACTTTGTTTTGCACTATTTTTATCCCGATCTTAAGAAAAATGAGCGCGTTTTAGCATTTTTAATTATTAAATTCACTTTTAAATATAATTTAGTCCGTTGCTGGTGAGCACGAAAAAAGGAATGATATGCAGGTTTGGTATACGATAGGAGCAGTGAATACGGGGCATTTTGTTTACTCTAGAAAAAATACGTGCTGATGAGTAGGTTTTAAGGAAACTACAATGTAATTATATCAAGGACAAGCGAAGGAAAATTACATTTAAGTCCAATTAAAAATAATTTTACTCCACAACTGATTCCAACCCTGTATTTTCAAATATTGATTCTTGTAGTGAAATTCATTTGAATTGTAGTTTTTGCATGTGGGTCGCGTTCAGTTGAATTGGATTTTCAAGTTCTAATTTCAAACTGTGATCTTTGTACTCTGGTCCATTGCCAAAATTAAATGTAACTGCAATTTATTAATATTATGTTGATTCAGTTTTATATTTATTTGAATGAAGTTGAGGCTGAAAAAAAAATGGAAATTTAGGAAATCCACCGCGACACGTGTTTATGAGATCAAAGATCAAATTCGTACTATTCACATTTAAAAATAATTTAAAAAATACTGTTTCCGATTTTTATGTGGGAATAACTAACAGAACTGTGGCTTAGTATCAAATTTTTTAAAGTAATCGAATTAAACATAGTTACCTACATTTCTCAAATCAGTTTTGTATGCCCTAAGAAACAATGAGGATAAAACATGTTCTCCTTTAGTTACACTGTATTCCACCTCATTATATCCATCTTCTAGCTTCTAGCCACTTTTTCACAACCTGTTAATTTGTTTTCCATTTTTAAATAACTAATTTTCTATTAAACTTAAAATCTCAAAAACAAACATTAGATCTTTTCCTTTGCATCGAAAGTGTAGTACTGAGTTACGCCACTTCTGAAAATATCGTTCCATTTATACAAACTGTATGGACCTAAGCGTATCGTATTGAGCTTTAATGCGGATTCAAATCTACGATTGGAGACTAATTAAATAAAACCTTCTTATTTTTTTTGGGGTTATTTTATTTTACAAATTAGTAAAAGTCATAAATTATTTTCAAATTAGTTTTCTTATCTTAATAATCTAAAATGATTTTAAAAATTTCTAGATTCTCGTTAAAGTATCGTAGAAAAAATATACTGTGCTATGGTGTAGTGCTCAAACTTTGCCTTCGTACAATACCGGGTGTTTAAATTAAAGTGTTACAGTTAAATACCGCCGAAAATATGCATTTTAGAAAAAAAGTTTTAGAGAAAAGTTTTATAGTTTTTGGGGGAAACATTTTGGCCAAATTAATTTTTTTATAGCTGACCATAATATCGAGGTGGACTTTGTTTTTTTAGATGGGAATCCCATTTTTTTTACATATTTTTAAAGTACATTAAAAAATAAGAAACTTTTGATGAAAATATTTTTTTTATTGGACTTTTTGAGTAACAGCTACTTGAAAATTTTGCTAGGCGAAAAAAAAGTTGACCATATTATGGTTAGCTATAAAAAACGATTTTAGCCAAAAAAATTTTCCTACAAAACTATCAAACTTTCGTCTGAAACGTTTTTTTTTATAAAAGGCTGTATATAGCTGTAACACTTTAATTTGAACACCCGGTATATCCACTCTTGTTGCACAAACTACTAATTTTGGTACTAATTAAATTAGTTTTATTTATGTGAATATGTATGGGGGATGATGGGATTGGGGGGAGGGGGGGAAGTATGATCTTTTGTCTTGTATTATAAAAATTAATTTCGTTACGAAACGTACATTTAGAGACAGGTGTTCCAATAGCATATTGTAGATATGGATTAAATGTTTTTATTATCACAATTTTCAAAATCAGTACTTTATCATAAATCCAAAATCACATATTAATGATGACACTATATATTCTTATAAAACAGCAGTCTCTTTAGAACCTGAGATATCAGTAATTTTTATAAAATTTGAGTATATTATAATTTTTAAATTGTCGGTATATATTATACATTAAAGTAAGCAAGTAATTATTTGGGTGCTCTTACAAAATTTAATTATCAAAACCGTCACTTGTCATTAGATGAAAACGCGTACTGTCTTGACTAGACGAGACGTTAACATAAATTTGTATTTTTAAGTAATTACTCAGTCCCAATTATAGATATGATACAGAGAGTGTAAGGTAAATAACCAGATGTGCGTCAATAGTAGTTTGTGCAACTAGAGTGAATATGATGGAAATATTTTTTCTAGGACTAGAAATATTTTAGGTTATTAAAACAAAACAACTTATTTTAAAATAATTTATGACTTTTACCAATTTATTAAATAAAGTTAACCTAAAAAAAAGATATAAGGAGGTCCTTTTGCCACCAATTTTAAATAAAAAATATTAGATTATGACTAAAATTTTTTTCTAATAGTAGATGTCCTTATTTATCTAATAGTGAACTTTTAACTATACCTTACCGTGCAAATTTTTGAGAAATTTTTTTTTTAAAAATGTGTGTGTTTGTACAGTGTCTTATGAGAAAGTAAGACTTCAACAACAATTTTCGAATTATAATTAATTTTACTAGGTTACTTGAAAATTTTTTGTGATTTTTTAATATTAATTTCTCAATAAGTTCCACGGTTTACTATATATATTTTATTGTATAAAACAAAATCTAAATATTTCAAAAACCTTATTTTTAGTTTTTTCTTCTCCATCTAATCAATAAATAATACTATAATTCGAGAATTGTTGTTGAGGACTTACTTTCTCGTGAGGCACTATACAAATACTCACATTTAAAAAAAAATTCTCAAAAATTTGCAAGGTAAGGTATAGTTAAAAGTTCAGTATTAGAAAAACTATTAGAAAAAAATTAATTTTAGTCATAATCTAATAACTTTTTTTTTAACATTTGAGGCGAGAGGTGTAGCGAAAGGACCTCCTTAATTTAATTGGTCTCCAGCCAAGATTTGAACCCGGGCCTTTCGCACGACAGCCAAACGCCCTAGTCTCACTCAACCGAAACACCATTTTACTTTTAATTCTCGTAATTAAATTAGTTTCATATAGTTTGATTAAAGTATATGATTTATTTGTAAATGTAGTCGAAATAAAAAATAGAAATGCTATTAGATATATTTATCGATTCTACACAAGAATAACTAATTTTTACGTATATTTAACCTTAATACCAAAAAATATACTGACAATTAGTTTAACAGAATTGTCACTTATATAAAATTTAAAAAATAATAGCCAAAATATGAACTGTGTTTGATGAATTTTTTTTTCTACACCCACATAGAGATTACCTATCTACGCACAGATTACAAAACGAAAAAGTATGCTATTGCCTTCAACTGAACGAATATATTTCATATCCATTCTAGGTAGTGAGAACATTGCAAAAAAATGAAATCACCGTTCATATTTTGATCAACCGACTGCTATTATTTTTAAAATTTTAAATAAGTGACAATTCTGTCAAACTAATTGTCAATATATTTTTTAGTTATTGTGATTAAACATCAATATATAATACCATTTTTTTTATTTCGTCTATAATTATAAATAATTTGTTAACTTAAATAAAACTTTATGAAGCGAATTTAATTACGAGTAAGCAACAACAATAAAAGAGTAGGTGGTCTTGTGGTTATCGTTCTTGCCTTCCACGCAAAGGATTGGAGTTCGATTCTGGGATGGGGAAAAATGAAATTAACTTTTTTCTTTTTTTCGTTTATTTTATTTTAAAAATTATTAAAAGTTAAATAAAATTAGTTATTTTTTCTTAATAACCTAAAATAATTTTTAAATGTTTAGATTTTCGTTAGTGGGTCGTAGAGAAATATACAGTCAACTCGAATGGATTATCCGTATCGCACTCAAACTTCGTGCGATGTGGCAATCATGTCCACTCTTATTGCACAAACTACTATATCAAGTTGTTAAGTTGTTAAGTTGTTAAGTTGTTAAGTTGTTAAGTTGTTAAGTTGTTAAGTTGTTAAGTTGTTAAGTTGTTAAGTTGTTAAGTTGTTAAGTTGTTAAGTTGTTAAGTTGTTAAGTTGTTAAGTTGTTAAGTTGTTAAGTTGTTAAGTTGTTAAGTTGTTAAGTTGTTAAGTTGTTAAGTTGTTAAGTTGTTAAGTTGTTAAGTTGTTAAGTTGTTAAGTTGTTAAGTTGTTAAGTTGTTAAGTTGTTAAGTTGTTAAGTTGTTAAGTTGTTAAGTTGTTAAGTTGTTAAGTTGTTAAGTTGTTAAGTTGTTAAGTTGTTAAGTTGTTAAGTTGTTAAGTTGTTAAGTTGTTAAGTTGTTAAGTTGTTAAGTTGTTAAGTTGTTAAGTTGTTAAGTTGTTAAGTTGTTAAGTTGTTAAGTTGTTAAGTTGTTAAGTTGTTAAGTTGTTAAGTTGTTAA
The DNA here is from genome assembly GCA_927349885.1 of Psylliodes chrysocephalus. NCBI lineage: Eukaryota > Metazoa > Arthropoda > Insecta > Coleoptera > Chrysomelidae > Psylliodes > Psylliodes chrysocephalus. The sequence continues at coordinate 84,457,985 of OV651813.1, read as the reverse complement.
GTTGTTAAGTTGTTAAGTTGTTAAGTTGTTAAGTTGTTAAGTTGTTAAGTTGTTAAGTTGTTAAGTTGTTAAGTTGTTAAGTTGTTAAGTTGTTAAGTTGTTAAGTTGTTAAGTTGTTAAGTTGTTAAGTTGTTAAGTTGTTAAGTTGTTAAGTTGTTAAGTTGTTAAGTTGTTAAGTTGTTAAGTTGTTAAGTTGTTAAGTTGTTAAGTTGTTAAGTTGTTAAGTTGTTAAGTTGTTAAGTTGTTAAGTTGTTAAGTTGTTAAGTTGTTAAGTTGTTAAGTTGTTAAGTTGTTAAGTTGTTAAGTTGTTAAGTTGTTAAGTTGTTAAGTTGTTAAGTTGTTAAGTTGTTAAGTTGTTAAGTTGTTAAGTTGTTAAGTTGTTAAGTTGTTAAGTTGTTAAGTTGTTAAGTTGTTAAGTTGTTAAGTTGTTAAGTTGTTAAGTTGTTAAGTTGTTAAGTTGTTAAGTTGTTAAGTTGTTAAGTTGTTAAGTTGTTAAGTTGTTAAGTTGTTAAGTTGTTAAGTTGTTAAGTTGTTAAGTTGTTAAGTTGTTAAGTTGTTAAGTTGTTAAGTTGTTAAGTTGTTAAGTTGTTAAGTTGTTAAGTTGTTAAGTTGTTAAGTTGTTAAGTTGTTAAGTTGTTAAGTTGTTAAGTTGTTAAGTTGTTAAGTTGTTAAGTTGTTAAGTTGTTAAGTTGTTAAGTTGTTAAGTTGTTAAGTTGTTAAGTTGTTAAGTTGTTAAGTTGTTAAGTTGTTAAGTTGTTAAGTTGTTAAGTTGTTAAGTTGTTAAGTTGTTAAGTTGTTAAGTTGTTAAGTTGTTAAGTTGTTAAGTTGTTAAGTTGTTAAGTTGTTAAGTTGTTAAGTTGTTAAGTTGTTAAGTTGTTAAGTTGTTAAGTTGTTAAGTTGTTAAGTTGTTAAGTTGTTAAGTTGTTAAGTTGTTAAGTTGTTAAGTTGTTAAGTTGTTAAGTTGTTAAGTTGTTAAGTTGTTAAGTTGTTAAGTTGTTAAGTTGTTAAGTTGTTAAGTTGTTAAGTTGTTAAGTTGTTAAGTTGTTAAGTTGTTAAGTTGTTAAGTTGTTAAGTTGTTAAGTTGTTAAGTTGTTAAGTTGTTAAGTTGTTAAGTTGTTAAGTTGTTAAGTTGTTAAGTTGTTAAGTTGTTAAGTTGTTAAGTTGTTAAGTTGTTAAGTTGTTAAGTTGTTAAGTTGTTAAGTTGTTAAGTTGTTAAGTTGTTAAGTTGTTAAGTTGTTAAGTTGTTAAGTTGTTAAGTTGTTAAGTTGTTAAGTTGTTAAGTTGTTAAGTTGTTAAGTTGTTAAGTTGTTAAGTTGTTAAGTTGTTAAGTTGTTAAGTTGTTAAGTTGTTAAGTTGTTAAGTTGTTAAGTTGTTAAGTTGTTAAGTTGTTAAGTTGTTAAGTTGTTAAGTTGTTAAGTTGTTAAGTTGTTAAGTTGTTAAGTTGTTAAGTTGTTAAGTTGTTAAGTTGTTAAGTTGTTAAGTTGTTAAGTTGTTAAGTTGTTAAGTTGTTAAGTTGTTAAGTTGTTAAGTTGTTAAGTTGTTAAGTTGTTAAGTTGTTAAGTTGTAAAGTTGTAAAGTTGTAAAGTTGTAAAGTTGTAAAGTTGTAAAGTTGTAAAGTTGTTAAGTTGTTAAGTTGTTAAGTTGTTAAGTTGTTAAGTTGTTAAGTTGTTAAGTTGTTAAGTTGTTAAGTTGTTAAGTTGTTAAGTTGTTAAGTTGTTAAGTTGTTAAGTTGTTAAGTTGTTAAGTTGTTAAGTTGTTAAGTTGTTAAGTTGTTAAGTTGTTAAGTTGTTAAGTTGTTAAGTTGTTAAGTTGTTAAGTTGTTAAGTTGTTAAGTTGTTAAGTTGTCAAGTTGTCAAGTTGTCAAGTTGTCAAGTTGTCAAGTTGTCAAGTTGTTAAGTTGTCTCGAGACAGGAATGAAACTTCCTACCAAGGTTTGTATACTATTTTATTTACAACCATCATATTTCGATCAAAGTTAATAAATCTCTCTTTAGTTCTGAACATACCTAAAATATTACATTTAACGACAAATTACCAAGCGCGCGGTTTTCTCAGAATAATCACGTAAATATATTGTTACTGTGATTACGGGTTAAACAACTGTCACCAATATAAATAAATGTCAGATAAAGCCGGATATTAAATTCACGAATAATAAATATCAATAAGTAGTTTGTTGAATTTTAGTTCATTGTTGTTTTTTATTGTTTGTCATTAAATAGGTATTATAAAATTTGTCAAAAAAATGTGTTATTTTTTTTTAAATATAAAAAATATTCATCTAGAATAGATGAAATGAGGGCGGGTAGTGAGGGCGGGTAGTGAGGGCGGGAAGTGAGGGCGGGAAGTAGAGGTGTGTAATGTGACACTTCCCAACTTTCAATGACGTTAGTAATATCAACATTATACATATATATGGTTGTAAATAAACAAAATTATATTGTATTTCAATTAAAATAGAGTCAATATTTAATTTATTGGAACCACTTAATCAACTCCTAACCACCAAATTTTGCATTTTTTAGCGAGTGCGCCATCTTAAGAGTTTACTGTTTTTAGGAGTAGAAATTTTGTTTTTTTTTTTTTTTAATTTTGGCGAAGGGTTTAAATTACTAAATTATACCTATATCTCTTTAAGAAAAGTAAATAGAGAAGCAAAATTTTAGATCAATCTATAATTGATAAATCGTTAATAATTTAGTTTTTGAACCTTTCGCCAAAATTTTAGAATATCTTTATCTAATCTTGAAATAATAAACTGTAAAAATAGCGTAGGTACTTGCCAAAAAATGCATAATCTGCTGGTTAATAGTTTATAAAGTGGTTCCAATAAATTAAATATTGACTATTTTAATTGAAATCTAATTGTAACTTTACTTTATATCGTTTTAAATTCTTCCTTTAAAACAACCCATTACATTCTCATCATAATATTTTCTCCATAAAAATTATGATAGGGTGAGCTCTATATGGCTGCTTTAGGTAGAAATTGTAAATAAAGCCATCTATTAAATGTCTCTCTGGCTGAAGAGTCCCTAAACATCCTGTATACATCTATCGTAAAAGTGGGTAGCGGGAAAATCAAAATGAACCCACGATTTTAAAAACAATATTATTTAGTCATTATTAACGTAGTTTGTTCCCAATACACCTTGTCCATTCCGTACGAGTGTGATATTTAAATTTAGACAACCTTCGTTGGTTGACTTCCCACAAAACGCTTCAAGCAAATTTTCAGTATGAAACTGAAAGAAAAGCCGAAAAGCCGAAATTTCGCATGGACAAAAGTTATCAAAAAGTGGCCGATGTCTGATGATACTGTTTTTAGTGAACTACTTACTGTGATATAACGATATTATGTGATTTATTATTAATTAATTTATATGAAAGTTTTATTTGGTTTAGTGAAAAGTCATTGTTTTTGTGATATATATTTAAATCAAGGAAAAGTTTTTCAGAAAAAAAATGATTACTGTACCTATTGGATTACATGGCCCCTACGGCTCTTCACAAAGTGATGCGCATTTGATGAAAAAAAGAACTGTAAGTATATAGGTATTTATACATAGAACATTCATTGTATTCATATTTCATAAATTAAAGCGTTTATTTTATGCACGTGCATAGAGACAAAACGGCACATCGTAACATAACTTTACCAAGAAATTAATTATTTTTGATCATAGTCGTTTGTGTTGTATCTTGAACAGCTGATTTTTGACAGTGCAACAAGTCGAATCCTGTGTCAGACTAATGTTTATAGCAGTCGTGTGTGTTACGTCCAATTATTATACTCTTCACGCAGTAGTCTGTGAAGAGTATTTTTACTTTGTCCGTCCGTCCAATGTCACGTTTTTTGTCCGCACGATAAGTCAAAAACTAAAAATGATATCAACTTGAAAATTTTAGTAAAATACAAGCTCTATCAGAAGATGAAGCCTATTGAGTCTTAAAAAATTTTATAAATTGGGGAGTTAAAGGGGGGTTAAAATATTTAAAAAAATCCTAACTCGAAAATGGAAGATGATATCAACTTAATATTTTGAGCAGAAATCAAGATCTACAAAGGGAAAAAGCTCTTTGATTTTGAAAAAATATAATTAAAGATGGGGGTTGACATTATAAAAGAAATCATAAATAAACATGAATTTTTTAGTAAAAATCAAGCTATTTACAGGATGCGTAACACAAAATAACTGAAGATTCTCTGATTAAAAATAAGACGAATAATCGAAACCTGCTTAGATAAAATATCACTAGTTTCCGAAATACAGGGTGTTAAAGTTGAACATTCAAAAATTATTAATGGCTATAACTTTTTTATTTCGCTGATAATTTTACTAAATTCAGCAAACATTTTTGGTGTTATAATATTCAGCTATCAACAAAACAATCATTTAAATAAACTTTGCCAGTGGCGTACGGCTTGGATAAGTAACACTTTCATCTCCTCTAAATTTTACGCCTCTGTCCAAAAACCTACTTGGACTATGTTTTTGCATTTTTTTTGTTTTTTTTTTTTAAATACACCAAGTAATTTTGTTGGGAACTCATAAAGTTATTGGTTTTCGAGATATTCACTCTCAAAGAATACATGATTTATTTTAAAAACAAAAAAATTCAAAATTATAGTCCAAATAAATTTTTGCAGAGGTGTAAAATTTAGAAGGGATGAAGGTATTACTTATCCATGCCGTATGCCACTGGCAAAGTTTATTTAACTTATTTTTTGCTAATAAGTGAATCTTATGACACCAAAAACGTTTACTCACTATAATTTTTTAAAAAATCAAAAATAAATTAATATACGAAATTTCCATCTTTAAGTGTGAATATCTCGAAAACCACTTTATTATTTATTAATACATAATTTATTTATAATATATCAAAAAACGTAAAAATATAGTCCAAATAAGTTTTTGAGCAGTGGAGTACAATTTAAAGAGGATGAAAGTATTACCTACTTATCCATGTCATACGCCACTGGCAAAGTTTATTCTACTGATTGTTTTACTGATCGGTGTACCTTATGACACCAAAAATGTTTACCGAAAGTTATACAGAGAAATAAAAATTATAGTCAATAATAATTTTTAAATTTTCAACTCTAATCCTGTATTTCTATAAGGAAACAAAGCATATTAATTAAAAAAAAATTAATATAATGCATGTCAAGGAGGTTGAAATGAAACAAAATTGAAATCAAAAACCAAAAGCGATATCAACATGAAATTTTAATAAAAATCAAGCTCTATAAAGGAATTAATAAAAATGGGGAGATAAGAGGGGTTGAAATATTGAAAAAATCCTAACTCAAAAACAAAAACGTTATCTATCATATTGAACTATTCAGGCTAATCAAGCTTATTGGCACTGGATAGAAATTATTTAAAATAACATTCCACAACTAAGTATACAAAATAACAAACAATTTGCAGGGCGGTATTTAAAAAATTGAGATATTAATTGTGCTTTGAGTGAGAGTGTTGCAACCCCATTAGGGTTTTGTAAAAATGAATTAAAAATTAGAGAATTTGCTGAACCTGATGCAGCAATTTAGATTTAAATGAATAATAAATATTCTCTTTGTTATCTTAAATTCTAGAAATTTACTTCAGTTTAATTTTAAAGGGACTTTGTATTTAAAAAAATGAATGATGGTATATACATTTTCTTTAATAACTGGGATGAGTATATTATAAGTGGCATTTTAATTTTAAACACCGACTGATATTTACAGTTTTTACCAATGTACCAAATGTCTCATAGATCACATAGACTTTCTTTGATTGTATTCACTCACAAGGAAGCCACAACAATAACCCCACCGCCCGGCATTTTTTTGGGGACTATGTTTAAACTCGAGAGAATGTGATTTCTTAAGATTTTCATGAGAAATATCATACGTCATTATAAAAACAGTATTTTTAAAGCTAATGAGAATTCACTGACTGTTTCTCTTGGTTTAGTTATGATATTTCTCATACTCTTGAGAGAAATGAGTTCTTTTAAGTCTGAAAAGGCACGTGAAAGTTTTCATGGAAATTGTATTCCTCTAAAACAGCTTCTAATTTTAAAATATCCTGTTTGTCAAACCATCGAATTTTCAACAGGCTATAGAGCTCTTGGCTTATTAGAAAGTTACGATAGTGTTCTAGACGATACTGAGCATGATCATAATTATTTACCAAACCACACACTCTGTATCTGTAACGTGTGTAGGGTGTGTTACCCCCATGGCACTTATGCCTCATTAGGCCTATTGTGCATCCTCCTAAGATGATAGGCACCTCCTAGCTCGTGAGCCAGCATATAGATTTAATGTACTTGACAACGTCGCCAAGAGGTGCTTCTCTTATATCGGCCGGTAGTTATGCCGCGAGACGAGAGATTCTCATCTCGTCTCGTCTTGTCTCGTCTCGAACGAAACGAGAGAGACATTTTCTCTCGAAAACAGATTCGAGACGAGACGAGAGAGTGTCATCTCTTGACGAGAATTTCTCGTTTCTCTCGAGCTCTCTCGGGCTCTTTCGAACAATTTTCTCTTTGCTTATTTGAAAGTTTCAGTTGTTTATCGTAACTTAAAATTTTAACATATTAGATTTCGAAATAGTCAAAAAGTTAACTATAGCACGAGAAAAACGAGACGAGACAAGACGAAAGAAAGGCTCTCTCGAGCGAGAGAAGCGCCTTCTTGTCGAGACGAGAGAACAGTTTTCTCTCGCCTTACGAGACGAGACGAGAGGCCACTCTCTCGTCTCATCTCATCTTGTCTCGCGGCATCACTATCGGCCGGTGTTAGGCGATACTCGCTGAACACAAATCTTCTAATAAATGAAAGCGTCGAACAATAACCTAGCAGCATCGTCTCTAGCAGAAAAAGTTTGAATATCTGAACATTCTAGTCTTTTCACTAGTTTATCAATAAAACGTTCCTTATTCGCAAAATTGCATACAAAATTTATTCGTAGTTTGTCTATAGATCCGAGTTCTGCGATTTTATGTTCAAGTACGGACACCATAACAAAACAAGTAGTAAATATTTAAAAATTTGAAACCATATTAAAGTACCTATTTTTTTGCAAATCGCACGTCTTGGGCTAGTGTAATATTCACGTAGTCATAATATTGCCACAAAACTACCTTAATAGTATTCTGTAATAATTGGCATTATTATTAGACAATATTGTTACCCTACACCCTGTAGTAGGCTGCGGCCATTATAGGAAACGTACAAATACAAAAAGAAGTGAAATGTCACCCATCACACTACAGTGTGCTGCGATCGTCATAAGTAAAAGTACGAGTAAAGAAAGAAGATAGAATAGTCCAGAAATGTCTCGAAATATCATTCCCACATACTTTGATTACTATACGAGGCAAGAGAGAGGTCCGACACACCCAACATAGGGCGCGGCCATTTTGAACCCTGTGCCACAGTTTACAGCTAAAGAATCAGATCGCTCACTCTGCGTCGGCACTTTGGATCTCAATGTTTCAGTTTATACACTGTGCAACTCGGATAATACAATATATGACAACCGCCTATAATAAAACAGCAGTCTTCTGCGTATCCTGAATTTGTATCCCTGGAGTGGATGTTATTTTGGAACTTTCAACTGGTCCGAGTGAGCTAACTGATTCTTTAGCAATAAACTGTGACTTCAAAAACAATATTCACTGACACTGACAGCAGCAAGCAAAATATCAGCTGCGTTTTATTCATCCGCTTCTGCTTCCGGAATTGTCGGTTTAGTCGTTTTAACCTGTCAGATTAAAACAAGAAAACCGACAATTCCGAAGCAGAAGCGGATGATTAAAACGCACCTGTTAAAAATATTGCGCCAAAATGTAGGCAACACGTAATAAGGGTTCAAAATGGCGGAGTTTTCTATCTCCTTTTAAAAGGCACTCAGAAATCTGCGCAGTGTGACCATTCTCCGTATAGTAAAAGAAAATCAAAGTATGTGATCATTCCACTTAAAAAAAATGTCGAGAAGGTTCGATAAGGTGAAAGCAAGCTATATAAGCCAATGATCCTGACGTCAGCTTTTCAGTTATATGATAGACGTTACATGTTAATGTTATCAGTTGTATATTTATTGTAACAGTTGAGTTGAAATAAATTGAGATACCAAAAACCTGGCGCAGTAATATTTTGAATTAATATTCAAAAGAAACCACACGTATTGCAATAAAATTAACAATTAGGTTATTACACTAATCAATGGCTTACATTGAACTAGAAAATTCAAGGTAGAATGTTGACATTCTAACAAGTACAGCAGTCACGTAAATTTTGGATTTATATAGAAAGACTAAACAGGAAGAAAACAGACTCGAGTGAGGACTGAGGTCCAAAAACTCTAGGCGAATGGCGAGAACTCTCGCTTCGGGACCCTAAGACCCAAAACAAAGTAATGTGTAAAGTTTTTGTGCGACGATTTGTGAACTATGAGTAAATATCTTTAACTTTTTTTAAAGTGTTTTGTTTGAGAAAATTAATTGATTTACTTACAAGTCCCGATAATTTTACTTAATCTTATATATATTTTATATTATCATGTAGTTAAAATTTCCAATGTTATTTTAGTTGTTAGTAAGTCCAAACTATATAATTCAATAAAATGTTTATCTAGTTGTCTTAAATCTTTATTAAAAGTTTGGATATATTATCAAATAGTACTTTATTCCCTAAATATAACGTGTTTCATTTATTATTGAGACTATTAGTCATTTTATACTTATTCTAAATATACATTTGTTACTGTTTTAATAATTATTATTAATTTCTCCTCCCCTTTTCAAACCAGTTATGAAATATTTCGAGCATTTGAAGAAGCCTCGGCGTTTTCTCCACTAGGACTAGAAGAGTCAAAAACTAGTTGCAAAGAACCGCTCGACTATGCTATTAAGGGATAATTTTTGTTTTTAAATTTAATTTTTTTTATTTTTTATTTGCCACTAGTGAATGGATGTTCCTTCTGGACCCAGGTCCCTTTGGCTGGTGACAGTGCTGCCTTAATCCCTTAATAGTATTACCAACAGTTGTTACACATAGTCTTTAGGCTAGTTGGTTGTTAAAATCCTGTTACGAAATATAATTAGCTTATTTTACATTAAAAGTTTAACACTCAGATCATATTTATAGAATTACCAAGTAAATAATTTCCAAATTGTTGCCAACAATAGAGGAACCCATCTGTCTATCGCTGTTTGAACACGCTTTTTTGTGACTCACAATTTTGTGAAAGTGTTTTCTAAGTATATTATTATGTTTAATATACGTATTCGTAGCTAGATTTTTTTAGTGCATTGCTGGTGTCAGCTAAATCATCTTCAATTAATTCTAGCTACCAATGCTTACAGTCTTTGGTAAGCCAATTATATCTATAGTAATTTTTTAAAAAAATTTTAAGTTTCTCACTTCTGTAACTGTATATGTATGTAAATCGTTCTTTCTGCCGTTTAACTAATTTTTTCTTCATGTGTATTTCAATCTTCTGTTATGTTTTCATTAATATTTTATTGAAGTTCTAACATTTAATCATCTAATGTTTCATGTTAGAGTAAAAATAAACTTTTATTTCTTTCATATAATTTCTTACTATTTTTGCTATTTCAATCCCTTTTCATTGGACCGTTACTTTTCTTGCTTTTATAATTGAATACCATCTGTTTTTGACTATAAGGTTTGTTGAACCTAAAATGTTTGTTTAACGTGTACTTATTGTAAGTTTTATTTCCATGTAAGCATGATGATGGCCCTTAGGCCGAAACCTGCTGTCATTTAATTTTAATTAAAATTGTGGATGTAAATAATTTTATGTTTTTATCTAAATATTGAAGATGACCACATTTGAGATGTTAAATACCCTTCAGGAGTTACTAATAATTTCGTTTTTATTATTTTTTCTTTGAATGAGAAAATTCCAACAAGAATATTAAATACAATGTTAGCGATAACAGTGGCCTTAAAATAGAACTTATAAAATGATCGACCAGAGGGCATATTGGATAGCTTGAAGCGCCAATAGGTCAATAGGCCGATAGCTCTTTTTGTTGCTAGCCTAGTTCATAATTAATTATTCTATGAAATAAAAAAATTAATTACGAAGCGTGCTTAATATAAAGTGTTTCATAAAAAATGTTTTTAAAGTAGACCACGATCGACAAAGACAGGTCTACGAGCCATGATTGTATATTATGATTCGCTGATGTTGCATATATGACAGCAAAACCGCGCATTCAGCTACAGACCTTTATATATTAAACGGAAGCTGCACCAGCACTTATACCCGACCACAAAACTAAATACTGGGAAATTTATTACACATTGATTAAAATTTATTACAATAGGAGAAACACTTATTACACCTGAAAAACACTGCCATAATAATTTATTACATCACCCTACTCTTGGATAATATTTCGAAAACGGCAGGTGTAATAAATGTTTCTCTTATTGTAATAAATTGTAATTAATGTGTAATAAATTCCCCCGTAGTTAATTTTATGGTGGGGTATAAGTGCTGGACCAGCACTTATACCCCACCACAAAAATAACTAAGGGAAAATTTATTACACATTCATTACTATTTATTACAATAGGAGAAACATTTATTACACCTGAAAAACACTACCATAATAATTTATTACACCACCCCACTCTTGGATAATATTTCGAAAACAGCAGGTGTAATAAATGTTTCTCTTATTGTAATAAATTCCCCCGTAGTTATTTTTATGGTGGGGTATAAGTGCTGGACCAGCTTCAGACGAAACCTGGCCTACAACCTAATATTTCGTAAACGGCTGGTGTAATAAATGTTTCTCCTAGTAAATTTTAATCAATGTGTACTTAATTATCCCATATATATTTCCACTCGAACTAACGCCTTTTCAAAGGGTGTGAGCTGACTTCAGACGAAACCTGGCCCACAACCTAATATTTCGAAAACAGCTGGTGTAACAAATGTGTCTCATATTGTAATAAATTGTAATTAATGTATAATAAATTCCCTTTGATTATTTTTGTGGTGGGATCAGCTTTAAACGAAACCTACCAACAACCTAATATTTCGGAAACGGCAGGTGTAATAAGTATTTCTCCTATTGTAATTAATTGTAATTAATTTGTAATAAATTATCCCATACATTTTCACTCCAACTAACGCCTTTCCGAAGGGTGTGGGCTGGTTTTAGATGAAACCTGGCCCATGACCTGATATTTCGGAAACGGCAGGTGTAATAAATGTTTCTCCTAGTGTAATTAATTGTAATTAATTGTAATTAATTGTAATTAATTGTAATTAATTGTAATTAATTGTAATTAATTGTAATTAATTGTAATTAATTGTAATTAAATGTAATTAATTGTAATTAATTGTAATTAATTGTAATTAATTGTAATTAATTGTAATTAATTGTAATTAATTGTAATTAATTGTAATTAATTGTAATTAATTGTAATTAATTGTAATTAATTGTAATTAATTGTAATTAATTGTAATTAATTGTAATTAATTGTAATTAATTGTAATTAATTGTAATTAATTGTAATTAATTGTAATTAATTGTAATTAATTGTAATTAATTGTAATTAATTGTAATTAATTGTAATTAATTGTAATTAATTGTAATTAATTGTAATTAATTGTAATTAATTGTAATTAATTGTAATTAATTGTAATTAATTGTAATTAATTGTAATTAATTGTAATTAATTGTAATTAATTGTAATTAATTGTAATTAATTGTAATTAATTGTAATTAATTGTAATTAATTGTAATTACTTGTAATTAATTGTAATTAATTGTAATTAATTGTAATTAATTGTAATTAATTGTAATTAATTGTAATTAATTGTAATTAATTGTAATTAATTGTAATTAATTGTAATTAATTGTAATTAATTGTAATTAATTGTAATTAATTGTAATTAATTGTAATTAATTGTAATTAATTGTAATTAATTGTAATTAATTGTAATTAATTGTAATTAATTGTAATTAATTGTAATTAATTGTAATTAATTGTAATTAATTGTAATTAATTGTAATTAATTGTAATTAATTGTAATTAATTGTAATTAATTGTAATTAATTGTAATTAATTGTAATTAATTGTAATTAATTGTAATTAATTGTAATTAATTGTAATTAATTGTAATTAATTGTAATTAATTGTAATTAATTGTAATTAATTGTAATTAATTGTAATTAATTGTAATTAATTGTAATTAATTGTAATTAATTGTAATTAATTGTAATTAATTGTAATTAATTGTAATTAATTGTAATTAATTGTAATTAATTGTAATTAATTGTAATTAATTGTAATTAATTGTAATTAATTGTAATTAATTGTAATTAATTGTAATTAATTGTAATTAATTGTAATTAATTGTAATTAATTGTAATTAATTGTAATTAATTGTAATTAATTGTAATTAATTGTTATTAATTGTAATTAATTGTAATTAATTGTAATTAATTGTAATTAATTGTAATTAATTGTAATTAATTGTAATTAATTGTAATTAATGTGTAATAAATTATCCCATATATTTTGACTCCAACTAACGCCTTTCCGAAGGGTGTGGGCTGCCTTTAGACGAAACCTAGCCCATAACCTAATATTTCGGAAACGGCAGGTGTAATAAATGTTTCTCCTATTGTAATAAATTGTAATTAATCTGTAATAAATTATCCCATATATATTTCCACTCGAACGCCTTTCCGAAGGGTGGCTGGCTTTAGACGAAATCTGGCCCAGAGCTTAATATTTCGAAAACGGCAAGTTTCTTCCGTTGTAATAAATTCACCCGTAGTTAGTTATGTGATGGGGTATAAGTGCTGGTCCAGCTTCAGTCGTACAGACGATACCAGGCCCACAGCTTAATATTTCGAAAACGGCAAGTTTCTCCTATTATAATAAATTGTAATTAATATATTATAAATTCTTCCGCAGTTTTATTTATTACCTTAACACTTACACAAACTACAAAATACAATGATAACTACAAACAAATCTGAATTAAATCCAAACTAACATTTAAAAAGAAGCAGAATAGTAGGTATGCTCAGACATGCGTGAATTTTTCCAAGGCCTGCTTTAGAAACATTTTTTGTGGAGCACTATATATATTATTTTCAAATAATAGCTTTGTCAAGAAAATCTACGTAAGCTGTAAACAAGAATATATTTTATCTAGAAAATAATAGAATAAATATTTTCATAATAATAGCCAAATTAATGATATAAGGATATACATGTAGACGCTAATTTATTTCACACGTTCGAAATACTGCTTCAAGGTCACGATATTGAAACATTATGTGTAAATAAACAGACACACGAGGCTGAATGAAAATTTAAAAATAAAAAACGGATAATAATTTATAAAATAAAAAAACATAAATTATGTTAATTCTGGAATTTAAAACTAATCAATTAATTATTTTATTTTATTACTATTATTCCGGAATTCTCAGAAAAAATAGGTACGTATTTATTTATACCACTAAAAAAAAACTTTTTTCTAAATAGGCATATTCTTATCACACTTTCTTTAGAGGTAACTAACTTGTAAATTTAAAAAGAATTTATAAGTACTTATCTTTGGATCTCTTTTTCTTTGATTCTTTCAAACAGTGCTATACTATTTACTTTCAAAATTTGTGGTCAGTAATGCTCAGATTTTCAAAATATCCATTTATTGTCCATTTTGATACATCGACTAATCTTCACTGTGATTCTTATTGCTGTTGTTTGTTTGTTTGTTTGTTTGTTTGTTATTACAAGTAATTGGAAAAACTCCTTGGTGGGCAAAAGCAGCTTTGAAAAAATATTTGGAAATTACAAAAATCATGCCAATATTTACATCGATGTGTTATCAGCATTACACGATATAAAATTGTCTGAAAACATGCCGCCAGATGTCCGTGTGAAGGCCTTTACCATGCTTACACAATTTATAGATTATGAAATGCTAGTAACGGCTCAAATTTTTGCAAAATTATTTTCAATTATTGGTCTTGTCTCGAAATATTTGCAAACTAGCGGATTAGACTTACTAAGATGCCACGAAATGATTATGAATTGTAACATCACAATTAAAGTCTATAAAGTCTATAAGTCGCGACATGAGTGATATTGAAACATTTACGCAAACGTTAATTGCATGGAAGATGAAAGATGAAGAAATCGACATACCAATTTCCTTTCCCGAAAAGGGAACAAGAAAACGAAAGAAAATGGCTGTAGAATTGGCGGAAGATGATTCCATAAAACATAGTCTAAAAAACTATGAAGTTGAAACCCATAATATAATTTTAGATAAAATTATAAATTCTATACAATATAGATTTAAGAAGAATGGTGAGCTTTATAACGATATTGCCTTACTGTCTCCAACAAATTTTGATGAAGTTAAACAAGGAGTACCATTAAATAGCTTTAAAAAATTGTGTGAATTGCTAGAAAACTTTTACCCAAATATTACAAAAGAAAATCTGCAAGAATAGTTTCGCGAAAAATTGGGATAAATTTAAAGTTTCGCCAACAACAAATGCGGAGAGTAATCAACAATTTCAGAGTAATATTACAGTTATAGATTCAGATGAAACTGATAAAGAAGACAACGATATTTTGAAAGAGAGATGGTGGTTTTGATGTTAGTAATAAATAATGTAAATCTTGTCTTAAATGTGAAATTTGCTATTATTCTGTCATTCAAAAGTACAATATGTACAGTGAGGCATATTCTGCACTAGGAAATGCTTACAAATATTTATTAACGTTATCAATAAATCAACTGCAATGTGAAAGAAGTTTTTCCAAGTTAAAATACATTAAAAATAGATTGCAGAATTCAATGTCGAATAAGAATTTGGATGCTTTTATGTTATTGGATTGTGCGAATGATATTTTATATAAAATTGACTCTGATAACATTATAGATATGCTTATGCAGCAAAGCAAGTTATTAAATAGATTTTTAAAGAAGTTGTAAGTTCGGTAATCGTTTATAACAAACCTAACTTTTTTTTGTGAGAGTATGTTACTAGTTATTACTGACTAACCTACAATTTTAATCTAAAAATCTTATAACTAATTACTTATCTAAGAAGTCCCCACTGGGCTGTCTTAATTGTTTCTATAGGAAAGCATCACAAGACGGCGTGACGATTTATTACACTGTTTTACACTAGCACTTACATTAACATTCACTGCCTAGCTCAAATGGCTTCTTCCTTTTGAGCCACAGAACAATTACTTTTAGAATGGAAACTGCAATGTTAAAATTTGAGACAGTATTGTAACACCCGGTGAGCGTTCTTTGAACTATTTGGCGGAAGTGGCGCCATCTCGCGGTCACTTTAGTTAACACAAAACGCTGGAACATTCAAAATGGTCCTTCAATATTTAGTTTAAAAGTGGTAGTCAAATTAAGATTTGTTCATACCAACTCCTTTTTTACGTTTATTGTAGCAATAAAATTATATTTGTTACAATAAAGCAAAAAATGAGTAGTATGAACCAATCCTAACTTGACTACAAGTTGAAATATTTTTACAAAAAATTAAAAAGCATGATCAACAAAATTAATTTATTAAAACAAAAAAAAACATACAAAATAGAATAATTAAATGTAGCGTGTTAATTAGCTGGAAAGTTAAGTCATTGTCCACAGAGGTTGAAGAGTTTTATCTAAAACAAAAAATAAATATTAATCAACTTATAAATCAAGAAGGGTACAGGAAGAAAAAAGCAGCTAAGCCACATTTTTATCAAAATTGAACTGGTCCGCTCTATTTTGTAAAATACCAGTATTAGCAAATGCAAAACAATGCATTTAAAATTATGTCCAAGGACTTTCCTACTGTTTGTTTGTCATTTCAGTATTTAGAATAAAAAATTACAACTGTCTGGTAAATTAAGTGGTAAACTACAATATAATCAGGCAACATTTAAACAAAGTAATATCTTTTTGTAATCAATTACCTTAAAGTATCAAAAGTTTGTATTTAGTCAGTCTAAATTAAATTTGGTTTTCTGAACATTTTGGTAATTGTGACTAGGCCCCTTTTTTTCCTGAACCCTTCAAATCTATTGGGGAGCACAGAAAGTGAGGCATAAATAAAAAAGGTATACTGACCATTACTTCCCGGACTAGGCTATTTTGTCTTCCACAATCCAATATTGCCATTCCAAACGGCTTGAAGAAAGTTTGTACTAGAACAAATAAAAAACAGTAAAAGTAACAATCTGAACTAAATCAATATAAAAATCAAATGTGAGGCATTAATACAAAAAGTACAGTGACTATTACTTCCCTGACTAGGCTGTTTTTGTCTTCAACGATGCAACACTGCCACTCCAAACGGCTTGAAAAAGTTTGTACTAGAACTAATAAAAATACAGTTAGATCGCTGCGTGCACCAAGAACTTTAACATATCTTCAAAATGTTTATCACATACTAAATAGTTTTTACAAATTTGTTGTTTTATTCTTGAAAAATGGACTGCGAACACCCAATACTCAAATTTGAAATAAATCGTTATTAGGATTTCAGAGTGTTTACAAAACAATTTGGCATACAACAATACGATATATTACAGCTTTTATAACTAAAAATGACCACAAAAATTTAAAATAAGCTCAATCGTCAGCAAGATCAAGTAAACAAATTAAACATTTAAAACACAATTGAACAAGACCAAGTTGACAATACAATAAACAATTATTTACAAAATACTTACTATTTATTCATCCAGGATCCAGAGCACACCCAAATACAAACAAATAATAATTATTGACAATATGATATTGATAATCACAAAAAATACAGGTAAAATGGCAAATATTATTCACCGCGAGGTAATCGATAATGGATGCCTTACAATGACAAATGACACTCCCACTCTTTCCACCATCAATTGTAGATTTCTGTAAATTGTTGTGTACAGCGCCATCTAGAATCTGTTCTTTGAAACAAAAATATAGTTTCAGCTCGGGCTATACCAGTTACCGATACCTGTTTTGAGCCTTCTGTTGAGTGTAGAGTTGTCCAGTAATTGCAGCGCTTCTTCGTTGACGTGAGAGTGGAGTCGACCCTCATATTTCGCAGCAAACCTCTTTATTTCTTCTTCGATTGTTGGCATCTTCAGGTCTCTATGAAGATAATCGTTTCGGTAGAACCAAGGTACATCAACAATGCATCTTAGGACTTTATTTTGGAAAACTTGTAACATGTTGATATTACTCTTGCTGGCACATCCCCATAGCTGTATGCCATAAATCCAGATTGGTTTTAGGATTTGTTTATAAATCAGCAGTTTGTTGTGCACTGACAATTTGGATTTTCTTCGTAGGAGCCAATACATTTTTTTAAATTTATGTTCAAGTTCTTTACGCTTTTTTTATGTGCTCTTTCCATTTAAGTCTTACATCTTTAAACTTTGATTTACTTTTATTTTGGTTTTTTTTGTTGTTTTTGTATGTTTCTATATTTGTATTTGAATGGGAGTCCGGAATTTTTAACTAAAAGAATGTTTTTTGGATAGTAAATGTAATCTGTAACAAACCTATGCTTTATTTAATTTTAAAAGAAAAATCCGTAACACCCTGTAAATGTATTGTGATGTTTGTTTATTTTAAACAACAGTTTATTTATTAATAATTTATTTAAACATTTATTTTATAACACTACTATTATAATTTATATATATTTCGAATGTCTTTAAAATGTTTACTATTTATCTTCACTGTCCATATATCTAATGATTGCCTGTGTTCCTCCACCAATATTTATATACAAAATTAAAATTTTTGGTGGCCTCCAGAACGTTCTCGCCAAAATTAGAAACATTATCCCGTTCTTTCTCGAATAGTAATCGAAAGCTTCTCCTCACATATGTTTGGTCTTAAGAGGTTTAATTACGTATGATAATCGGAGAAGTTGAGCCTCATAGGCCAAATAAGACAGAGAGGGACTTGGAGGATTAGAGCATGACTGAATAATAAAATGGCATATCCGGAAATTAAAAAAGGGCCGACAAATATTTACATTTTCTTATATGCTTGTGTTGAATCACCTCAAACTTTAATATTTGTTATATTGCTCTTATCACATAAAAAATTATTTTATTATCTATTATTTGCTCTAATTCCTGATGAAAAGAAATTGTAAATTTTGCCTAAATATATTAGTTTCTTTTGATAACTTTAAAGAGGTTAATTCACTAATTTTCTTTTCTTTTTCAGGTGTCTGATTTGTACAAACAAATGAAAGAACAAACCTACACACCTACTAGATCTGTAAGCAGTGCAGCAAATTTGACGTCATTGTGCGTTGACATTTCTCCTAGTTCAAGTAACTTTTTTGAGGTAAGAATTGTCATTTTCTGTAACCTACATACAAGGATGATATAAAGTCCGTAGCCTCTACCTTTAACTTTTGAGTAGTTAAAGATTTCACCGAGTAATTTGGGGTTTTTATACTATAGAGTAAAATTTATATTCAAAATAAATATCACGCCAATATCAAGGGATTGAAAACAAAATTGGTCGTTGCGTGAATACGAGTAATTCAAATGTTTTAAAAAACGAGTTTTTTTTATATCTAGCAGATTTAACTGGCACAGACAGTTCGCACTGAGTATATTTGTATCCTTATTTATATATATGTAAAAGAAGAAAGTGAGAGTACCCCATGCAAATTAAGTGTGCCAGTGAAAAACGCTATTAGTTTTATACCTCCCGTGCTATCACTCTAATCCGTCTGTAGCATGCGCTGCAGCCTGCGGCTTTTTGTATCACCATATGAAGGCTAAGTCCTATGGTGACACGGCCCGTGGTGGAACGTTCCAGCAGTCACACATCCACGACGCAACCAGAAAGATAACTGCTTAACTGTTGCGAGAATGTGCTAAAAACGAGGGTTAACTTGAGAATAAAAAAATTATTAAACCCCCGTTTCGTAGGAAGATATTTCTCAAAGTGGCGGGCAATTTATATTTTGAAACTTTCGCTTGTCATTATCTTGTAAGAAAAATAGTAATTTTACTCTAATAGGTATAAATATCCCAAATTATGCGGCAAAAGCTTTACTCCTAATAAAAAATATAATACCAACCATTTTTTAAAGCATCACTAATAAGTGAAGTTAAGAAAATTTTACTTTTTTTTTAATTTCTCTTTTTTTCTAATATTCACATATTACTGGGTTTAATAAATACAATGTTTATGTTAATCCTCAGTGGTGTGCATTTACAGAACCGGTTTTAAAATTATAATCTTTACATTTATAGTGTTTAGTTGTTATTTTCTTTTCATGATTTTTGCAGATTTAAATAAACAGTGTGATGGGACATTACATTAGATTTAATTAGGACTGTGGGCCATGTTCCTTCCCGACCTCGACCTATTCAAATCTATTGTGGATATCCTTTAATCCCTGTCTAGGGTACCTTGTCTAATTCGGTCTTTTGTAGTAGACTCCATAGACTAGGAAGTAATTCTCCAGCGTAGTTAGTTGTCCTTTGTTTTTTCTTCTTCAAGTGAAAGGAATCTCACTCTTGATAGACCCTCGCAGTAGTACAATACGTGTTCTGCAGTTTCCTCTTTTTCCTGACAGAATCGGCACAAGGTCTCTTCTGTCAGACCGATATTATACATATGTTCATTAAGCCTACAATGCCTTGTTAATAGAACTACTAGTACTCTAGTATTTTTTCTATTAAGGC
Source organism: Psylliodes chrysocephalus (assembly GCA_927349885.1). Lineage (NCBI taxonomy): Eukaryota > Metazoa > Arthropoda > Insecta > Coleoptera > Chrysomelidae > Psylliodes > Psylliodes chrysocephalus. The sequence goes on along the minus strand of OV651813.1, from coordinate 84,438,232 downwards.
TTAGTAGATGCTCGGTGAGTTTAGGCTATGGTATTTTTAAAAATTCTTTGGCCTGTCTTTGTCCTTGTGAGTTTAACATAAGTTAGCTCTATATAGGGCCCAGTTTTCGGTTGATTTGGCTTTATTAAATAGTGTTTGTTCCACCACACTGTTTTTGTTCTTTGCTGTCTTGTTTTCTACGGACAGTTTTCCTCGTTAGCGTTATAATGGCATTACTTACTTGGTCTACTGCTCGGTCAAGGCTTTGTTTACCTGTTATTTCCACCATACCCTCTTCGAGATACTCTCCAAGTGATGGTGAATACCTTTCCCAGTTCGTCTCTCTAGGGTTTCTATATTTGGTTGAAATTCGAAGTGGGGTAATTAGACCAAATATAATCTGTCTGTGGTCTGAGCACGATAGTTCTTTTGACACATGCCACTTTGAAATGTTATCACCTGCTTTACTCGAGCAAAGAGTCATATCAGGACTTCTTTTCTCGTCGCCGTGACGAAAGTTGGTTTGTTACCTATATTAGCAGTTGCTTAACCTTCAGATATGATGAATTATAATGTGATGGGACATAGAGCTACCACTTATTGCAGATACAAATAAATCGATTGGACCCAATTTATGTATATTCCAAAATGTACCGTTTGTCCATTAGAAGAGTTCAAAGTTTTACTTAAAAAATCACATTTTTGTACGCTTTCAGAAATTCGTATAACAGATTTAATGAAATTTGATAAAAGTACATTTTAGAGGGTTATCCTGCTTTCAGTAATCAAAGAATCCCAAAGAAAATTATAGAAGGGTTAAAATCACCCTAACCCTCTGGTACTTTTGGGCTGGCGACTAATTAAATTTTTTTGTATTTATTTTATAAATTAGTCATAAATTATTTTAGAATTAGTTATTTCATCCTAATAACCTAAAATAATTTTTAAAATTTGTAGTTTTTTGTTAGTATGTTTAAAAAAAAATTTATTATATAACTCGAGTGAATTGTTTATATCAACTCTTGTTGCACAAACTATTATTTCCTTCGAAACTATGCGAAATAAGGAGTTTTTACAAGAGTCATAAATGAAGATGATGAGTAAGCCTTTCCGTTAAAAAAGACTTACCGTACTATCACCCCTAAGAAAACTAAAAAAAATTACTAGAGGGTGAGGATAATTTGTGCTTTTAATCCTTCTACAATTTACTTTAAATGTCTTCGATTACTGAAAGTAGGGTAATAATAATAATAATAATTGTACCTTCCTACTTCACCCCCTTACGAGTGAATTTTAAACCCTGAAAGGCGACAGAGCTTGTGTTTGGAAGGGACCGCTATTATTATTATTATTATTATTATTATTATTATTATTATTATTATTATTATTATTATTATTATTATTATTATTATTAATTATTATTATTATTATTATTATTATTATTATTATTTATTATTATTATTATTATTATTATTATTATTATTATTATTATTATTATTATTATTATTATTATTATTATTATTATTATTATTATTATTATTATTATTATTATTATTATTATTATTATTATTATTATTATTATTATTATTATTATTATTATTATTATTATTATTATTATTATTATTATTATTATTATTATTATATTATTATTATTATTATTATTATTATTATTATTATTATTATTATTATTATTATTATTATTATTATTATTATTATTATTATTATTATTATTATTATTATTATTATTATTATTATATTATTATTATTATTATTATTATTATTATTATTATTATTATTATTATTATTATTATTATTATTATTATTATTATTATTATTATTATTATTATTATTATTATTATTATTATTATTATTATTATTATTATTATTATTATTATTATTATTATTATTATTATTATTATTATTATTATTATTATTATTATTATTATTATTATTATTATTATTATTATTATTATTATTATTATTATTATTATTATTATTATTATTATTATTATTTATCTTAGTTGAAATAGTCATATTGACGTTCTTTGTTCAAGACTTTCTACGCAGTTATTTGCTCTCACACAAATGCGAAATGTACTCAATGCAACACCATTAAAAACGGTTTATTATGGAATATTTCATAGTCAACTTATCTACGGCGCTGTGCTATGGGGAAATTCCAGTCACGCACACAAGGTTTTTGTCCTACAGAAGGCTGCAGTACGCATTGTTGATGGTGCAGAGTATGATACGCCTTGCAAGGCCCTATTCAAAAAACATCGAATACTGCCTCTGCCATGCGTATACATACTCGAAAATCTGGTCAATATTCACGGTAGTCTTGATAAATATAATAGGCATGCCGATGTTCACGATCATAACACAAGGATCAACAATAATCTAGTGCTCCCGAAATCTAGGTTATGTATAACCCAAAAAAATAAATTAAACATCAAAGTTTATAATTTTTTCTTAGAACTGTTTAATAATTTAAATGTTATGTCACTAACTACCAAAAAAATCCAGAAAATAGCTAGAGATTTCTTACTTGAGGAGTGTTTTTATTCAGTTGAGGAATTTCTAAATTTTAAAAAAACTTAATTTACCTATTGTCATTTTAATTTATTTGTAAAAGAACTGTTTGCGATGTACACTTGAAGTGTTTTGTTTTTAGTATTTGTCTATTTATGTATTTTATTTTTTATATGGTACCTATTTGTTTTTTTATTGTACATTTAAATATTTTTTTAACTATTGACAATTTTATTTTTATCTTCTATTAATTTGATTGACTGACTATATGATATATTTTAACGTGTAATTGTAATTTGAATTTTAGACGTTGTGACCCTTATGTACTATTGTTGTATGAATTTCTGGTCAATAAATATCTATCTATCTATCTATCTATTATTATTATTATTATTATTATTATTATTATTATTATTATTATTATTATTATTATTATTATTATTATTATTATTATTATTATTATTATTATTATTATTATTATTATTATTATTATTATTATTATTATTATTATTATTATTATTATTATTATTATTATTATTATTATTATTATTATTATTATTATTATTATTATTATTATTATTATTATTATTATTATTATTATTATTATTATTATTATTATTATTATTATTATTATTATTATTATTATTATTATTATTATTATTATTATTATTATTATTATTATTATTATTATTATTATTATTATTATTATTATTATTATTATTATTATTATTATTATTATTATTATTATTATTATTATTATTATTATTATTATTATTATTATTATTATTATTATTATTATTATTATTATTATTATTATTATTATTATTATTATTATTATTATTATTATTATTATTATTATTATTATTATTATTATTATTATTATTATTATTATTATTATTATTATTATTATTATTATTATTATTATTATTATTATTATTATTATTATTATTATTATTATTATTATTATTATTATTATTATTAATATTATTATTATTATTATTATTATTATTATTATTATTATTATTATTATTATTATTATTATTATTATTATTATTATTATTATTATTATTATTATTATTATTATTATTATTATTATTATTATTATTATTATTATTATTATTATTATTATTATTATTATTATTATTATTATTATTATTATTATTATTATTATTATTATTATTATTATTATTATTATTATTATTATTATTATTATTATTATTATTATTATTATTATTATTATTATTATTATTATTATTATTATTATTATTATTATTATTATTATTATTATTATTATTATTATTATTATTATTATTATTATTATTATTATTATTATTATTATTATTATTATTATTATTATTATTATTATTATTATTATTATTATTATTATTATTATTATTATTATTATTATTATTATTATTATTATTATTATTATTATTATTATTATTATTATTATTATTATTATTATTATTATTATTATTATTATTATTATTATTATTATTATTATTATTATTATTATTATTATTATTATTATTATTATTATTATTATTATTATTATTATTATTATTATTATTATTATTATTATTATTATTATTATTATTATTATTATTATTATTATTATTATTATTATTATTATTATTATTATTATTATTATTATTATTATTATTATTATTATTATTATTATTATTATTATTATTATTATTATTATTATTATTATTATTATTATTATTATTATTATTATTATTATTATTATTATTATTATTATTATTATTATTATTATTATTATTATTATTATTATTATTATTATTATTATTATTATTATTATTATTATTATTATTATTATTATTATTATTATTATTATTATTATTATTATTATTATTATTATTATTATTATTATTATTATTATTATTATTATTATTATTATTATTATTTATCTTAGTTGAAATAGTCATATTGACGTTCTTTGTTCAAGACTTTCTACGCAGTTATTTGCTCTCACACAAATGCGAAATGTACTCAATGCAACACCATTAAAAACGGTTTATTATGGAATATTTCATAGTCAACTTATCTACGGCGCTGTGCTATGGGGAAATTCCAGTCACGCACACAAGGTTTTTGTCCTACAGAAGGCTGCAGTACGCATTGTTGATGGTGCAGAGTATGATACGCCTTGCAAGGCCCTATTCAAAAAACATCGAATACTGCCTCTGCCATGCGTATACATACTCGAAAATCTGGTCAATATTCACGGTAGTCTTGATAAATATAATAGGCATGCCGATGTTCACGATCATAACACAAGGATCAACAATAATCTAGTGCTCCCGAAATCTAGGTTATGTATAACCCAAAAAAATAAATTAAACATCAAAGTTTATAATTTTTTCTTAGAACTGTTTAATAATTTAAATGTTATGTCACTAACTACCAAAAAAATCCAGAAAATAGCTAGAGATTTCTTACTTGAGGAGTGTTTTTATTCAGTTGAGGAATTTCTAAATTTTAAAAAAACTTAATTTACCTATTGTCATTTTAATTTATTTGTAAAAGAACTGTTTGCGATGTACACTTGAAGTGTTTTGTTTTTAGTATTTGTCTATTTATGTATTTTATTTTTTATATGGTACCTATTTGTTTTTTATTGTACATTTAAATATTTTTTTTAACTATTGACAATTTTATTTTTATCTTCTATTAATTTGATTGACTGACTATATGATATATTTTAACGTGTAATTGTAATTTGAATTTTAGACGTTGTGACCCTTATGTACTATTGTTGTATGAATTTCTGGTCAATAAATATCTATCTATCTATCTATCTATTATTATTATTATTATTATTATTATTATTATTATTATTATTATTATTATTATTATTATTATTATTATTATTATTATTATTATTATTATTATTATTATTATTATTATTATTATTATTATTATTATTATTATTATTATTATTATTATTATTATTATTATTATTATTATTATTATTATTATTATTATTATTATTATTATTATTATTATTATTATTATTATTATTATTATTATTATTATTATTATTATTATTATTATTATTATTATTATTATTATTATTATTATTATTATTATTATTATTATTATTATTATTATTATTATTATTATTATTATTATTATTATTATTATTATTATTATTATTATTATTATTATTATTATTATTATTATTATTATTATTATTATTATTATTATTATTATTATTATTATTATTATTATTATTATTATTATTATTATTATTATTATTATTATTATTATTATTATTATTATTATTATTATTATTATTATTATTATTATTATTATTATTATTATTATTATTATTATTATTATTATTATTATTATTATTATTATTATTATTATTATTATTATTATTATTATTATTATTATTATTATTATTATTATTATTATTATTATTATTATTATTATTATTATTATTATTATTATTATTATTATTATTATTATTATTATTATTATTATTATTATTATTATTATTATTATTATTATTATTATTATTATTATTATTATTATTATTATTATTATTATTATTATTATTATTATTATTATTATTATTATTATTATTATTATTATTATTATTATTATTATTATTATTATTATTATTATTATTATTATTATTATTATTATTATTATTATTATTATTATTATTATTATTATTATTATTATTATTATTATTATTATTATTATTATTATTATTATTATTATTATTATTATTATTATTATTATTATTATTATTATTATTATTATTATTATTATTATTATTATTATTATTATTATTATTATTATTATTATTATTATTATTATTATTATTATTATTATTATTATTATTATTATTATTATTATTATTATTATTATTATTATTATTATTTATTATTATTATTATTATTATTATTATTATTATTATTATTATTATTATTATTATTATTATTATTATTATTATTATTATTATTATATATTATTATTATTATTATTATTATTATTATTATTATTATTATTATTATTATTATTATTATTATTATTATTATTATTATTATTATTATTATTATTATTATTATTATTATTATTATTATTATTATTATTATTATTATTATTATTATTATTATTATTATTATTATTATTATTATTATTATTATTATTATTATTATTATTATTATTATTATTATTATTATTATTATTATTATTATTATTATTATTATTATTATTATTATTATTATTATTATTATTATTATTATTATTATTATTATTATTATTATTATTATTATTATTATTATTATTATTATTATTATTATTATTATTATTATTATATTATTATTATTATTATTATTATTATTATTATTATTATTATTATTATTATTATTATTATTATTATTATTATTATTATTATTATTATTATTATTATTATTATTATTATTATTATTATTATTATTATTATTATTATTATTATTATTATTATTATTATTATTATTATTATTATTATTATTATTATTATTATTATTATTATTATTATTATTATTATTATTATTATTATTATTATTATTATTATTATTATTATTATTATTATTATTATTATTATTATTATTATTATTATTATTATTATTATTATTATTATTATTATTATTATTATTATTATTATTATTATTATTATTATTATTATTATTATTATTATTATTATTATTATTATTATTATTATTATTATTATTATTATTATTATTATTATTATTATTATTATTATTATTATTATTATTATTATTATTATTATTATTATTATTATTATTATTATTATTATTATTATTATTATTATTATTATTATTATTATTATTATTATTATTATTATTATTATTATTATTATTATTATTATTATTATTATTATTATTATTATTATTATTATTATTATTATTATTATTATTATTATTATTATTATTATTATTATTATTATTATTATTATTATTATTATTATTATTATTATTATTATTATTATTATTATTATTATTATTATTATTATTATTATTATTATTATTATTATTATTATTATTATTATTATTATTATTATTATTATTATTATTATTATTATTATTATTATTATTATTATTATTATTATTATTATTATTATTATTATTATTATTATTATTATTATTATTATTATTATTATTATTATTATTATTATTATTATTATTATTATTATTATTATTATTATTATTATTATTATTATTATTATTATTATTATTATTATTATTATTATTATTATTATTATTATTATTATTATTATTATTATTATTATTATTATTATTATTATTATTATTATTATTATTATTATTATTATTATTATTATTATTATTATTATTATTATTATTATTATTATTATTATTATTATTATTATTATTATTATTATTATTATTATTATTATTATTATTATTATTATTATTATTATTATTATTATTATTATTATTATTATTATTATTATTATTATTATTATTATTATTATTATTATTATTATTATTATTATTATTATTATTATTATTATTATTATTATTATTATTATTATTATTATTATTATTATTATTATTATTATTATTATTATTATTATTATTATTATTATTATTATTATTATTATTATTATTATTATTATTATTATTATTATTATTATTATTATTATTATTATTATTATTATTATTATTATTATTATTATTATTATTATTATTATTATTATTATTATTATTATTATTATTATTATTATTATTATTATTATTATTATTATTATTATTATTATTATTATTATTATTATTATTATTATTATTATTATTATTATTATTATTATTATTATTATTATTATTATTATTATTATTATTATTATTATTATTATTATTATTATTATTATTATTATTATTATTATTATTATTATTATTATTATTATTATTATTATTATTATTATTATTATTATTATTATTATTATTATTATTATTATTATTATTATTATTATTATTATTATTATTATTATTATTATTATTATTATTATTATTATTATTATTATTATTATTATTATTATTATTATTATTATTATTATTATTATTATTATTATTATTATTATTATTATTATTATTATTATTATTATTATTATTATTATTATTATTATTATTATTATTATTATTATTTTTTTTTTTTTTTTTTTAATTTGGTGTCATCGGCGTCGACTACTACGGCCATTAGCCTCGTGTTCTGTGTAGGCTTTGTTACTGTTTCCCAGCGCCACTTTATTATTATTATTTGCCGTGGCGCTCCGGGGCTACTTAAAAATGATTGATGGTGCCATTTGACTTACTTTGGGTAAGCCTCTAAAATGTTATTTTTGAATATCCTGTATATTTTGTAGATATTAACCATGAATATTTTGTAATGTTAATTAAAATTATTAGGATATTACTATAAAATTAGAATGTCTAACGTGACAAAAAAATAACTTGGTTCAATAATAAGGCCGCAATTTATAAAATCACTTTTATATAGTAATTAATAAAACCTTTTTTTGTAAAATTATTGTCAGCAATTATTAATATTATTATAAGAATTTAAATAGTTTTAATAAAAATGATTGTTTTTCGCTTGCGTTTCGATTGGTTGTGTTTTTAATTCACCGTAATTAAATAAGCCTTAATTAAGTCAATTATCTTAATAGAATTGCAACAAACTTTAAAATATTAAAAATCTATCTAGTTATTTTTAGTAAAATCCGTAATTAGTTTAAAATGATTAAACTTTATGCGAATCTGACTTTAAAATGGCGAAAATGAATATAATTAAGAATAAGATAAGTGTGGAGCTTGCCAAAATTGTTAATATCTCTTATTAAAGTTGTTTAGATGCTTTTTCAACATTTCTGAAACAAGAGTGGCCTTAAATTGTTTACATCCCTTATCAAAAATTGTTTAAATTTCTTACTTAATATTTTTTAATATATGATTACAAAATAAGTAACAAGCTCGTACCTTGAAGTACAAATGATTTTTGTACTACATTTTCAAAGGCTTAAATTTTATTTTAAAACACGTTTCGCTTGGAACGATTTTTCCCAGTAAACACTTGGCCTATTTACATATAAGTGAACAATCTATGCATATAAAACTATGCCAATAATGTATGTAATAAAAAACGATGCATATAATACTATGCGTATAAAATTAGGCATGTAAAACTATTCATATTAAACTTTGCATTTGTATAAAACTGCATATAAAACTATGTATATGTATAAGTCTGTGTATATAAAACTATGCATTTGTGTAAAACTGTGCATATAAAACTATACATAAATCATTGCATCTACTATGTATCGCAAAAGTCCCTTCTTTAAAAAAAAAATAAACTTAACTTTGAATCATCTACCAATTACTTATTAAATATTTCTGAATTAATAAATAAAATGCAAAATTATGCTCATTATCTTGTCAGGATGCAACTAAGGTTGCTTCAAATTATTTGTCAATTACTTTAGATAACAAACCGACAATAATAAAATGCTAATCCCATGTTTACCATCTGTTTTAGTTCTAAAAACAGTATTTAATTAATTCATTAAAATTATTAGGAGCTCATGTATTAAAGTAATAAGATTAATCGCATATTTAATAGCATTTCGTGATATTTGTTTTAATAATGAACAATAACATATAGATAATCAATTAATGAGGAAATGTATGTATATTTTTTCAAAAGATTTGATGTCTATAATAGTTGGTTACTGTTTCATTATAAAGTATATGATATCATATAATATCATACCGAGAGATATCAAAAAAATAACAAATACAGTTTCTTTAAAACCCAGGGGTAATCCAAATAACATATTTTTCAAACTACCCCCACTACCCTCTTAAGCCCAACCCATACTGACGTAAAAATCTTAAATTACAATGCCCCATTTATGATACCTCTTTGAAAAGCTTATTAAACATTCTTTTCATTGGTCATAAAAAAAGTAGGGTGAACTCAAAAACTAACCTCAGATTCAATGAAAATTTATTTGAACATAAACAAATTAACAAATTTTGATAGTATGGTTTTTTCTTTGTTTTTTTTGTTTTGTTTTTTTTTGTTTTTTTTTGTCTTTTTTTGTTTTTTTTTGTTTTTTTGTTTTTTTTTTCAAAAAAAAAAAAAAATATTAGTGTTTTATTATTTCAGAGTGTTCGTAATTTAAAATGTTTAGTTTTTAAAAAGTATATACTTATTCAATGCATAGTGGTGCATAACTAGGTTCATTAATTTTTGTGTTGGCCGGCAATTAAACCCCGGAAAAAGTGTCTGCCTTTTTGGAATTAATTTTTTTATATTTATTTAAGACGCTATTAAAATTTCAGCGTGATTCAAACACTTTAAATCATATTTAAAAAATTCAACTTTGGGGTTGATTTATCAATTATAAACCCTCTCAAAAGTGTCTGCCTAAATTACTAGTATTTTTAGAATTACCTAAACTTTCAATTGTTGTTTGTTGGAGGGTATGCTTTTCTGGGTCCCATGCTCCCGGTCATAAGATTTTGCACACTTATAGTTATATAAAAAAGAAACATTTTCCGAAAATTTTAACATTCAAACCATTCCGAAACATCTTCAAAAAACTCTTTTATGGCGGAGTATTGAAGACAAAATAATGATAAAATAAACATTTTGGCAACAAAGCTTATATGCGTATCCAGGGTTTCGACGTAATACATAGATGGTAGCGGTAATGCAAAAAGACCACGTTACCATGGAAATACGAGTACCTAGTTAGTGTAGCAGCTGCGTGATGGACTTATCTCGAAAATACAGAGAGAAAGAAAGACATAATGTCGAGTGTTATAGAGGCGTTTTAAACTAGGCGAGGTTTTGAACATCTCAAAAGTTCTTGGTGTGATAGCAATAAAATCAGGCGATAAAGGTAAAGAATTAAAGAACGAGTTATTTATTGTTTCGGCCTTTACTTGATGAAAATCCATTTAATTTTGAAAGAGTAAAACCAAATTTGGTAGATTTTCACACTTTTAAAGTGTGAAAATCTACCAAATTTGGTTTTACTCTTTCAAAATTAAAGAACGAGGTCAGTAAAAATCAGCCAACAGAAAGGTTTACTTCTGCGATTTTGTTTCTATTCAACCACCTGAAACTGCACTCTTTTCGGTTTTTAAGTTTTGGATATTGGCGTCTAATGGCGGTGGTCTGCAAGTGGTCAGTATAAAAAGGCTTCATCAGTTTAAAATTTCTTTTAAAAAAGCCTGCATCAGGTAATGAAATGCTATACCTTAGCTACAGAGACAAAAAACAATGGAAGTTAAACATTAACAAATTATTAATTAAAACAGAAATACACACGTACATTTTTAAAATAACTATGTAGATTTTTGCTCTTAAACATTATTAGAAAACCTATCTTGTACGCACCTAACAAGCACCTAAACAAGAAGTACCTAAACACCATTAGAAAATCTATGACAACATTTTTACAAAATTACAAGAAACAGGGTGGGGTAGCCTGACGGTAATTCCCCACTCGAGCATTCACTGTTTGCTTCTAATTAACAGTGCTGTCCTCATAGTGGAGCAGGGAGACAGTAACAAAGCCTACACACAATATGAGGATAATAACCATAGCAATGCCAATGACACCTAAGATAAAAGCAAGTACAAGAATTATATCCTACTGGTGTTCAATATAATTAAAAAACCAAAACAAAACCAATTTAAATATTTTTGAAAAGATCTATGAAAAACATCTTATTTAGGGTTAAATGTGTTCAGAAAGACCATGCTAAATACCAACATTAAAGTGGCCTATTTTAAATACTATCTACTTAACTAAATTAAAGCAAAAAAAACTTCTTATAGCAATAGCTAAGTCATTTAAATTATTTGCCATATCTCTTGACAGATAACGACTTCCTGGCTGATGCCTTCCGTATGACAAAAACCATATTAGAGAGCAGACATGTCCACACATTCCTAAAACTCGTGCATCTGATTTGCAGAAATGCCAGCCAGTTATTGCGTTTACTCCAATTAGTTGGCTGTTATATTTAATAAAGCATTTTCTTTCGGTAGCAGCTTGAAACCTTGAAGCTATTCAGGCTCTTATCAGATGAGTATTATCAATTTCGGCATTAGGTTTTCGATGTAGTTTTACCAAATAGTTGCCGTTGTTTATATGTGATGACGTATAACTGTACGATAATTGAATCTGGTATGTACCGAGTGTTAAGTCCTGAATTTCATCTTCCGATAAAATTGGAAAGTCTTGAAGGTCAATAAATCCGTCTACCAGCGGTCAATCAATTCTACCTTGAATTAGGCGTTAATCTCTAATTCTGTCTAATAAATTATTAGGGAGAATCACAATTTCCAAAACCTTGTCAGAGAATGTGTCATCTTCAGGCCCACTTTCATTTATAGGCACAAAAAACGCATTGAATAAAGCACATATTACTTTAAAAATGCTTCCAAATGTTTCACATCCGTAACTGTTTGGCACAACATTTCTTAGAAACCGAAACTTATTTTAAAGTCTTCCAAAAATTGCTTCAACTACCCATCCGACCATTGTAATAAGTCTTGATTCATTTGCTTGCTGAGTAGTTAGTTGACGTTGGCCGTTGGGAAGAAAATGTGGCATAAAAACATTTAGTCCCATATTTCGGCAAAACTGCATCGAGTCTCGATAACCGCGATCATATACAATGCTGTCACCTTCTTGAAAAAATGAAAAAAATCCATCCTCGTTAACAGCCATAGCGTTAAATATCGACGAATCATTGTTTCTAGCATCTGAAGCATGCGGGTCGGTAACATCAATAATATAATCGTCCGGTGCTGTCACAACCGAGAATTTAACTAAATTCGAGCGTTTTGGCAAAGAATATGTCATTCGCTGAGAAAGATGATCAAGAGGTTTTTCGTGGTACAAGTATGTGGCATCAACAAGAGCTACCAATGAATCAGGATTAACGTGACACAAACGATTTGAGGTAGTGGTACTGTAATAAGTAGCGTATTCTTGACGAGTTATATGTTGGTAACCAAGATGAAGAGGAACAAAGTGAAACTGTAAGTGAGTTAAGAACATCGTGGAATATTTTGATAAGATATTGTTGCTTCGGTTTCATGCCAAACATCTTGCTTAAAACTTTTTGAGTTGGATCATTTCTCAGTTTTATTAGAAAAATAGTTACGCAATTTTTTTTTGAAACTTGTCTTCTAGGTGTCAAGTTATTGCAGTTACCTACAACCGTTGCAAACTGGGCTTTACTTAATCCGGTTAAGCCAAGCACTTGCAATCGTCGTCATCCATATTTTTATTATCACAATCTTGCTTTTTTTCTTCAAGAGCTACCACGCGATCAGTGAGCAGATTAATTAAACATTCATTGTCATTATGAGTAAGCTACCTGCAGCCCGCAATCGCAATGGAGCAACAGATTCTTCAGAAAAGTAACCATTCTCAAAATGTTTCGGGCATGATCGGTTCTCCAAGTTGCAAAATATCCTGTTTTGAATTCATATTTTGAGAACAGCTTCCCTTGAAATACGCTGCCGTCTAATAACACCGCACACGCAACAAGATCTTTGATTATTTGGCAGTTTGAGCGGTACATTTCTAATGTTTTCACCATTCCCTTCACCATTTTCAAAGTCTACCTCATCGTTGTACACATTTTCAATGATGGAAATAGGATCTTGTTGGATATTAGGTTGTCTTATTTCATTGCCTTAAGAATAAAAACAAGTAAGATTTATTAAAGCTGCGTTCAATGAGTGTATCGAATTCTTGCTGCGATTGGGGTAGCAGAATCGGCTTGCTGAATGGTACGCTCAATTTGCAAAAATTAAATTTGTGTCGATGGACAATTCTAATTTAATAAAACGTAGCATTTGCAATTAAAAGTGAACTTGTTTATTGCCACTTGGAGTTTTTATCAACAATCTACAATATTCTTTTTAATTATGTGTTCTATCATTATATAAAGCACAACCAGGTTGCTAAAGATATATTTTTCAAGCAATCGCAAATAGCGATAGGTTTTAGGGGTTTCAGGTTGTTTTTATGGGCTTATCCGCTCAAATTTCGTGATCGCAGCAGAAAGGAGCGTAAAAATTAAACGCTTCAAAATGATACCGATCGATACGAAGCGATATCTATCGTAGAACGAAAGTGATTGATATCGGTTGGGATTGCTAGATCTCATTGAACGCAGCTTACCTTATCGTCGAAACGTAGCATAGCATTGGATGCAAGTGCGCGAGTTTCCTCCAGGCTCTACCAAGTCAATTTCTCTGCGTGCTCGAATCTTCAGTAGAAACTGCCGGTAGGTTTCATTCTTGGCTGCTTTTGAAGTACTTTTTTATTGATGTACCCATCGCACCCAAAACACTTTATTGAGGCCATGTGAAATTATCGAATATAGATACAAAAAGTGTAAAAATAAAAAGGTATTCTAACTAATTAAATAATAAACGAATTGAACAGAGAATGATGCAATAAAAAAATATTCTAATTAAATAATAAACGAACTGAACAAAAAACGATATAATAAAAAAATATGCTAACTAATTAAATAATAAACGAATTGAAGAGAAAACGATTCACATTTTTTGTTATCAACAATAACAAGAAAATGTAACTTCTAACAATTAGTCATTAAAATAATTAAAACGAAACGTTGCCACATTGAATTTATTGACATTACTCGTTTCTAAGCATTTAAAAGATTTAAATTTTTTTGTCAGAGACCGCCCAAATTTCCCTATCAAAAACATACCCTCCTTTACGGTTACTATCTTCCATCTGGGTCTTTAATCATTTTTAAAAATAGCTTATAGCGTAGGACAAAGAATTGAAATTATTCAAAAATAAGTCATTAGGATTCTCCCTAACTTTTACAACAACGACATTTTTAATAATCTCTTTTCGTTAAAAAAATAATAATAGGCATTGTACGTTTTCCAAGACTTTTTTGAGGTTAGTTTTTTTAGTTCACCCATAAGCTTTACAAAGAGGTATTATAAGTGGGGTATTGTAATTTAAGATTACTACAGTATGGGTTTGGCTTAAGAAGATGGTGGGGGTAGTTTGAAAAATATGTAATTTAGATTCCCCCTGGTTTTTAAAGAAACGATGTTTTTTTTTTTAATAAAAAAAGGCCCGCTTTGTGTAATTAGGCATTCCAACGAGTTATCAAAGGGTTCTTTATAAAGGGGTTGCAACATAACGTTCCATCTTGGTCGCTATTTTTATTCGCAATAGTAGTCGCCAAGCCTGTCAATTTATGTAAAATGTATAAGCGGTTTTTTTAATAAAATTTGTGTTCGACATAAAATATTTAAATTCAATCCATTATTCATGATTTCACGTGTTGTCGTATGTTGCAACCCCTTAGACATACCAATCATTCCCATGAAAGCCATTTTATTTGGAATGCCTAATAGTTTTAACAACAGAGAGTTCAGGTAACAAGTTGTTTTCAATGAAGAAAGGCGGAGTGTTTCGTGTAAAATTCAAAATTATATTTTTTAGCATAGCGATTTCGAATTAATAGTCATCATCAGTGCTTACCCAGGGTAGCTGTTTCCCCTCTAAATAGTAACAAGTTTGCTTGACCCCAACAGTAGCTCGTTAATCGCTTAAACTAAAATTTACTCAAATGAATTAGCGTTCTGCTTTATATTTTATCTAATACATACTTTTATTTAAGTTAAATTCCTATTTTTTGACACAATTATTTATAAAATTACAAACAAAATTTAGTTAAATATCAGATTAATTTTAATCAATTTGTGATTGCATCCGGCCTTTGTGTTTCGAACTTCCGGACTCTTGGAAGGTCCAGGTTTTAACCACCACGCCAAAATACGCCATCTCCATAATGCTTATTGTTCTATAAAATATTTATTTTTAGGTACTTTACATAGGTAAAATAAAAGTATGGCAGAAGAGAGTACCAGAAAGCTTCGTAGATGACGCTTTAGAAAAATTCAAAGCATATGAATTAGAAAAATTTACCAGCAAAAAACTAGGAAGTATAGGAAGATTAAAAAGTGAAAGCGATATTAGAAGGGGGTCTACGGTAAGTGTTTGGAAAATAAATATATGAGATAGGATATTAGTATCTAGTTAGCCTGGAAGTAAACAAAATTGAATATAGTCATAAAATAATTCTACATACTTTTCATCCATAAGTAGCTTAATTTTTTAAATTAAAATATCTTAAAAAATAAAATACTTAACTTTTAACTTTTGTTATTATGAATGTACTAAAAAATGCTCTTTTATAATATAAATAAGATGTCATTGAACATTTTGGCGTAAGGGTAGCTTGGAATGAATTAAGCAGTAGGTAGTATGTGGAAAAATGTCCCCTATGCATTTTTATGCAAAAATTTAGGGAAAACTGGCAAAATTAATTTTTTCTAAGTTTATCATTTTTCTCTTGGTTTTGACTCAATTCCGATTGTTTTTTAAATGTTGATTGATTCTTTAGGTTTACTATTAGCTTATTATTGTTTTTAAAATATTTGTCATACTATATAAGGGTTCATCCATAAATTTTCTATTTTTTTTTTTTTTGTAATTTTTGAAAAATTAGGTAGAGTGAACAACAAAGAACTAAAAATATTTTTAAATATCAAATGGCAGCCTAATCATTTTATTTTTCTATTTACTTTGATATAACAATTATTAAGTAAAATACATGGTTTCCAAAAAAATATGCTGGAAAATTAAATTTTATTTGAACAAGATTAACTAAGGGCGTGATTTTGTTGTTATTGATGTTTGTTATCAAGTAAAAAATACACCTAGAAAAGACTTTGCTAGTGGATATTAAACATTTAATAGTGGGTATTAAATTTTTGAATACTATATGAAACAGATAAACTCAGGGGCGAATATATGGGGGGGGGGTAATGGGGTTAATTACGTTAATTACCACCCCCCCCCCCAAGAATGTTTAAACCTAACTTTTTATAGATACTAAAAATGTATTGCACAAACTATTGAAAGACCAATTGCAGTATTTTTTCTTCAATCTGGCAGAAGCGCTTTTTTACTTTCGTCGGCCTAACTTAGGTTCCCACTCTACGTTGTACGTGCTTGTATCTCAGAATCTCACTCTCTCTTCGACTAATATTGCTTATATAATTTTGTTTTTATTTTGATTTCTACAGGAAGTACTGGATACTGGATCACCAAAGTGATAGTGATACTAAAGTGATACACTGTGTTCATGTAAGGGTTTTACTTTACAGGTATTTTTATGAAGTTTAGTAATTTAGATTTAAGTTTATGTGATTATAATATCTAAAATGTACCATTGTTGTTGCAAATTATTTTTGTTCTTGCACTTGCAGATACTAAGCACAACAGAAATTAGCAATGAGTAAGAGAAAACAGAATACCTTAGATAATTATTTGTTAAAACCAAAACAAAATAGGGAATAATAACCTCGGAAGTCGTGAATTTATTACCAGTCGGGGAATCCTCTGAGGAAGCGGGTTCGAGTTCGAGTATGGGTAAACAAACCGCCGAAACTAGCGCCGGTAGCAGCAGTGACCACAGCGTTGCCACATTTAATATTTTATATGGTTATAAAAATTGATAGATATTGCCCCTTTTGTCAATACATCTAAAATAATTACATTGCGGGAAAAATATTCGGTTTTAATATACTCTATGGTTCCGGATCAAAATTTTACGTACTCGTTTTCAATTCACAGAAAAAATGATAAAGATAATAAATGCTTTTTATCAAAACGACATTTTGACACTTTTTCTTGGCTAACATATTCGCAAGGTCTAGAGACTCTAGAGGTTATATTTTGTAAATTTTGCGTTATTTTTTCAAAAGTGGGTGATGTACATCATTCAACTAAGTTGGGACGTCTTGTTACCACTCCACTAAATAAGTATTCCAAACTATTCGGAAAAGATGGCGATTTGATAATGCATGATAAATCAGTCTATCATAGTAAAGCTGTTACAGAGAGAGATAATTTAATTAAAATTTATGAAAACCCAGAGATAGATGTAAGAAATACATTAGATCAAGAAAGATAAAAGCAGATTTTAGAAAATAAACTTAGATTGAAACCCATTATCGAATCAGTAATCTTTTTGGGACGACAAAATATTCCTTTTAGAGATCATAGAGATCGAGGATCTCTTGTCGTTTCCGAAGATTCTTCTGAAGATGAGGATAGTGTTGTAAATAATGAAGGTAACTTTCGTGAATTAATTAAATTTAGAATAGAGAGTGGCGATGTTGTATTAAAAAAACATTTAGAAAACACTTCATCTCGTGCAACCTATATTATAGTCTATTTTTAAGTATGAGAGAGTATTACAATAATAAAGCGTTCGTAATCTATAGGCGTACCACATTTTCTCTTCTTCTTTAATCGTATGATTTACTGCCTTTTCCCAGTTTTCAGGCTTCACATTATTTACAGCCTCCAAAAACAACTGTTTAACATCACTCATTTTAAAAGAATTATTTTTTCTTGAAACTTCTCCCTTTATCTGTTCCCATATCAGTTCAATCGGGTTTACTTCGCAATGATAGGGTAGTGATCTAACCACCGTCATCCCACGATTTTTTGCAATTTCATCAATTTCATATTTTTTAAATTTCTCTTTATGAAGGGAACACAAATGATACAGTTCTTTTCTCACAGAACCGGGATGGAACTTAATATTCTTTGAATTTAGCCAATTCTGTAAATCTTTTTTTAACCACTTGGTTGTGGGCATTTTTTCTATAAGTCTCGAGTGATAACTTGCATTATCCATTACTATTATACAGTTCTGAGGAAGAAGATCTATAATTTGTTCGAACCACTCTTTAAAGACATCAGCATTCATGTCCTCATGGTAGTCACCGGTACGAGTAGATTCAAAAGTCAATAAACCACCTTTAACAAAACCGTTTGAACTACCGATGTGTACTATTATTAGTCTGCGCCCCTTTCCTGATGGTGGATTTAAACCAGTAGATAAATTATTTAAAAAAGTCTGTCTTCGACTTGTAACAGTTTCATCTTGCCAAAATTTATTTGGTTTATGTCCCTCGTTGATCCATGTTTCATCTAAATAAAATATATTTCTTCTTTGGTTTCTTATTTCTTTTATAGTCCTTAGGTAATTTCTTCTCCTTACTACAATATCGCTTCTTTCTATTAAAATAGACTTTCTGGAATGCTTTTTCCATAGAAAACCTATTTCTTTTAAAAGTTTCCATAGTGTGCTTCGACTCATTTCAGGGTAATCCTTATCATCTCGAACCGTGGCAAGAACTTTGTCTACTGTCGGAAATTATTTTCTAAAGAATAACGCATGCACTTTCCTTCGAAGTCTTTCTTTCAAAAGATTTTCTAATTGCAATTTTGGTTTTCCTGGAGCTTTACGTGCTGTTTGAAACTCGCCACATTTCTCTTTTTTAACAACTCTGTAAATCGTAGATTTCCCAACACCAAGCGTACTACTAACTAATTCCACTGCGTCATCAATACTTTTACATAAATGTTTGTCTGTAAATGATTTAAAACAATTAAATAATAATGTTTTTTCATTAACTGTTAAAGGACCGATTTTTTGTCGTTTACGCGGCCCTTCCAAATTTTCCATGATCACACTAGAATTCACACCGCACCTTGCAAGTTGCAACTAAACGACATTTAGTAAATTGTCAAGAATACACAACTTGGACCTCCTTACTAAATGGAAAATCTATAATCGCATTTTCGGTAAAATTTGTTGGGAAGGTATTTATCTACTTATAATTCGATTACTGTAAGAAATTCTTGGAATTAAAATAAAACAAAATTGGCAAATAGGCACTGATTGAAAATAATCTTAAGATACGGCTATGTAATCTTTAATACACAGGGCTTTTGACCTGTCCAAACCTTTTTCTATTGTTCTGTACATCTTATGTTTATAAAGGACCAATAAAAGACCCAAAACTTGTAATAGCTCAGGTACATTTATTACAATTTTAGGAAATATTTAGATTATTCTGTAAAAATATTTAAAATGACCGTACTAAGTTTTGCATTAGAAATGCTGTTTTATTACTCTCTCATACATAAAAATAGACTATAGTAGTTATACGCAAAATGAAATAATTGAATTCTGTGGTAAGGAGATTTTAGAAACCATTTTACAACGAGTAAATAAAAGTCACTTCTATAATGTAATATTTGACGAAACCACGGACATAAGTCACAAATGTCAATAATCTTAAGATACTGTTACGAAAATTGTCTGTACGAAGATTTCGTAGGTTTTATTGATTGTCACGCAATGTTTGATGAGGACACATTAGAACCAACAGTTAGTGGTAAAATTTTGGCACAAATCTTATTTAATTTTATTAAAAAAATTAATTTAAATCCCGATAAGTGTATAAGAATTGGAACTGATACTTGCAACTTATTGCTTGGTGAACAAAAAGGAGCTGTTACTGAATTTTTTTTTGTGTCATCGGCATCGACTGCTAAGATCATTAGCCTCGTGTTCTGTGTAGGCTTTGTGACTGAAAAAAAAAATTAACTAATGCACTTAAAAGTCCTTGTGCCAGCCACTCATTAAATTTATCTATTTCAAAAAGCTCAAACGTTCAAGGTGTTAGAAATGCCGTTGGCGTTATAAAAGAGATAAATGCATTTTTTAAAGCTTCCGCAAAAATAAATTTTCTTCTTAAGGAAAATTTAGATGGCCATAGTCAGCTTAAAAGTCTTTGTGAGACCAATTGGGTTGAACGTCACGAATCTGTGCTTCAGTTTCAAAGTACTATTCAAATCATTGTAGACCTTCTTGATATTATTTCCCACTGAAAAGATCGGAACGCCTCTTCAAAGGCAGAATGTTTAAAAAATACTATAGGTTCCACCGTTTTTATAGTTTCTTTATGCTCTCTGTCTGATATTTTAGCTTTGACTGTAAATTTAAGTAAAATATTGCAAAAGAAGTCAATTGATAAACATTGTGTTACTACGCTTACACAAAATGTTATCACCATTTTAAAAGAAAGACATCGAAATTCTGAAACTTATTTTAGGACCATTTTTACTTTAGTGTCAGATATTCATAAAAAATTAGATTTAGAAATTATCAAACCAAGAGTTACTCAGAGACAAACGCATCGCCCCAATATATCTGCAGAAAATAACGAATCTTATTTTAGACTTAGCATCTATATTGCTTTGTTAGATAATAATTGCAAGATCTCCAATTTCGTTTTAACGAGGAATCTTTGAATACCTATATATTTTATCAATATATTTTTTCCTTCCATTTTCAATTCAAAAACGGATACTGAAATTAGTCAGTCGATTGAAGTAGTTGCGGAATATATAAGCAAATTTGAAAATAACCAAAACAGAGATTTAATATTTTTAAAATTAAAATCTGAATTCAGTATTTGGAAAAGCGTGAAAAAAAGCGATACAGATGGTATCGGTTTATATTCGTCTTGCGATGAAAATATATTTCCTTTATTAAAAAAATATCTACAAGTTGTGGTCACTCTACCCGTTAGTGTAGCTTCAGCTG
Organism: Psylliodes chrysocephalus; assembly: GCA_927349885.1. Classification (NCBI taxonomy): domain Eukaryota; kingdom Metazoa; phylum Arthropoda; class Insecta; order Coleoptera; family Chrysomelidae; genus Psylliodes; species Psylliodes chrysocephalus. The sequence goes on along the minus strand of OV651813.1, from coordinate 84,416,102 downwards.
AAAGAAGCTTCTCCTCTCTGCGGCGCACAGTGGGGCAAGATTATTAAAATGTGTCGTTAATTCATAATGATATCTTAGAGTGGACATTTCGATATGACGAGACAGGTTTAGCAGAAAAAAAATATATACGTATGTTATCAACTTTATTTACATAAGAATATATAGGTACCTATAAAAAACATGATATTTATATGTGTATTACACCCTTCAACTAGCTTAATCACTTTTATCGCTACAATCAGTATCCTCATCACACTTAGAATCAATTTGATTGTCATCATCCGTGGAATCTTCAAATTGCTGTATTGATGGAGGTATCAGAAGATTTAGAACTTCTTTGGGAAGGGAAGTTAACTATTTTTTTTTGACAGTTTCCTTTTACTTGTTATTACAAGGTCTGATGACAACAGAAAGAGGTTAAAAATATCAATGTTGGATTTCTCGCGACTGCATTTTCGAGAGTGATGTTCTCTGAATTTTTTGAAGTCCTTGTTCCTGGCTTCTTGGGCCTCTTTCGTTAACTGACCTATCGGCAAAAGTGCATTCTTTATTATTTCTGGCCCGTGAATAAAAATTTTGTGAACAGTGGGTGGCATATCATACTATGGGTACTTTTGCACAAAGTATTTGGCAGTGTCAGTTGCATACGTGCGGAATTTTTCCACATCAATCTCATGGCCAGATGACGTGGCAATTAATATATTGTGCATTTTCTGTATTAATTGTAAATCTAGGTTTGTGATTTCTGCAGACACAGCGGCATTTTTAAAAAATCGCCTTGCTGTATTGCCATCATTGGAATTTCCAAATCCTGGTTTGGGTTTGTCCACTATCAAGCCTAGCCTTTCTCTGAACTCAGTCTGAATTTTTCTCTTGGTTTCTTCAACTATTTCTTTATCTGAAACTCCTGCTACGTTTTTCTTGTTTTTCTTGTTTTTCCGAGCCTGTTTTTTCTTTATGGGAAGTCTGTATGCCAGATGCAAGAGACATTCAAAGAAACGTATCCATCCGTGCAAGACCGAAATGCCGAATCCCAAATTTTCTGTTTTGATAGGCCTAGAAAGCATTTTGGCTATATCATTGAAGTCTTTGATTGTAGCTCCACATATGTAGCACTTCTGTGTTGAAGTTGTGTTTGTGAGCGCATTGCACACTTTGCCATCAATCATCGTGAAAATTAAGCTATGATTAATTTTCATACTGTGTCCATCAAGTTGTACGATAGTAGGTTGAAGATTTTTTACTTGTTCGTCTATCCTTTTTTTTTTTTCTTCGACGGAAACTGTGGTGCTTTCCTTAACAAATTCTATTTTTAAAGGTATGCAATACCTCGTCGAACTTGGTCTAGGATTTTGCCAAATTACCTTCGACTCAGCAATCAAACGTAGGGGTACAAAGCATGTTATAAAGACAGCTACATCACTGGCTTCGGAACCATGAAAAGCTTGTTTGTAAGAGCTATGGCCGCTGCTGCCATCAAATGCCCATTTTGAAAATAAACACATATTTTCTAACTCTTCACTGTTCAGTGTATGAAACACTTATCTCTGAACCAAGGCCAAACGTTTTGTGGTAGCATTGTCTGCAAATCAACGTGTACAGAGGTTTCGCTAACACTTATTTTATTAGGCTCCGGGTAACATTGTTTTTTTGCTGCCTGTACGATTTTATAAGACGGATAGACTTTTGGAGATTTTGATCTCAAATCAGCTTCCACTAGGAGTGCTACAGCATTCTCTCCTGACATCATCGTATCTGTCTCAAGTGACTGTTGATAGGCTTTTAAATATTTACTAGGTTTTGATGGATCAGATAAAATATCTTTAATTATTTTGGAGACCGCGCCCTGTCCCGAAGCTTTTAATTTTATTTGTGTGGCATACACGAGCTCAGATAGAGGCGTAGATTTTCTCAATTCTTGAGTCCTTCGTCGCTTTATCCTCTCTGTGCTCTCCCCAAATGGTATTGCTGGACGACCGAGAATGCTTTTTTTTACGTGTAGGAAAGGCAAGTGACGAATGTAGCCAGGTGTTATTTTTTTCGCAAAATCTACTTTCCATGCGGTGCGCTGCTTCCCATCGTGACTTATAGTCAGCTTTAAAACGATTTATTGTTTGCGAAATAGCTGTTCGAAAGTCACTGACACATCCCGTCCTTTTTTCAATTTCCTTTTGAAGCGAGTCTATCTGATCTTGAAGTTTCTTATGACCAGAGTTCTTCATTATCATAAACAACTCACGTCTTGTCAAAAATAAGGCATCGGAGTCCAAACCTGTGTAAAAAAGTAATAACAATTATTTAATAATAAGAACGATTTATTTCTAGTACAGCGACCTAACTCGTTTATATTGGTATTTATATTAATTCGGGCAAACATGGGCAAAAAAATGAAATACAGTCGTAAACTGTAATAGTTACTAGTGCTAAAAAAATCTGAAAGTAAGCCCGGTCATCCACGGAACATAACTAATTCTCTAGTAGTTTTGTCATGTTTTTAATTCTGACTCCCTTTTTCACGCAATCATTCACTCACAGTTTTATCCATCCAAACAGCTATTAATATATCTATTTATGTTTCCAATAATAAGTTACATACCTGAACTTGACGCTTCCATTTTTTTTGGGGGTATGTAAGACGTGTATTTAAAAAAACTAGGTACACTTCAAAGTTGTGCTGGCGCACGAGTCTCACTTGTACGTTCCACGAGCAATCGGCTCAGACCTCAGACTGAGCGGTGTGGTACGGAGCGGGGGTTGGCGGCATCGCGCCTGTTTACCTGCGTATTCTTTAGCTATAAACTGTGCCTGCGTTGTTGTACCACAGCTATAGGATTATGTTGTAGCACATAAAGCTACCTGCTAGCGTAAAGTTTGTTATTTTCATTTAATGTCATCTCGCCCTTCTGTGCGGCGCCTTAAAACCTGGCTTCGTTCAACAATGGGTCAGGATAGATTAGTTGGGCTATCACTTCTGTTTATACACAGAGACATTCAAGTAAATTTAGACCATATTATAAATAGATTTGCAAATAATAAAAATAGACTACTTGATTTTACGTTATAATTTTTTTCATTTTATATTTTCTGGTCATGCGATTATGTTATGCCCAAGAAAAAATTTTTGTTTGTTTTTGTTGTTTTCATTTATAAACTTTCGTGTTATTAATGTTTTTAAAATGTGTTTAATATTTATTATACATGTAAAAGTTGTTCTTTACATTAGTAAATAATTTAATAACAGGTATTATACAGTTTAATAGAAAAACTAAATACTTTAATAGTCATTATTAAACAGCGTAATGATAGGTATTGAACAGTCTAATAGCGTTTAGTTAATAAATATTAATAAATTAATAACTGTTATTAAATGGTTTATTGATGGGCATTTACAAGTTTTAATACTGCTTATTAAACCACTTTAATTGTGCTTATTAAATAGGTTGATAGAGGTCGATCAAATCCCCTCCACCCCAAATAAATTGGCAATTGTCTCTTATTTAACTACAATAAGAAATATATGTAAACTTTTGATAGTATACCCCACTCTTAAAGTAAATACGTTGTATAGATTAAATATGTCTTACTCTAGAGCTACCTATCAAACATTTTATTTAGTTTATATGGAAAAAACATCACAAAAACTTTTTTAACATTCTTTGTTTTAGAAAATAAACTTAAAATTTTGAAAAAGTGGCTTTAGAGGATTACACATAATAAAGCTTTTATATAATAAACTTTAAAACTGGGTACTGCTAAAAGTTTGCATACAGATATATTTCATATTATGGACATTTGCAAAAACGTTAGAAAACACAAAACAAGTTTATCTAAGTAACTTATTTATGTATCATGCTTTAAAAATAAGAATATATAGGACAGGTGAGAAAAAATTAAAAAATGTAAATACTTTTAAACAATTTATTGCGTCACTAGAGAATTCTAACAAAAAATAAATAAAAACAAAACATATACGAGCCCAGCTACATATAAAAGGGTGTGCAAAACATTAATTGGTCAATTCATGGGCGATTTTGTCTTACATTACTAACCACAAAATGTGTAATTAAATTGTGTATCATAATACATTCTGCGTCTGGTAAAATGTACATAAAACATACACAGCACTACGAACACACAACCGGCTCAGGCACAATCCAACCATGCAACAATTAAGACACTTTTTTATTAACACAAATCAAAAGAAAATGAATGTAGTTAGGTTAGTGGCGTGGTCATTGTGATTGTAGATCTTCGACCTCGCACGAATACTAGTTTCCTCGAGTCCTCGACGGGTGGAAGGGATAAAACCGTTAATATTTACTAAGGATTATTAAACAATTACTAGAACGTATTAAAGAGTTTAATGAATATTATTAAACAAATTTAATAGAATTAACAATACTTATGGATATTAAAGTATTTTAATAATACATTATTGGTTATTAAACAACTAATTAATTACAGCAGTTTCAGGGTAACAGACTTCTAGCAACCTTCGTTTAATTATTGGTATTAATCAAAAATAAGGTAATTTATTAGTGGTTATCAAATTTTTTTCTACTAACAGGGACGTGCGGTCCATGGAAGCGGGGGAAGCACCGCTTCCATACACGTTGAGATTTAAAAATAAATATTTTTCAGTTTACAATGCATGGAAATTAATATTAAATTAGGTACTATATTTTCTCTGAAACATTACGTAAACTTCGTAAATAAACTAATAATTCATTGGTGTAATGTGTAAACGCACGCACCACTCATGAGAAAATTAATTGTGTAAACGCACACCATATACTTCCGTCGGCGGAAGCGCCCCTTGAAAAGCCCGCTCATGTTCCAATTGATTTCGCTTGCCGCGACAGTAGTCAGTCTGTTTGTACACGTAAAATACGGTCGAGAGGCAGCGATTTTTACGTCGCCTTTCGCATATTGCAATTCGCACCGCGAATCGATGTGTGAGGAAAATCGTAGACTTCAGATAGATTTCGGTTTGTTTTTCGTAGTTGTTTTTCTTTTTGTAAAATGGAGGAACTATGCACTGTGCCTGTGAGCAATAATAATGTGGTAAATTGTGTCTGTATTATGTATTCTTTATTGAAAAAAGGATTTTCAAGTAGAAATTTTGAAGAGAAAACGGACATTATTAATTCTAGTAAACTAAAGGATCCTATCAATTTAGAGACGACAGTAGAAAAGTCAGGAAAGAAATTTACCAGGCATTTTCACGTAGGGTTCTATGAAAAGTATGAATGGTTAACCGGCTGCAAAACTTTGAAGAAAGTGTTTTGCTTGCCTTGCCTACTTTTTAATATAGCCGAAAAAACACATTAGAACTCAGTCGGTATTACAGAAGTGTAAAATGACATGTAAATAGCAAATCTCATATAAGTCCTACAATTAAAGAAAAAACATTCAGGACCTATCGCATTGAACATAGTTTGGACAATCATTTAAAAATAAGCAACAAAATTCACAATGAAAGGGTAAAAAAATAGGGACGTCTTACAACGAATAATAGATGTAACTTGTTTCCTGGGAGAGCATGAACTAAGGTTTAAGGGTCACAATGAAGCAAGTGGATCCGCCAATCGAGGAAATTACATGGACCCTCTAAGTTTTTAGTAAAATACGATGATACCCTAAAAAAATCATTTTATTGATTCGACGACTTTCCGAGGTACCTCAAACAAAATCCAAAATGAATGAATTAAATGCACTGTCGACGTTGTGATGGATCACATTAAAAGTGAAATTAAAAAAGCACCTTTCGTATCAATTGCGCTTGATGAAACCACAGATGTAGCAAACTTAAGTCAATTATCCATTGTTGTGCGATATGTATTGGATGGCATTCCTCAGGAGCGATTCTTAGGATTTTTGGACGTCACTAGCGAACGAACTGCAGATGCATTGTTTAAAATTGTTTGTGACATTATTTCAAGTTTAGAATGTGGTTCTAAGCTTGTTGCCCAGAGCTACGATGGTGCTGCCGTAATAGCTGGCCATTTAAGAGGCCTTCAAGCTAAAGTGAAAGAGAAATTTTAAAATGCAATTTTCGTTCACTGTATAGCACATAGACTTAATTTGGTTTTATCGCGAAGCATGAATAATATTAAAGATTGCAAAGTTTTCTGTTCGACGCTTAGTGGTTTGGCTTCCTTCTTTTCAAAGTCGTCGAAAAGAACTCGCGCTTTGGACATTTACGTTCAAAAAAGGTTTCCAAAAGTTGCTCCGACGCGATGGAACTACAATGGACGTTTAGTGCAAACAGTGTTTTAATACCGTGATTCTTTGATACACTTTTTTCAAGACGGTTGGGATAATAAAGAAACATGGGATGCTGAAACTGTTACTGCCGCTAAAGGGTATTTGCATTGGCTTAAACAAAACTTTGATTTCAATTTTTTGCTCAACATTTTTGCAGAGATTTTCCTTTTTACTGACATTTTATTCGACATTTTACAGACAAAGTCAAATGAGATTGACTTTTGCATTAAACAAATTGATGATTTTAAAAATAAAATGAATAAAAAACGAGATCAGTTTAAACACTTTTGGAATAAGACTCAAAATATTGGCTTAGAACCTGAAAGAAAGAGAATTAGAATTAATAATGTCGGCGACAGAGAGACCTTCTATCGTCGATTATACGTCGAAATTTTTGATAATATTTGACAACAAATGAACTGTCGATTTCAAAACTTTAACGAATTAAATTAAACTAAAATTTTTTCGATATTCCAGCAATAAAGTCCCCGTTAAGTGTTGTCCACGAAACAACTGAAATTAGTGATAAAAAGACGCCCATCAATGTGTTAAATTTTCTTACAACAACTGGTTTAAATAAGTCCCTTTGTGAAGTCGACAAGTTGTGTGAATTTAATACTAACCATCCCAGCCACAAGTGCGTCAGTTGAGCGAAGTTTTTCGGCTTTAAAGCGCATTAAAAGTGAAGACAGCCCTTCACTCTAATTTAGCCCTAATAGCCATTGAAAAACAGCTTGTTAAACAGTTATCAGAAAATCCAAAATTTTACGACGATGTTATAGACAAATTTGCAGCCATTGAGGATAGGCGAATAGACTTAAGTATAAATAAATGTCAACTGCTGGGTCAACTGTGCGAAAAATGCTGGAAAAAATAAAAAAAGAACTTCAGTTAAATGATTTTTTTTACGTTTAAATAAACCAAGGAAGCTTTTTAATGGTACGTTTTTTTATAGCTTCTAGTACCTATTAAACTAGGTAATAAAGTAATAGTAACACTTCAAAAATCTCAATCTCGAATATCCGTAGTACCGAGAAAAAAAGCAAGATTTTGACAAAATGGTGAATGCGCCGTGAAAATTTTTCGCTTGTGCTGTATTTTTATACAATCGCTTCCCCTTCCAAAAATGTCACGGCACGCCACTGTCTACTAAACATGTTAATAGACCTTGTTTTCTCGGTGTAAAACAATAAATTATGTGATTCCAACTGATGCCTTCAAGGGCTGTAACGTTAGTTGAAAATGACAGATCTGACTGTGCGGTTGCTGGCATATTGGGGCAATCAAAATTAGTTATCTACGAAAACCAACCATGGATTGGCCTGCATTTGCCTTAAGAAATGCTTGATAACGTCATTAGAGTATGGAAAGACGGATGGCTGCAGTCATAAGAGCCCTTTGAGGGCACACGCATTATTGATAAAAACAATTGTGGTAAAAACCTTACATTTTTATAATTAATTGAGATATAAAAGTGCTTAGAAAAGATTAAGTTGTTATTTGGTACCTGAAAATGTTTTTAGTTCTTTGTTGTTCACTTTACAGGGTTAAGCAAAAATCATCGCTGCGACAACCGGCTTATAATCATTAAAAACATAAAGCAGATTATGTTGAATAAATGATATTTTGTTATGAAATATTGTTGCGTTTTATATGGTATGCAAAGTATTTATTAATGCCACCTCGTAATACATACGTCATATGCCGTACTGCTCATCAAACTAAGCACCGCTTTAATTATTTAAGCTTAAAACCAGAAATTATAAATATAATTGTTTTCTTTTAAGGACTCTTCAACTAGTGATGATTGTCCATCGGCTCCAGTCCATCCATTGCTCAGGTCCCACTCTGTTAATTCAAATTTACTCAGGCAACAGAGTCAAATCTTAGAGACTCTTACCTCAATCTCAGAAAGACAAAAAGACTTAAATCTAAATGAAAATCTGGAAAACGCAGACAGCACAGATGATATTAACTCAAATCATGAATTGGACGATGCAGATAAGACTGGACAATCCGGAGATGGAAGCTCAGATAACGATAGTAACAATAATTGTAATAACAATGAAAAATCCGTGAATTTGGATGACCATAACAGGACAATGGTTTTGCAAGTCGACAGAACTGATTTAAGGCTTATTAGTCCTGACAGAAAGATTATATTGTTGAATAAACAGCACAAAGATATTACCACGTGTGTACAGGTAAGAACAAAAAATACACATACATTGATATGAAAAAGGATGTTTGATAAATAATTTATTTCCACAACACCCCGTAATGGCTAGCTCAGATTTTTTTTTACATACACTCATATAAATTTAATTTAATTTTTGTTGATTTTGATTCTGGGTTGGGTTCACTCGTTTACATATTTACTTTCAATAATTTCGACATCCTTTTTCATATCAATATTTTTTACCTATGCTTTTTAATATAATATGTTTCCAAACAAAACAATGTTACCATAGCAAAGGCGTGTACTAATTCCATTCTACTTCATATTTTTAGTTTTTCAAAGTTACCAATTACTTTTTTATATAGATTGCCTTTATTTTTTTATTAAATCTCTTAGCAGTACCTTACTATTTTCTTCAGTTCCTGAACACCTTTCATTCTTTCCCTTGTTTGATACGTCGGTTTTGAATGATCTTTATGTAGTATTTTTAGCTCTTCATCCGTCTATTTTTCATAATTTTAATTATTTTATTTATTAATTTCTAGGGGCTGAAAAGAGCAGAACATTTTGGATTTATTTGTAAAGAGGGAACGAATACATATACTTTTGTAGGATATATTTTTAAGTGTGAGTCACATTCAATAGCTACGGATGCCATGGCGGGTAAGTCATTTTAATTTTAAGACAAGAACTTTAAGATTACGATATAAATTATAATTTTTTTTCAATATGAACTTTGTTCTGTTTAATACATTTATGCATTCGTTCAAACCACAATCCAAAAATGTTGGTAGACAATTTTTAGTATACCACTGAGCAGATCTTCTTGGCATTGCTCTGGAGTCAGATTATTTGAAATTATAAAAAATTAAAAAGCGGGAATGTATTTGATAAATTTTACATTTTAAACTACTGACCTAATCTTTATCAAAATAACCAAATTTGATTACAAAAAACTGTTCTATATGCCAGTAAAACAAATCATCGCAGTAGCTTTTCTTGTAAATTTTCAAATCAAAACTTTTTAGGTACCTACGAATACCAACTCTTCGAATTTCATAAAAAAATATTAAAATAGGTCTCTATAAAAAAAGACTTTTTTTCATCCTCTTTCGTACCAAGTAGCGGGATTTTTAAACATTTAATTCATTTTTATTTTTTAAGAGTTCTATATTTTTTATTTGTCTTTATGATGTTTTGTAAATGGTTTTAAAGTCTTGGAAACAACGGAAAAAATTCAAAAAGTGTACGAGAGGGAGATTATAAGTGCGATTGAAATTGCCACTCTATATATTTTTGTAAATACCTCTTGTAAGACATATTTCTTATAAAATTTGATGAAATTCTAAAACATTACTAATTTATGTGATTTTCGCAGAACTAGATCTCTCGTTTACTATAATTGCATTCTTTTAAATAGTTATTCAGTGATAATTCGCAATAATATTTTGATTAATAAATAGGTACATCTAATCCACAGATTTTTTTGTTTAGCTATTACTCAAGCATTTTTGAATGCTGAATCAAGACCAAAACAAGTGATAACGTCCTGCGAACACTGCCCAATGGTTTGGTACCACAAACTGTGCGTAGAAGTTGAAAATATGTCTGATAGAAAAACCCAAGCTGCCATATTTAGAAGGTAAATAAATTATATTTAAAGAGTTTAGTTTTAACAGATTTCAAAAAAGGAGGAGGTTCTCAATTCGTCGGAATATTTTTTTATGTATGTTCAGTGATAATTCTTTACCAACTTGTCCGATTTCTTTTTTTGTCAGTAAGGGAGTACCTCAGGGGTGGTCCCATATAAATTTGGTGATCATGTGGTGATGGCAAGTCGGTTTTTTAACATTACTTTTAATGATTGTTCTTTTTTTTGTTTAAAAGCGCCGATCGTAGACGGATAAAATGAATCAGTGCTTGCTTTTGTCGCATAACAGATGATTTAGTAAATTCGAAAATAATGAAAGGTAACAATTTTGAATGAGGAGTAAATCAGGACCCTAATAAAAACTCTAATAATGTTGAGCGGGATGACACAGAATGTCAAGTTGGAGATATTCATTATCACGTTTTAGAGGTCCCTGCTTTCGAAAACGTGGTTTTAAAATACCTGTAGGGGAGGGTGGGGCAAGTAAGACACCTTAAGGTTAAACAATTAATAACTTTTATACTTGTAGAAATGAAACAACGTGTATTGAATAAAAATAAACTTTAATTTTTTAGGCCATAACCTAACCTTGAAAAATGAGGAAAATTTAAAGTTTTAATTAAAGGTCAGACTTAGGAAAAAAATTGTCAAATGACTCACTTGTCCCAAGTTATGGGGCAAATGAATCACCCAGTTGGGGCAAGTGAGTCTTTATACTAATTATCATCGGTAGTTGTCACAAACATAGTTATCAGCATCCGGTTCGTTATCGGAACACTCCTCATACATCCAAGAACCACATTTTATGCACATAATCCATTCGTCGTGATAAGTGTCTCCGTATGTCTCATGATAATAAACGCATATTGTGGCTTTCTCTTCCTCTGACATTGCTGCTGATGCTTTTGCCGATGCACCTTTTTTCTTTTCTCTCAAGTTTTCTTTTTCTTTCACATTTTCAAGACACGAACTTGGCCCTGATTTGTTAAAATTCTTTTTGACTGATTTAGCTTTTACTGTTTTTAATTTATCTTTCAATTTCTCTTCGAGTTGATCTTTGTAAGGTGAGCTGGTGATTATTTTCGATCCTTCTGTGGTTCTGGATTTTGCTTTGATTTTTCTTTTCTCTTGACAGGGTTTTGGTATTGGAATTAATTCTGAGATAGAGACATAACTGCATGGTGGTTGATCTGGTTCTAAAATTGTTTTGGAGTTGCTTTGCCTTTGAGATGGTTTCAAGATTAGACTTGAATTTGAAATAGAAACAGAACTGTATGACGGTTGATCTGGTTCTAAAAGTGCTTTGGAGTTGCTTTTCCCTTGAGATGGTTTCGAGATTAGGCTTGAATTTGAAATAGAAACAGAACTGCATGACGGTTGTTCTGTTGCCTCTAAAACTGGTAGTATGTTAGGATCATTTTAGATGTCATCTTCAGGTAATTCTGCATTAGGTACATCTTCCAAGTTTACGTAATTGACCAAGGGATTGACGCTTTCTGGATTTGATTCTTTTTGAAGAATGTTCTCGGCCGCCTCAAAGTCGCCTCTCTTGGAACACATCCGGGTCATAAGAGAAGATTCCTATTTTTTTAAAACCCTTCATAAAATTTATTGGTGTAAATGCTTTAATAAGGGCGTTTTTTATAATAGGAGCCATGTCATATTCGGTGATTCTAGAGCCAGGGTGATTTGTCAGCCAGTGGTCCATTTCTCTTGCTAGGTAGGTTTTGAAGGGCACAAATACGCTTACATCAAGAGGATGTAGCCTATTCGAAGTATGAGGTGATAACGTCAAAACAGAAACTCCAGAATATCTAGCCAGGGTTATTGATTAAATGGACTTGTGACTTGAATGAGCGTCTAGTATCAGTAGGCTCGGAGACTCTTTGGTTGTTTGTGTAGAGTCTATAAAATGTTTTAAAAATTTAACAAATAGGTCGGCATCCATCCATCCGGATTGAGCAGGGAATTCTACTGTTCCAGGAAACGCACCATTTAACAAGGTTGGGTTCATTCTTACACGAGGGAAGACCATAAATGGTAGAATGAATATGCCTGTAGCACTAACACATGCTAGTAATGTAGTATTTTTTCCTCTTTCCAATGAAGTTAATCTTCTCACTTACTTTCTTTCCTTTTCCGCTACAATTTTTCCTGGTTTTTGAACGCAGGAAATCCCTGTCTCAGCACAGTTAAATATGCGATACGGAGGGAAATTGTACTTGTCCAAGAGCCCTTCTAAATACTCATTGACTCTGTGCTTGGAAGATCCTGTCACTCTCACAATGCTTGTTGCTTCAGGTCTTCTAATAGAGAGGTTTTTTTAGACTCTTTAAAAATGATATCAGCCAGTCTTTACCTGCCAGCTTCCGATCTTTATTGAACGGATGATTGATTTGGTTAACTTCAGCAAACTGAAATGCATTCCGTCGAAGATCTGCCGTTGAGAGTCCATAGAATAGCTTCTCTAAGTGTATTATATGTTCACTCAATTCCATTTTTTCACTGAACACGGGTTTGAACCTGCCTAGGTTTAGAACCGGATTCTGCCCCTGTCGCTTCAATCGTGAGTGTATGCTGGTTCTCGGAACGTTAAAAACCACACTAGCTTTCTTGATTGACATCTCCTTATTCTAAATAGCTTCTAAGCAACGCTGCATAGCATCTTCGGAATATGATCCCTTTTGGGTCTTGCGCACGTAGGTACGGACCATTTTCCACCACTGCAAAAAAAAACTTATTTAAAATAATCCTATAATAAACCAACTGTGGGGCTATGACTCACTTGCCTCACAGCGACATCAAAATTTAAAAAACAAAATCAAGCTCAACAGGTACATTTGGCAACGTTCTAAGAATCAGGCGGTATTTCTCGAATATGAAGTTATGTTATGTTTATATTGAATTATCTAGATAGTGCCTTTAAATTTAGAAAAACCCTTGTGTAATTTACCTCAATAATAACATAACAACACGTAAAATACAAAAAAAATATGTATATTTACCTTAGTTTTAGAAATTTTCCGGTAAATTTTCATAGACACCATCCACTTGTTGTTGTAGGTGAACTGCACCGATTGTTGCCGGCTAAGACGCACTTGCCCCCTATGACTCACTTTCCCCACTCCCCCATAGTATGTGTGACAAAAATATAACTTAATTTTTTTTTAAATAAATTTGATGTTATCCAGGTTCACCAAAAACCTTAACAGACCGAAACTCTCTAACAACATCCGGATTGTCTTTTGCACAAACAAGTTAATTACGGGAATTGTTTATTCCATCCCTTGAAAACTGTGCTTTATCTGTAAACAATGTCCTATTAGAACTGGTTTATGATTTACAATCAACCTACAAAATTCTAACCTATGAATGCCATCGCCTGGATGTAGCCGCTGAACAATTAGTCCAGATGCCAAATAATATTGAATTTTTTTATGTATAATTCTATAACTCCGTCATCCACACTTTGTCTCTAGCTGTTTTTATTTTCCACAGTCCTTACTCTAATTGTGGAAGCGTTTGTATTAACTTACATCTAAATTGCTAAATTGTAACATATGGAGTGAATGTTAAATATAAAAATAGCATCTGTTATACTAGGAGTTGTAACGCACAAACAGGTGATTTCATAAACTTTTCCCGCAAGAAATTTGTATTTTAAGTTATTGGGATTATGTTCTGCAGCATCTTTTGTATCACGAAGACCGTCTCAGCAGAATTTATATTCATTTTTGTATGTGATAAATATTATTTTCAGAATAGAACAACTAGACGAAGACGAACAATCAATAATCCTCACAAAATTCCGCGGTGCTGAAACTGACTCTGTTCGCGAACAAAATGAATTCCTGATGATGTTGCTACGAGCCCATTGCGAGTCGAAACAAGGAAGACACGTTCACGATACGGCAGAAAACCGATCAGAGTTTTTGAATCAGTATCTTGGAAGCAGCAATGTATTCATAAAGGCTAAAAGGAGCCTTAGCAATTCTTTTGATCAATTACTCAAAAGAAAAGCTTCCAAAGATGATATCGGTGCAAGTCTAAAAGGATTAAACTTGACTATTATTAATAACGCCAATAATAGGGTAAGTGTTCTACTTTTATTTAGTGTGAGCAAATTAGTAACAATGAAAATCTTTTTTTATTTTTAGGATACGTCACCCAACGATACATCTGATAGAGATTCTGAAGGTTCTAGATCTCGATCTTCCACAATTGGATCAAAAAGTGATCTTACCGATTCGCATCTCAATGTTAAAGAATACTCGAACAAATACTCGGTGTCGCCAGAAAAGAGCACACCTTCTGAAAAAGGACCAAAATCTCCCATGATGGACATGTAAGGAAGCTATTTATTTCTTTCTTATACCAGCGCTTTTATTTCAAATTGGATATTTTATAGGACCATCTAACAGTTTCATATTTAAAACCTATTGAAATAAAATAAACGAGAGACGATTTGATTTAGAACGAAACGTTGAATTTTTAAGTTTAAGTCCGCGCATGTAAAAATATTTACGCCCTTTACCTCTTTAGTTTGTCCATGTAAAATATTTGGCAAAAATGTATGGCACCTTTACCTCTTCAGCCTCACATTTAAGCATGTACCTGTAAAAATATTTAGGCTTAAGCCTGCACATGTAAAAAAATTAGTACTATTTACCTCTTAAGTCTGTTTGTGATCCTTTTACCTCTTACGCCTGCTCACGCAAAAATAATTTGGCCTATTGTCCATTAAGCCTGCCCATGTAAAAATATTTAAATATTTGGACCCTTTACTCCTAATGCCACTCAGTTTAAAAATAATATATGAGCCCTTTACCTTTTTGAATATGAATATGTTATTTAGATGCGAGTTTTTTCTAAATTTCGTATTAATTCTTGCAAAAAAAGACCTTTGTTCTACAGTTATCGTGTCGGCGAACATACATACACACGCATAGATGACAAGAAGGGTGTTTTGCATTATCGGACAGAAACGCAGGGAAAAATGTTAATAAGTGGGTATAAGAAAATTTTCTGGTATACCATACCAGGCGAATGAAAAATAAGGCCTCACCATTAGCTGTGATTTGAATCCGCGTATAATTAGATTAGTAATACATGTGTTCTAGTTAGCTTCATTGATCGCTTACGCAGATGACCTTATTTATCTTTGTCGGTTATAATCAGGAAGAGTTATATGTAGATCAGAATTCTGCGGCTTCCTGTATTCAGATACTATCTTTGGAATAGTCCTGCGCTTGTGGTTAGTTTAACTAAGTTCCCTACTAAGTATTCCTGAAGCGTTCTTTCCGGTTCTAGGCCGAAAAAAATGAGACGCCGCCTAGCAAGAGCTTCGAATTCGAAGATCACATGGTATGAGGTTTCTTCCTCTTCCATGCACAGTCGACACGTTGTGGGATCATTGTGTAATCCCAATACATGAAGTTGTTTCAATAAGCAATGTCGCGGTAGTAATCCCACAATGGTGTAGTACCTCAGTAGCCATGCGTGGATTCAGTTCCTTTAGTATAAGATTTACTGATTATGTGCCCTCTTATCTGTTGCCTGTGAGTTTGGTGTTTTGTGGTTATCACCTGCTCACTACCTGTCGAGCAGAGATTTTGCTAATCCCAAATACAGGTTTTGGTCCTGTCAATGGCAGTTCCGATCCCTCTTTGGCGAATTCATCTGCCTTTTCATTTCCTAAAATATATTTGTGTCCTGGTACTCAGCTAGTTTTACCAGATGAGACCTTATTCTGTCATTGTTAATCGTTAGATAAAGGCCGACTACAACCTGGAACTGAATGACGGACCAAAAACTTGGTCTTTTATAGAAAAAGAGAATGTTATACCAGTGTAGAGGACAACCATAAGACTAAATAACTCCATAAGATACTTGGACATAAGGAAGATTAATGCCCAAAATAAATAGTCCACGAAATAAAGGCAGCCACGAGAACCATGGGAACAACCCCAATATCAGCAGCAGCAGCAGTCATGTTAAACCTACCACGTACCACCGTTGTATATATTAATTCAAAATGAAGCCAGGTCGGTTTCATCGCCCAACAGTTATTGCAGATTTGGCAAAGGGCCAAATAATGTCAATATCATCAGATGAGATGATTTTCAAATATAGCGTATTTAATAACTAACTATGTGCAAAGTTTAGAATTTTACATATCGTTTGTAGTGGAGAAAGTATGTAGCAATTTATATGCGAACAACGAATAGAGGACTTCTATACAAGGGAAGTGCAACCAACTTGACGAAATAAAATTGACACTGACATAAGAAATCGGGTCACATAAAGAGGCTGTTTTTTTGTTCAATTTTTGGTTTCTCTCATATACTTTTATGACATTTACATACCATGTTGTACCCGTAACGTAAAAAAGACTTTTTATTTTAGGGTATTTTACATGTAAAGGTTGAATACATTTGTCAATATCAGCTGTCGATAATATCAAAACATAAGCGTAGCATTGCGACTTATTTTTTTATTGTTAATAGTCTATTTGTGTTTCTCCCGGTTTCTTTAAACATTTTTTTCATTTGGTGTTATATACTTATGTCAAATTCAAAAATGCTGCTACTACAAATACAAGTTCCATACATTATACAACCATATACAAAAATAGCTACCTTATGCCCATCTATGGTTACGCCTGTGTTCTATCATCAATATAATTGACAGATGACACTGACAAATTTTTTCAACCTTTAAATATATAATACCCTAAACAAAAAAGTCTTTTTTACCTTACGGGTACACCATGGTATGTAAATGGCATAAAAACAGATATGAAAAACCAAAAAATAAACTAAAAAACAGCCTTCTATGTGACCCGATTTCTTATGTCATTAGTGTCAATTTTATTTTGTTAAGTTGGTTGCACTTCCCTTGTATAGAAGTCCTCTATTGTGTCACTGTCTCATCGATGTTGTCGCTTCGAAGCGG
The DNA here is from genome assembly GCA_927349885.1 of Psylliodes chrysocephalus. NCBI lineage: Eukaryota > Metazoa > Arthropoda > Insecta > Coleoptera > Chrysomelidae > Psylliodes > Psylliodes chrysocephalus. The sequence continues at coordinate 84,399,051 of OV651813.1, read as the reverse complement.
AATAAAGAAATTTCTAGAGCTCTCTAAAAGACGACGCTCGAATATTGTCTAACTGCTTCTAAGGGTTCATATACGATTAGCTGACAAATAATGGTGTACATATTTTGGAAGCCAACTTTCGTTAATATACCTTAGCTGTGTATTCAAGAGCACCTTCATCTGTAAGGTGGGGAGGACGGGTTGCCCTCATAGCACTTTAGTCTCACTATGCCCATTGTGCATCTTCTAGGGGCATATAGAACCTGCCTCTTAGCTCGTCAATAATCCTTCTGGTTATCAACGAAAGTTGTCTAGAGACAGCCAGCCTCTCAGATGGCCAAAATCCTGCAGGCTTAACGTTAGTAATAGGCCATTTGATGGGCTTCTCCCATACCGATTGTTAATATCCACCCACTTCACATTGCTTATTCAAGGGCATTTTGAAAATAAATCCAATGAAAATCTTAAAGTATTAAAGACATATGAATATAACTTTTATATTCTAGATTTTTGAAAGTTGGCAACAGCCCTAAAACCACCGTTTCTTACGATGAAGCTTCCAGTAAAGCCGACTCTGGATCATGGAGACACGCCATTTTTAAAAGAGTAGCTACACCTAAACCAGAAAAGGAACAGATGCCCGACAGAAAAAGGACAAAGGAAGAACTGAAAATTTTATGGAAGAAATCAATTTATCAAGCTATTTTGTTAGTCAGGATGGAAAAGGAAAACGCCAAAATTCGAGGTAAAATGTTTTTCAATAGCACCAAGTGTTATGTTGCTGCATCTCGAGGTAAAAACATCTTCATCGTGACTTTATCGCATTTTTGATTCCTATTTGCCTAACTAAACAATTTGATTTTTTTAATCCTATTTCTGCGTCAACGTGGAAGTAGAATACATTTTTGGAAATTGTTTTTCAGCCAAGCAAGAAGAATCGGCGGTAAAAAGAATAAAACTAGAATACGACGACATGCGCATGAATCAAAGAGAGTTGGAGGTATGGGAAATGGTGATCAACAAAAAGGATGGCCACAGTGTTAAACCGGATCCAGTCATGTTACTTCAAGCTATTAGGCAAGGAGTACCGAGAGGAAAAAGAGGTGACGTTTGGCTGTTTTTGTCTGAGAGATATTGCACGAAACTTGCACCGATGGATACCGTCAAGTATCCAAATTATCATATTCCTTATGAGACTCTGTTGAAGCAGCTTACTTCGCACCAGCATGCTATTTTAATAGACTTAGGTGAGTATTTATGTACATTGTAATTATAAATATTTCCAGCTGATGATCAAAACAAAGTAATCCTGTTTTTTATTTGTTTTATTGATTTATATCCGGCTCGAAGGACCATGTAGAAAACATTTTTCTGATTTAAATCTGATTCGAAGGAGGTTTTTTTGATTTTGTTGCTGTCTGCTGTAGAAATATGTATAATTTTTCTTAAAAAAAATCAAATTACATTATTTAACGTAAAATAGTGTTCAACAATTATTATCAATTGTGAGATTTGGTTTACAAATGTTTTTTATGCATTACTTATGTTAACAGTTAAATAGGATGGAATTCTAAGTTTTAATAGGTCTGTTCTGGATGAGACTCATACAGATTTTCTTAGAGAATTATTATCTAAAATTAAAAGCGATATATTTTTTAACTAGATGGATATTATTGGTACGGCTTTCATGAAGGCTGCCATTGAATGATGTTGTTCGCAACTTTGACTTCAAATTATGTAATGGTCAGTGTGATAAGATAAATTATTCAACAGTTGGTATTTCAAATTTTATATTTTTGAAAAGGAGGACAGAGTAATATATGGAATAACAACAAAAGTGGTGTGCTATTTTATAACACCTGTGTGTTGGAAATGTTAAATATGATCTAATTTTTGTATCTAGTGGTATGACGCGTTCCTATGCCTAAGTCGGCAGGGGCTGCTATATTGTTTTTAACCAACTTTAAAAAAGGAGAAGGTTCTCAATTCGTCGGAATATTTTTTTATGTATGTTCAGCGATAATTCTTTACCAAGTTGTCCGATTTATATGATTATTTTTTTGTTAAAAAGGGTGTACTTCCGGGGTGGTCCCATATACATTTGTTCAATATCTAATAATTATTGAGTTTATGGGAAAATCATCAAAATTTTCATTTTTTATGCATGTTGGTTAAACCTAATTAAAGAGCATTCCCTTGTGAAATTCAAGGAAAGATGAAAAACAAGAAGCTGCAGACTTCCCAAGGCGCTTTTAAGTTGTCCTGACAACACTACAGCGAACAAATTCTTGATTATGACTAGACAGAATATGCGCATGATCACAGGCATTCTGACTGGACATTGCCAAGTACGGAAGCATATCCATATCATGGGGCTGTCAGAATCCGCACTCTGCAGGGGAAACGAACAAGAAGATGAGACCCTCAAGCATAACCTCTACGATTGCTCGACGCTCTCATTTATTAGATTTGTGTTCGGCGAGAATTGGCTAACACCAGCCGATATAAGAGATGCACCTCTTGGCGACGTTGTCAAATTTGTAGGTGCCTATCTACTTAGAAGGATGCACAATGGGCCTAGTGAGGCCTAAAGGCCGTGGGTTAACCCATCCTCCACACGTTACAAATATAGAGGGTTAGGTTGTAATTTTTGATGGTTTTATTTATTTTTAAACTTCGTTTTTGTTACTAATAATACGCACAAGATTTATTTTAATCGATTAATAGATTATATGCTATCTCCGAAAGTTTTATTGGTTTTAATTGATTTATTCTGTTTTAGGAAGGACATTTCCTAACCATTCGTACTTTAGTAGTCCCCTAGGACCCGGACAACTGGCTTTATTTAATCTGCTAAAAGCATACTCCCTTCTAGATCCTGATGTAGGATATTGCCAAGGACTCAGTTTCGTCGCAGGTGTCCTTCTGCTACATGTAAGTTTGATGTAACTAATATTTTTAACAGATTATTTCTTAGGCTAGATTAAACCCAGATTCATAGTAAAAAAATTCGAAAAACCGTTAAATTGCATTTATATTACTTTGGTCGGCTTTTGCTTTGTAGAAGATTTTTAAATTTGGCGAGACACTGTACTGAACGGATAATAAAAATTACAGGGGGTTTAATAATTGGGTGCCGATACTTAAGGGTGTGAATCCTTGGGAGATTTTAAGAAGAAACGTTGATATCAACGTATGTCGTGAACCTCTTAATTTTTGAGCTACCCTGTATTGTTGTTCTTATGTTTATTATATTATATTATTTATACGGGGTAGATCATAAAGAAAGTAACTAAAGTATATGTAAAAAAATAGCGAACAAGTAAATGAATAAAAAACCGAACACGACAAGACAAAAACCACACGAATGATAAAAGGATTAGCTTTTTAGTTTATACAAAACAATCAAATACAAATCGATACCCGTTCCGGTCATCAATTCTGCGTGATCTATCGTCTGGTAGTTAAATGCTAGACAGTCTAGTGTCATGCTGAAAATTATGAATTTGGTACACGTTATATATAGGGATATGGTTTTTTTGAGTAAAAAAATGTATTATGAGAATAAAGTAGTTGGTATCCCTATCGATGAAATAAAATAATAAGGAAATAATAATATTAGTACCCAGATAGCACAGATACATCTTATGGACTTTCTAAAAACGTCCTGCTTGGACATTCAGGACATTTTTAAAACCTCCATTTCACGGACGTGGACGTCTTATGGACGTCTTTGGAACGTCCATTGTTAATAATCAACGTCCATTTAAAGACATTCCATGGACATTTTCAAAAGCTTAAATGGGGAATAACAACATGTAAGGAAATTAGTGAAAAACATGAATATTTTCAAAAAAAATTATTTGGAAGCAAATAACCTATAAATAATAAAATTATTAACTATTTCGTCAAATTCATCCCGTCTCTTCTCTACTTTGCTCTTTTCAATCATGTCTGGATTGACAGCAGTTGTTTTTTTTTTTTTTATTTGGCCATATTTGCCTTCTCAGCTGAATCTGAAAATAAGTTAATTGCTTATTCAAAATAAAAGGCATATCAATGGGCGCGTTCAGCCGACGCAGTTGAGTATGGTCACTTGTTGGGTCTTCTGAACGTCACTTGTTGTGTTTTGGTTAGTTTTAACCGTTGCTCAACATCGGCACCAGGAAAATTCTATGGTGACTTTAGTAAACGAAGTATTTTACTCAGTGTTGCAAACTAAAGGAATTTTTAATTTAAAGATCACTAGTGTTTTTTTCATGGAGACTACACAAGGAGCACGCACTCAAGTGTGGCAATTGCCAGAGTATGTCCGCGCTTTATCGTATAAATGAAGCTTTCTTTTTTCACCACTAGCGTCGCTAATTTTTCTTTTGTACCGGTGTGAATATAGAGGAATAAACAAATGTGAAGTTAGCGTGAAAATAAAGTAACCGATTATTTAATTAACGTAAACACGTGTCAAATGTTTTTAAATTAAATAAATATAATTAGAGTTATAATTAATTAATTAATTAATATTTAATTAGAATTATTTATTTTATTTCAAACTACCGCCTCATTCTCTTATGCCATTTTGGTACTTATGGAACACTAGCGCCCTCTTAAAATACTCTGTTTAACACAGTACGCTTGTTATACATGGAGTGCGTGCTCCTTGTGTAGTCTCCATTTTATTGATTTTTAACTACTCTAGGAGGATAAAGCCTATTATATGTGATTATAACCACACATTTCTTAACTTTAAACATGATTTTTGTTGTTTTTAAAATTCTAAAATTAAAAATGTCCGTTATAACTAATTATGACTTAAGTATATTTTTACATGATCTTAATTTGTAACCAAAAATGATTTAATTTATATCATCACTAGAGGTCACCACGTGTATGTATATTGCAATGAACTGGAGTGAAGTAGAAAGCCAATGTGCATATTGTATTAATAGAACCTCCGAGCTCGGAGAATAGAACAAGATGCGACTCTATGGGCGCAGCCATTTTTATTTCTCATCTCACTCGGAAGTATTTATAATAACTATTTTCTGTTTCACATTGTTATTGTTCAATCCACAAGCTGGTGGATCAAACAATAACAAAGTGAAATAGAAAATGGTTGTTATAAATACTCCCGAGTGAGATGAAAAATAACCTGTCTTTGCCCATAGAGTCGCATCTCAAGCCTATTGACAAGCATTCTACCCCACTCCAGTTCATTGGTATATTGTCTAACCGCTGAACCAACTTATACTGTTCAGGTACTTTTAATTGTTGACTTCCACCATATCAGAAACATGTTTTCAGTTTTAATCAACTGTTGCGTCGGCCGAACGCGCCCAATATTAAAATCCAATCTGTTTGTTTAAGTTTGCCTTGCTAGACTTTATAAATTCACTAACTTTTTAGCTTTGTAGTATTCATTGGAAAACTTCCACCTTTCTTAGACATAAAATAATGGTACAAACTGCAAAAAATTAATATTAATCAACCACAAACTCACAGAGTCGAATCACAGTCATATGGATGATAGAACTTGTACTCGTATAATATGTATATACCATCGAATCATAAACATTGAACACCATGTTTTTTTTTTCTTTTTTTTTTAATAAAACCTGAGCCCTGAGAATATTTTAGTGCTTGAATCTTGAATCTAAATAAATAAAAATAAAAAATAAAATGTCACTTGTCAACAATGTCCCTTGACCTTCTTCGTTTTTGTCTATTTGGCCCTCATTCAATTTGATATTGGGACATTGCCATCTTTAATAATTATTTATATTGTCAATATATATGTTTTTTATATAATATAACCAAATAATAATACAATGCGAATGTGAATCCATGAAAATATAGTAAAGCACGTAGAATTGACGTTCTGTAGATATCTATTTCTTGACGTCCTGAGGATTTACTAAACTGTATTTAGTATGGGTAACAAAGAAGTCAAAGTCATATACGTAACACATAACATGAGAATATGAGTATGAGAATAACAACACAAGTACATAGGTATTGTTTTTCAAGAATAACATTATTTTAAAGTAGGTACCTAACCAAAATACATATTATTAGGATTAGGATATCGGATACTTTGAAAAAAATAAAATAAATAACTAATACGTTTCCTAAAATACGTGTTTGTTACTTTTGAGCAGTACCAACTTTTCAAAGTTGGTGTCACTTAACGCATGACGTCTAGGAGCATTAATTATTTCAGCAAAAGAAAATAATCGTTCCACAGGGGCAAATGACGGTAAAATACAGTTATACTTTATAAATAACTGTTTAACAATATTGTATTCGTACAGCATTGACAAGGTGGTCATTTTATCATTCAGGTATTTGAGGAATTCAAATTCAATTTATAGCAGTATCCGAAGAAACATTAACCTCGACATCATCCTTAAAATCAAAAAACACGTCTTCAAGGTCTTCTTGGGCTGTCAAGTCGGGCTCAACTGATACTTTAAAGGCCAAAGCAATACTCGATATCCAAGATTGAATATACTACAAATAGCAAGCAAAAAAACACAATGGACAAAAAAGTATTAGATGTTAGCTCGAGGTTGTGTTGTCTCCCGACGCAAAGCGGAGGGATACAAAAAAACCTAGAGCTAAAATCTAATATTTTTCCCGTGCATAATACACTGTTTTTTCTGTGACGGAAAAAACGACGATTTAATAATGAAAAAATATTCTAAAATATACCTTTACTTATGTGTATAGGTATATATCCGGGAAAAAACTATAACTTTTTCTCGGGGAAACACTTTTTCGCGGGGAAACACTTTTTCCCAGGAAAAAAAGTAAATATAAAAGTGACATTTTGTTACCTGACAAGAGAGATAAAATGTCAAACTTTTTTCCCGACACAGAAAAAAATAATTTTTTCTATGACTATTTAACAATATAAGTATACATCTACTTTCTATTGATTAATGTAAGTGGTTACTGGTTACTCTTATAGTGAGTTTTTTGTTTTTCATTACTTAATTACTTCTTTCATTACTTAATTATTTTCAACAAAATTACAACTACAACCTACACCAATTGACAATTAATTTTGGATCAAATAAATGAATTTTATTTAATTTATTGTATAACTCTTTTCTATTATTTAAATTAATAATCCTAGAAAAAATATAGTATTCTATTCGCGGGTAATGGCTATTACTCAGTCGGATGATTATACTACTCGCCTGCGGCTTGTAGTACCCGCTCGTTAAATAATATACTACTATACTTTATCGCCCGGCGGGCGGTAAAGTAGTTCGCAATCGGTAAAGTTGTCTGCGGGCGATAAAGGGGCACTTTGCGCCCGCTAAACGTATTTATAATCTGGATTTTATCGCCCGGTCATGCATAAATATATTTTTTGTTTTTTCAGCTTGAAGAATCGCAAGCCTTCCTTCTCTTGAGGCATCTCATGTTTCGCAGAGGAATGCGCACACAATACCTTCCCGATATGGTCAGCCTTCAGATAAAACTTTATCAACTTTCAAGACTGTTACACGATCAGTTACCTGATATCTATGAACATTTTGATTTTTATGAAGTTGCACCTACTTTGTATGCCGCACCGTGGTTATTGACAGTTTTTGCATCACAGTTCCCGTTGGGATTTGTTACCAGAGTTTTTGGTAAGTTTTAAAATAATGCATTAATAGATTCATGGTTATTTACATATTTGTCATTGTTTTACTCATGATTTCATAACCATTCTAGAGTTAAATTTTGTCCCTTCTCGATTTTGAATTAAAACTTATTAGTTGGCGATTCAAATTAATTTTCCTGCGCTCTTGTCATTTGTCATAATAAATAGGCTACTTGTTTTTTACATTATTGTACTAGCCTTGTATACATTGATAATCAACCTGAGGATAAGTCATTTGTAACTATTTTTGATATACAAAATTAGGATCGGTGGACGCGTCTTTTGCATTTACTAAAATGGCGAAAAATCAGGTCCGAATTTACACGTTCTTACTTCTACTATTTCTGGTTAAGTAAAGCTGATTTGAATTAAAAAAAAATCAATTGCTTTTACAGATATTTTTTACTATTAAGATTTTTATTAAAGTAAAAGTTATAAGCATATTTGAACGAAAATCGTAAGTCTAACAGTAATTGTTTTTTTTTTATAACCAGCATTTTCCTTCATCGATAAACTTGATTTATTCTCACATTAAAAGAGAAAATTCAACAATAAGATATACTTAGTGTAATAAGTAGTTTATTTAAAATCTATATTATATATATTTATGAATGCAAATATGTACAAAGTTTCCAGAGTTTGTTTTTACAAAAAAATAGTAAGTTACAATTTTTAAAACATCGTATTTCATTCTCTACTGATAGATATAAGAAAGATATCCTAAAATGAAAACTATAGGAGATTCAAATTAAGATTTCCCGCGCGGTGGTGATAAGCTGATTTTGCTCGAAGAAAGTAATATACATAACCTTAATATTCGTTAAAGACGTGTTTCGTATGGTGCATTGTGAGTTTTTATCGTGTTTGAAAATTGTGTTATTTATTTTTCTTTATTTTTTGTAATTTGCATCAACTGCTATGATTATTAACCTCGTGTTCTGTGTAGGCTTTGTTACTGTGTCACAGCACCACTTTAGGAACAGCACGGTTAATTAGAACCCAACTGTGAATGGTCGGGACATCTAACCCATACATTAGAATTAATTTTTAATTTATTAAATTAAATAAAAATCCCTGCCATCGGCAGGATTAGAACTCGGGACCCTTGAATCCGAAAGTCCAGACTCTAACCACTGAGCTATACCGATCCCCTGTGTTTTTTAATTGTTTGATTTTTTTTTAGTTTGTTTAGTTTTTAGTTCTTTAAATAATTTGTAAATTGTAGTTATATATTTTCAAGATATGTTGTAAAGTTTGTATTTATTTTACTTTTATTTCTTTTTTGTTTCTAAACAAAAAATATGGTATACCTATAGAGTATTATTAAATAAATATAACTTTTCTTTTATATAGTTTAATTTCCTTCAAAACAATTGCGAATCAAGTCTCCTTGAACAAAATTAATATTAACATTTCTGTCAGCATTTGGCATGTTCGGTACATCCTGTAGATTTCCTATTTCAATTAAATAATTTAATTCGTCCATATTCATTTCATCAGCTGCGGGTAGCTCTGGCTCATTCATATTACGAGCTATATTATGTAATACAGCTGTTGCTATAATAACAGGTATCACGGTGTCCATTTTTAGGCGAATGCCGTATGCAATTACAAGAAACCGCCTTTTCCACAACCGTATTAACCTTCCTACAGCACTTCTTATCCTGATCAGGGATTTATTATACAGCTGCTCCGCTCTAATTTGCGGATCTCCAAGAGGTGTCATAAAATATTGCCGTAAAGGGTATCCACTATCCCCTTAAAATAATTTATATAATTAATATTCTAAATTAAAAATTGGCAAATATTCTTACCAATCAACAAACAGTTTGGAAAATGATTTCCTTCAAAACGGGCTCTATTCCTAAAAATCTCGGCATCGTTGCCTCCTAAAATATGATTTATTAATATCAAAAATATTTCTCACTGTAAAGGCTTACCAGGGGGTCGATTCTCGACTTTTATTCCCATGGGAAAATAAAATTTTCCCATGGGAATTCAGTTTTCGTATTCTCGGCATAAGCGGTGGAATATTTTCCAATGAGAAGTATGGGAAAATATTCCCCTGCTTACGAGCATTGGAAATTATGTTTTCCAATGGGAATTGTACCAGAGTTTGCGCATTAAAGTCGAAAATTTGACGAAAGACCACGCGAAAGACTAAGACATAACCAAAGATTATTGGATATCTTGGTGAAATTGTAGTTAAAACATTTTTTTTGTGTATTTACAAATTGATATTATTTTATTTATGTGGGTATATTATTTTTACCTCTTTTTCACTAAGAAACTGATTTTCTTAAATTAGTTATAAATTGTGGGAGTTGCTAAGGGACTGGCAAATAGGTAACACAAATTGAGAAATTTGTAGTAAATTTAATAAGACCTTTTCGAAAATTTTATTATTTCCGTTAACGAAAGAATTTCTTAGTTTCTCGAAACTTTCGTTGCTCTTCTATACAAAAGCTACTTTTTCTTTTTTCAATATGTGAAAAGAAAAACTAAAAATAACTCGAAAAGTTTTAATTATACATAATCGAATATTTTCACTTGTCCTCGGTCAAGCTAGCGATTGCTCGGCACGGCATCTGCTCCAGCGCAGAGGCTCGGTAGGTAATCGGTTACCCAAAAACCACAACAAATACAAATAATACCAACAGTAAATTTTAAAATATCTTTAATGTTATTGGTTATTTCGAAATATTCGTGAACTTAATATCAGACATACGTGAAACTATTATTTCCATGGGAATGTCTATTCCGACAAGTTCGAGAATTGCATAACCTATTACCATGGGAATATAAGTAGTGGAATCTTTTCCAATGGGAAAATTTTCCAATGAACTCGAGAATCGAGCCCCAGGAGATTAGATTTTAATATGGGTTCCATCAACTAATCCTATTATTCTGGAAAATCTTGCAATTTCAAAAAATTTTGCCTGTTCCTTCACCCAGTCTTGTTCATCTGGCATACCTATTTAATTTGGTAAAAGTTGTGATATTGCCCTAGAGACACGAGCAACGATTCTTGATGCCGTTGAAACTTCTAGACGCATAAAATCGGCCACACTACTTAAATGTCCAGAACTTGCAAAGAAACGTAGGCGTAATACAATTGTTTCTAAAATAAAATAAAAATGTGAGGTTATCCATTTCTTCATAATAATTTGATCTCTCATAAATGCGCCTAGGAAATCCGAAATTTATTAAATCTAGAATATCTTGATCGTCGTTAAACAATTGTAAATCGGCTGGATTCATGTCAATTTTGCAAACAAACACTATTTTCTAAAGAAATAACAATAAATATAAATAACAATATCACGGGGTTGGTGGCTCAGTGGTAGAGTCTCTGCCTGCAGATCCAAGGGTCCCAGGTTCGAATCCCACTGTTGGCCGGGATTTTTTCATTTAATTTAATTATTTAAAATTAATTCTGATGCCTTGGTAGGATTCCCCACTCGACCATTCACTGTTGGGTAGTAATTAATAGTGCTGTTCCTAAAGTGGCGCTGGGAAACAGTAAAAACCCTACACAGAACACGAGGCTAATAACTGTATCAGTTGATACCAATGACATAAATTAAAAAAAAAAAAAACAGTATCAGGTTGGTTCAATACTATCAATGTCAATGGGCGGGTTTCACCTCCAAAATCCCAACGAAACAACTACTTTGTGCCAAATACTTACTAAAGAAGGTATGCACATTTGGCTACTTTAGTAGGAAACCCTTAAGGTTGGAAGTGGTACTTAATGATCGGTGCAACGATTTTTGTGTACTTAAGTATTACTTAACCTTAAGTTTCCCTTAAAATTGTCGGTGCAAACGGCCATTAGAAACGACTCCAGCTTTCAGAAATGTCCATGAAGGTAAACAATTATTAAATGATCGATTATTTGGAATTAATCGATTATATTCGAGGGATAAACGATTATTTTTGTTCAATCGATTGGTTTTTAGATCAATCGAGAGATCAATTATTTTCTATTAATCAGTTATTTTCAAATAATTATTACTAAATTATTAGATTAATCGATATATCGATATAATTTAATTGACTTTTAATCTTACATTCGATTGTTATTAACTTATCCATTATTAGTAAATATCTAATCCAATTACAATTTATAAGGTAATTAAACGATTGTTTTATAATATGGAATTATCGAGCATATTTATTTCTAAAATTAGTTTTCTTATACCAATATGAGCCAAAGGCTACATTTTGTACTTTTTGTACTCCCTATTCATTTTATTTAACCCAAAATTTTGCATCGTCAAAAAGTGTAATTACTTTTCGCCTCGGGATAAAAAGTATCACTTCAGTCCCTTGGTGAATAGTATAATATACTATTATAGTTAAAAATGAGTTTTTATATTTTTTACTTTTCAATAAAGCACTTAAAAAATACCTTTTAATACAATTTCATTTAACCAGTATGCATTTTTGAGAGAACAAAAAGGCAAAAAATATTTTATTTTATGGAATCAAATTCTCACAGTTCATTGCCCATAACGCATTTTTTATTGGACTGAAATAAAATCTATTTTCTTTGTATTATCTTAAAATCAATTATTAGATTAATGGATCTTTAGATTATTTTAATTAAGAGCGTTGTTATCCATGTACTAAAATTGACTTAAAACTAATTCCAAGTTTCCAGGCCTATTTTTTAATATTTTTTTATGGAGTCGTGCACAATGGGGCTACGGAGTCCAAATTTTGATATTTAAAAGAAAGCATTTTTAATATAATAAATCAAAATTTAAAAAAAAAAGCGAGTCTGTAGCTGTATTTTTAGTGAAAAAATATAATGTTTATTTCAACTATTTTTGTTTCTACAAAGCCTATTTTTTTTGTAAACCTGGAATTACTAAAAATCAAAAAATGTATTTAGATTTACCCGAGATAATAACTACTTAGCAACGTCGCACTGATATTGACCATGTCTCCAGGATCGGCTTGCCGTTTAATTAACCTCTAACCAGACAGGTTACATTTTCGTAACGCTGCTGTAGATTTGACGTGTCTGAGACGCTTATTATGTAGAAACTACTAAAAATATTTTTTTTAGTTCTTTATTATGAACGCTTTTATTGATCAATTAAATTTAATAGTTATGTATAGATATTTATTAAATTGAAACATAATGTCATAAAATATTTTATTAAAAATTTATACAAAAAATATACCTACAGGAAAAATTCAAAAATATTCACTTTAAACACATATAAATCTAAAAAATATTTTGGTAAAAGGCATTTCACAAGGAAGATAAACTGTTGAACAATCGTATAAAAACTAGTTGAAACAGTGTGTAAAAACAAGTTAAAACGCGTTAAACTGCAAATTAGGCCCCGATCGACCGGTGGACAGGAAATATTGAATACGTTTCACAAACACATTAATTTTACATTTCTGTTAGTTCATATATAAATAGATAGTATTTTTATTTACAAGAGAGTGACAGAGTTTAAAAAAAAAATATGTTATCGTTGATATTGTATTTAATAATATAATATGGGAAATAAAAAATACAGTTTTCGAAACAAAAATCTCTAAAAAAATCGTACAAGAATTCTTAGATTTAGAAGCTTACTGTCATCCGATAATTTAAAAGTGTAAGTAGGTATCCTTACTGTGGCATTTACCGAATTAGACAAGGCACTCTAAACAGCAATTAAAGGATATCCACAATAGATCCACATGGCCCACAGTCCTAATTAAATATAATCTAATATAGCACTCACTAAATCATAATAATATATTGATCAATTGCGCAACTATCATGACATGTGCTAAATTATTTTATGGAAAAAATCACGCATGTCGGTTAATAAAATGTTTCTTTATTGTTAAATGACAGTTTTGATTTTATTCAGAGGCTTGTAGTTATCACGACATGATATATCTTGTATAACTGACTGACGGTAAAAAAAATGCCTAACCAGATAATAAATATGGTCTTCTTGACCATGAGAAGGGATGAGAAGGGATTTAAATAATGAGGAGTATCAAAATAGAAAAGAAATATTTTTAATACAATAACAAAAAAATTATCTGGAAATAGAATTGATAGAAAAAGAGACTAGAAGCCAAGGAGAAAATCCTACATGGAAACAAGCTAGAAGTGTACGCATAACGGCTTCTAATTTTGGCACTATTTGTAAAATGCAGCTAAAAACAAATGGTAAAAAATTTATAAACATTTGCTTAGAAAAAAAATCAATAGCTCTAATTTTCAAAAAAATTATTATGCATGTCGAAAATTGTGGTTTTGTTTGTCGACCCGAATGATATTTAGGGGGTAGTCCTGATGGCCTGGTTCTGGTAGGAACTCATTGTATAATTTAAATTAAATGCCCTGCTTCTGCTTCAAAGTTAACATCACTATGATGCAAAAAATTATAAAGTATGTAATAATTGACGACAATAATAATATACATTTGAAACAAAATCACAACTATTTCAACTAAGTCCAGGGCCAGCTTCACATAACAAAAAGACAATGTTGTTTTTTCGTTGTGTGGACCCCTCTGGGGATTGTAACTAAATTGAACGAGATGATATTTTCTGTAAAGTAAACTCCAGTGTTTTTATATGAATTGTGTTCTGCCAGAACCCTCGTTTTATAAGGGGGTTAGAAATATGAAACCCTCCTCGAAATGATGCTCAATAATATATGGATTGTAATGTTTTTCATAAAAATTGTTTTTTTAAGTAGTAATACATTGTAAGTGAGTAAGGTCCTGTTAAAAAAAAATTTTCACTAAATATCTTTTAATTGACGACAATCTCGTACATATCTGCGATTCTCTACATATAATATAACAATTATTGATTTTGTTTGCAATTAAATCAAAATATTTTTGTATTATTTTTGAAATAAATCTATATAGGTATTTTATGTTTTTAGTGCATGCTATTTATTTTATATTTTCTGAAACTTGCATATTGTTTTTACTTTATCATAAAAAAAATCAAGCCGATAGCTCAATTAGTTTTCTATTTACGGTGATGTAAATAATAGTAATATTTAATAATTGCTTATTTTTTTGTTGCGAAAAATGTCTGACCTACATAGGTACTGAAAAATGTCGTGAGTGGCCGTTTCATGTAAGACTTATTTATTATCCATAATACCTATGTCTGATTTGGTTCTGCGCCAATTTTTAACATCTCTAGCAATAAGCGACTTTTGTACTAATTTTTGCTTTACTAAAAACTAAAACGCGCACCCGAATCCAACTTGAATATCTCTCAGAGAAACAGTCCTTCAAACATCGAGCGCGCCGCAGCGCGCGTCATTGCCAAATTGGGCTGAAAGGTACTGCGTCGCATTATAGCTTTGTTCGCTGTAAGAATCCTAAACCGAATTATTACTAACAATGGGGTCTATTCTGTAACAATTCCTTTATTTAACGGCCTTTAAAAATACAGCTAAAGAATCAGATCGCTCACTCTGCGTCGGCACTTTTGATCTCAATGTTTCAGTTTATACACTGTGCAACTCGGATAATACAATATATGACAACCGCCTATAATAAAACAGCAGTCTTCTGCGTATCCGGAATTTGTATCCCTGGAGTGGATGTTATTTTGGAATTTTCAACTGGTCCGAGTGAGCTAACTGATTCTTTAGCAATAAACTGTGACTTCAAAAATAATATTCACTGACACTGACAGCAGCAAGCAAAATATCAGGTGCGTTTTAATCATCCGCTTCTGCTTCCGGAATTGTCGGTTTAGTCGTTTTAACCTGTCAGATTAAAACAAGAAAACCGACAATTCCGAAGCAGAAGCGGATGATTAAAACGCACCTATTAAAAATATTGCGCCAAGATGTAGGCAACACGTAATAAGGGTTCAAAATGACGGAGTTTTCTATCTCCTTTTAAAAGGCACTCAGAAAGCTGCGCAGTGCGACCATTCTCCGTATAGTAAAAGAAAATCAAAGTATGTGTCTAATAGATATAATAGGGATTGCGCGCGCGGTAAAAATTCAGAATTGATCATGATTCGGGCAGGCGCTCAAAGTATGAATTAGTAATTCTGAATCAATTCAGGATTGTTACCGCGAACGAAGCTATCATTTAGCATATTTGAAATCTGAGTTAGGAGCGTACTGGATAACGCTCTTATTTGATTAATCGAAAATATTAATTATATTTGAAAAATGAAAATAAACAATTAATAAAAAATTTACGATTAATCGCAAATAATCGATTAATCGAAAATAATCGATTACTAGAAAAAGATTGATTAATCTAAAATAATCAATTAATCGAAAATAATCTATTATTCGATTATTGTTTTTACAAAAAAAAAATCGATTATTTTGCCCTCCCCTAGATATAGCCCCAAGAAAATATATTCCTTTCAAATCATTTTAATTTTAAACTGAATAGTAATATACCTAAAACCTTTCGTCATTTTTTATACAGATTAAATATTAATGTATTTTTACAAAACTATTCAAATGAAAGTCTCTCAATCGAGCAAAAGTCATAACGAAAATTCTTGGAACATAGGTAAAGCAGAATTTGTAATTTTGCCTGCATACAAATTGTAGCCATGCGATTCGTTTTTCAGAATTTTTCGGAAATTATATTATTTCGTATGAAATAGTATATTACATTACGAGTGTGGAAAGTGACTTTTTCACACGAGTGGGGAAATATTGTCGCACGAGACACAAGCCGAGTACGACTATCATACGAGTGTGGAAAATCACTTTTCACACAAGTGATGTACAATATTTTTCCTACGACCACAAAATATTTTCATAAAAAAATGTAAAACCAGGTTTTTATTATAATAATTAAAATGTATTTAAAAAATTAATCAACAATAATCGTATTTATTCAATTTTCATATTTTCTAAAAAAAAACAAACTAAAAAACAAAACAAAAATTCTGCCCCCGCAAGGATTTGAACGCGGTCGCTTGCCAGGTCTCACTTGGCAAAGTTGATAAAGTTTGATATTCTACCACCTGAACTAATAGGCCTTGCGTCGATTGACTGATCTAATCGGTTATGTGTTTAACCAGAATAAAAAGCAAACATAACTTAGTTATTTTAAAATTATTTTAATAATAATTTAAAACAATTTCAATAATTTAACAATCTTATTGATTTTAGTATTAATATGGACAAAATAGATCAAAATAGAAATGATACGTTTGACATTTTGTGATAGCTGATGCGGAAAGTAGCATATTCGCACACGGGTGGAAAGTAAATTCTTATTCATACGCGTGTGATATAGGGCACTTTCCATAGGACTATATAGTGCGATATGTGTCACTTTCCTAAGTGGTCGTAGGAAAAAGTATTATTCCAATATAGATTCCAGGATTTAAAGGACATTTTTTTGTATTTTTTAAAGCATACTTTTACACATTTTATACAAACCGGCCACAGGTAATTCCAATCAATTTTTGAATCAAATAAGCATTGCTAGAGCAGGAACGAATTATACATCCACGCTTTACGCACTTTATAAAGTCAAAAATTGTTCCGAGATAAATAAAAATTAAATTTAATTACATAATGACACTAGAAAGATGACCTATAAAACTGACCAATTGCACTCACAATAATGGCGGACCGATCCCACTTTGCGCTTACACATGTCGTATCCCCTGGTTGCCATATCAATGCTTCTATATTTTTCGCTTTAAAATATCATTCTATTAAAACACCCTCAAAAAAACATTCCACTTATCTTCAAATGAACAAATATCTTTTAACTGAATTCTTTTCGATTTTGATTTGCAACCATAAACATAATGATTTAGATTGATTGCATGGAGGCTTTTTCGCAAATTCCATTGTGAATATAAACACCATTTTCATCTCAGGGAGATTTCACATATATTATTTAATGACAATAAATAGATACATTTATTGCAAACAAATAAAAAAACTTTTAAATAGTGAAAAATTACGAATGAATATACATATATCACACAATAAAACACGCCATTGTTGTTAACATTTTTTTTTTAATTAGGTAAATTACCTGACATTTAAAAAATCAATATTTTTTTAAATACCTTAAGGTAGTTCACTCGCGACAGTCGTACATAAAAATATCGCGTAATGGTGAATACCAAAAGTTCGAGATTCTCAATGCTAATAAATTTTATTTTTGTAAGAGACTGTACAAAACACATGTATATAAACACATATGGACAAGTTATAATTTTATTCAATTTCATCCGGCAAACTCGCAAATATTTAAACGATATGGTATAGAAATTTGTGAGTTCCTCATACTAATTTTAAGGGTTTGTTTTGGTTCAAACAGAACCACTGATTCCAGTTCTCAAACACAGTGGACGAATTAATTTTACAAGAACACGTCGCAAGTTTATAACAACCTCTTAGCTGATCGAGTGTTACTTTGATACGTGAAGTGGCTACAATGTTGCCAAGTTGTAATAATTTTACGAAACTACTCGTCAACTGCTTTATAAATATTTTTATTTTAAAAATATATATCTTTTTATTAAGATAGTCAAAAAATTGAGCGATTATCTATAAAATTTGATATCTTCTTGATTTATTTAGCATTAGTTTTTAAAAAATATGGTAAGAACCGTTTTCGAGATATCTTGAAATAAATGCATTGCTTTTGTACATGATAGGCTTCAAGAGTGTTAATTATGCACATTTTGATTGTTAATATCTCGTTTCACAGATGGTCAAAAAATCTATTTTTTTTAGTTACGTAAACGACACTTTCATAAACCTTATATTTAAATTTTATTGAATTCTTAAGAAAAGCCGTTTTACGAGTGAACTACCTTAAATAAATATAGATTAGATATATTGGCCGTGTTCATCGTCGTCAAACATGTTGTAACGCTGAGTAAGCGGTGACGATGAACTGTCAACCGCTGCAGCGCTTTTGAAGAAGCATAAAAGCGAAAATAAACTCGCTTGTTTGCTTTAAAAGCATAAAATTGACCTTGAACCCCTGTCAAATCCGTCTTTTGGCATTTTGTTAGGTTATGTGTTTGTTTATTTATTTATATTTTTAAGGTTTTATACCCTAATAGAGTTGATTAGAAGTTGGATTTTAATATAATATTGTATTTATAGAGGTACCTATTTGAAGAAAATAAAATTAATTCCAGACGTAGATACATACACGTATGCTTAAATTATTTCATTTGGACGTTAATGGATTCCACCAGTAAGAAATATGGATAATATAATATACCTACATATTATATAGTTTTAGCACAGAGTTATTCAGAACAGACGAGTTTTGTTATTAAAACTGTACCGATGTTTTTGTTTTCATGTAATGTATATAGGGCCAAAAGGGCATTAAAAAATAAATAATAATAAAAGTATGACATTTTATTTACAAAATAAATTAAATATAAGCAATTATATTAAAAAGGGCCCACCTTGGTTTGTTGAACCTTTAAAAAAATACCTCATTACTGTATACATTTCAAATAATTTTTGCTAATAAGTCGCTCTACCTATATGACAACATTAAGTTTGTATATTTATTAATTTCCAATACAAAATATATCATTCCTATAAAAGAATTAATGTATGTAGTTTGTCGATAAGGTATGTATAACTCTATAATACTAGACAAATTTTATTAATACATAAAAATAATTCAGATTCAATATGAATATTAGCAATGACCAAAAATGTATAACACCTAAGTACCTAGATCAAAAATACTTTGTAAAAAAATAAGTAAAGCATTAGATAGGGATTATTTTAACAATTTTCGGTTTTTGTAATAAAACGTTATCATTTCTTACCTCACAGCAAGAAGCCTGTAAATTTTAAAAGACAACAGCAATTTTTCATTATTTTTAATGTAGAATAATAACAGTAAGATTGTAGTAAAAGTAAAACAATAATATAATAAAAAAATGTATTAAAAATAAGTGAAATAACATAATTTTGTTTATTTATTAGAAATTAGAAAAGCGAAATAAAACTTGTTTAGTGGGCTGATTTTCTATATTTTAGTTTTTGAATGGGAATGGAACTGTTGACGTGACTTGTTTATGTTATGCTTGGCTTTCAATACTGATACTTCAAATTAAGTAAGTTTTTTTCACTAGCACATATTTATATGAGATACCACTCTTTTTTGAAAAATGTTTTGAATCAGATCACGTTTTCTTTTAAAGCGGGACATTCTTGCATTCTTTGGGGACAATGGAACACAACTTGAAAGTGGGTTTGTCTTGCCTAAAGTGGGACTTGGGACTTATGATGTTAGGTATGACTCAAAAATAAAAGTTTACTTCAGGTTGATTTTCATTTTTATCTCTTCCTCCTTTTTCGAATCAGTTAGTTTTGAACTGGTTTGAGACACATGCCTCAAGTTCTGGGCTGGAGTCCAGTTTAAATGATTACTAACTTCGAAGGAACTCTGTTTCCCTAAAAATAAGAAAGTCATACTTGATGTCTCTATTATTATACACTTTTATGTATCCTTGATATATGTAAAAAGATCACTTTTTGAGATGTATGTTATTAGTATCATGAGTTCCTTTACTTTAATTTATTGGTGCAGACCAGACAGTTGATTAAACACAATACACAATAAATAACATTCTCATTCTGCTCTTCAAAGTATGATCTAGTTACAGTATATTTTTATTTGTGTGTCAAAAAAATGTAATTTACCTGTAATAAAATGACTATTACAATTTCTTTGATTAGTCTAAGTATGTAGAATTCAAGATCCATAGAGGCAATAAAAACATCATGACTTTACAACCCAAAATAATACAAGTTGTAGGTTTTTCGCCGTAAAATTGTCAAAACCACTTTCAGAAGGGTACTTATATAAACTCTAATTCACTGTACAAATCAATTAAGAGCCCATTCCACCGTTGTGTTAAACGGAGATTAATAATGTAAAAATGTCATTTTAAACTTCGTTTAACACAACGGTGGAATCGGTCCTAAACTCATTTTTTTTTAAAAAATACTAAAGTAAACAATTCACATAACCTTCTTTGTGCCAACCAAATGTCATTCCATTTTTTGACAGATTTGAGGTTGAGAAAACAAATCGTAAACAAAAATGATCGTTCAGCGTCATTCCAACCGCTTATGAAACATGTTTCTTTGCTTTTAAAACATGTTTGACGACGATGAACACGGCCATTGATAGACACAAATTCCGCTACTTAAAAAAGGCCTTGGAATCGCTACAAGAGCTGAAAACCGCCACCGTAGCGAAATTTCGATATGACTGGCAATACTGGAACATCTTTTTAAAATGTCCCACCAGAGGGCGTATCGCTTATTCGCTTAGCTTGAATCTTTAGTTACAGTTTATAGCTTAAAAGAATCAGTTCGCTCACTCTGCGTCGGCACTTTTGATCTCAATGTTCCAGTTTATATATTGCGCAACTCGGATTTGTATCCCTGGCGCATACATAATCAAATCATAATAGCCCAAGAGCCCACTGTAAATTTTTACCGCCATCTGATAATGAAATAAAATATACCCCAAAAGCTTGTAAAAACATTGTACTTAACCGAATGGCACCTGTGACAATCCCAATCCTGAGCAAAGTGTTTAAAAAAAATATTTTATATTAAAAAAATCACATAATGCATGACAGCGCTAATTTTTTTTGCCCTTAAAGTTTTCCAAATAATAACATATTCAAATATATCTTGATATATATCGTTAACGGCAAATATTTTCTTCCTCTTAACATCGCACAAAAACATCTACACACGATTAGTAGGTAAAAATCATTAAAAATATGAATCAATTTTTGCTGATTTAATAATTTATTTGTATGATTATTGTTGTGATTCATTTTTACAGGTTGTCATAGAAACGACAAAAAAACTATCATGATTATGATTTAAAAGAATTGTCTAACAAGAGTTTATAATTATTATTGAATATCTCTGCCAAAGTTAGGTAAAAATATTAATAATTCAGATTTAAAAGCTAGGTTCACAATGAATTAGGATTGTAATTTTCAGAGAAAACACCATTATCGCTGTCATGTCTTATGTAATTTTTGAATATAAAATAATTTTTTTTAACCACTTTGCTCTGGATTACAGATTGGCACAGGTTCAATTTGGTAAAGTACAATGTTGTTACATGTCTTTGGAGCATATTTCATTTTGTTATCAGATGGCAGTCGTAATTTGCATTGGGCTCTCTTACTATTACCAATTAAGCATTCGAATGACCTGTCAAACAATAGCTGTCAGTGAGAAGGTCTGGTATATCTAAGGGGGTAGAGACATAGTCTTGCATCTTGAACGTGTTTTTTTATTCGAAATAATAGTCACAAAGCCTGCCAATTTATGAAAAATGTATCTTATTTTTATTGTGTTTGACATAAAATATTTAAATGTAATCTATTATTCATGATTTTACGTATTGTAAACAGAATATATCGTATGTCGCAACCCTTGGATATATCAAATCCTCCCACTGGCAGTTCATTTGTTTGGAATCTCCGAGCAATTACTAATAGAGGGAGCGTGAAAACGAGTTTGTAGGCGATTGTTGTGTTAGCAACATCTGTAGAGGAAGTGAGGAAGCGGGCACAAGGGGGAAGGTAAACATCCTTCTTGTTCAGTGGCGTATCATTTATCTATAAAAACACACATTGTCCAAACGTTTTAATTGTAAAAAAAAAACTAAAAAATTTGCTAATTTTACTATTTTTAAAATGAATACCGTCATATATATGTCTAATGCAGAAAAAGAAACAAAATCACTGTAAACGTCTAATTTTTTCAATTGAAGAATAAAACCTTAAAATAAATTTTATTATAAATACAGGAGCGACTAGTTTCGGCCTTACAGGAACATCTTCAGGCCTGTAATACAATAATCTTTAATTATTATAATAGGTTGGTCACTTACGAATAACATTAAATAGTATAAACCACATAAATGGATCCATATTGTAGCGTTACAGCATTATAGAATTAAAGCTGTGAAAATAAAAGAGCAGTGCAAACGTAACTAAAAATAAGAAAACTGAGTACGGAATCTACAAGAGAAGAGGTGAGAATGAGCAATTACGAATGCATTTAAATTGCTCGGGATAACAAATAAAGCTGATAATGTAGTGGTATAGTCCCCATCAAAGAAGGTCTGGATATGTTAAAGAGGACGGCGTTTTCTCTGTAAATCTGGAGAATTTAAGGATGGAGGGAAGACGAATCTTGCTGGCTCAGGTGTAGATGGCTAGAAAAAGGAGCGTGTAGATGAAAGCTCCAGTAAATATCGTCACTTTCGTCTAATTTTTATTCTCACTCACCGTTTCGGCTTTATCTTCGAAATTCATTTTTAAAAGGAAATAAAAGTAATCATTCATACAACTATATAATAAAACAACATGAATTTATTATATTTAATAAGCTAATAAACGTTTGTTTTAATGAAAAAAACATATATGTGAGTATAAAAAATATACAAATAGATAAGATTAATATCAAAATCAATTTGAAAATACAACAGATAATAAAATGAAATAAATTAATACAAGTACAAATAGAAAGTTAATAACATACCTTCTAAAAGTAACACATTTTAAGTATGTTTAAAGAGTTTATTCCTGAACATAACTAATCTAACGTTTTTCCCCTTTTTAATATTATGAGGGTTTTTGTAGTTGAAGTGAAAATTATAATTTATTTTGGTCCTAATAAAAATTTAAACATAGGTTATCAAAGAGTAAAATTCATAATAGAACTTTATAATCTTAAATCGTTATCAAAAATTATTAATTGTAAAACTTCAAACAATAGATTCTTAAACAAATTTCTAGTTTTTGTTTTGCAAAAGACTTTTTTGCCTTCTTCGGTTGCCTCTGCCACTTTTCTTTTAGTAGTTTCGAGGAGAATTTTCCTATGGAAACCAGTAGAACCATCAATTGGTTGGTAAAATTTTGATATTTTGAGTCTGGTAAGTCTTGATAAACTTTCTTCTTAGGAAGCTATAACCTTATGGAGAATAAAAATTTAATGTTAGATCAAAAGCTCTTAATTGAGAATTATATTTGCAAATGCCGTTTTAATATTTTCAAAAGTTCTTGGAATCGTTGTTAACAGAAACCTGCAAAAAAATATATAATTTTATTCCTAAAATATAAGATATCACACAATACACATTCATATAATATCATTGTGCTAGAAAAATACTAGGTAGTTACTGAGACAATTTAAAAAAAGTATTTCGAGAAACTCAACTTTTAATGTCATCATTGTACTTAACTTTTTTATTACTAAATTATTAATAATGTCATTTTATGTAGTTCGTTGTGATTTGTATAATATATATTATTAAAACCCATCGTCAATGTTAATGTGCCAAGTTTTTTTAATAATTATGTCCTTGTTATAGTAAAAACACATTTAAACACATTTTTAAAGTTTTCTGGATTTCTGCTTTAAATTATCGTACAATTGAACTGACTAATTGTGTGTTTCAGTAAAGGTATATCTCTTTTTTGTTATAACAGTCTTTGTATATTGTTCTAACTTTTTAGATAATCAGAGAAAACAGTAAGACATCTTAATATATCCTATTTCACCAACAAAAATGTAGAATAATTAATCTCACATGAAACGAAAAAAGTAATTTTAGGATGTCCTAATAGGTTTTAACTTAAAACTAAATAAAATGTATATTGCAACTGTGTTTAAATAAATGAATGTTTTTATACCTGACTATAGCACCAGACAAACATTATTTTAGATCATAATGATCTGCATAACTCAAAATAGTCAAAATCCACATTATTTAAGTTGTTCTAGTATTGTTTTAGCATAACGATGTTAACTCCAATAATAAATATTCACATTTTTTTGGGACGTTTTTTAAGGAAATTAAAAAAAAACATGAATAATGTGATATTCTTAGAATAAAAAATCACTCATAATATCTAAATATTTATACCTATTTATATTTTGGACAGGAAGACTATTTTATGTTTTTGGCTCTGAATACTTTTCTTAAGAATTTTAAAACCTTCCTTAGCTCTTTTGAGATATTCCATGCATATCTTAGAAGTTCATTTAGTTTAAACCTAAAACAAATTAAGTACAAAAAATGAACATTTAAACAATACACAAAATTAGTCTTTTAGATTAGTTAAAAAAAAGTGTCAACAAAAAAATAGCTATGCCTTTTTCCTTAAACATTCTTTTTGAAAGAAACTTAAGTTTCTCTACTTACTTGCTGTTTTAGTATTTTAGTAGCAGATGAATATAGTGTAGAAGTAGTGACAGGATTGTCGAAATTGCATTTTTCTTTAATATTTGCCTTCCCTGAGATCTGTAATAAAAATGCATTAGCATAAAAAGTTATTCAGGTGGTCACTTGTTGAATTCCTATATTTTGTAACCATGTATTTCTTTCTCATATCAAGAAAAGGAAACCTAAAAAAAATAACAATAAACTTTACAAAGATGTGATATTAAAATAATAATAAGTAATTAACCTTTACTATAATCATTATGAGACGGATGAAGACGAACGTAGCTGGAGTGTACTTGCTCTTAATTTTTATTTTTCGATAAGAAAATAAAGAAGTTTAATTGCAAATTAAAGGTGATTGCCTAATGCACCGCCTCTGATAATTAGGTTGTGTCTGTACTTACTTATGATATTATCTTGAAGAAGCATTTTCAACAGGCCTTTTACACATAAAGCATGTTTTCACCATATTATTAGAGATAATAAATCTTAAATATACATTTACAACCTTTACAACGTTATAAATAATAATATTTTCCGTAAAATACAAATAAGAAATTGACATGTGTCAGAAAGTGTCAGAACTGGCGCTCACAGAAAACTTCTGGCGCTGTCAAACTTGGCAACGCTGATTAAATAAGCCAATTACAGAAGAGGTATTTTCCCCCTCGGGGGGAGTAGATGTTGCTAACAAAATTTAGCGCGGGGAAGGGGGGAAGACTCCCTCTAGTAGTAATTGCTCGGAGTTTGGAATGCCTAATACAATATATGACAACCGCCTATATTCACACAGCAGTCTTCTGCGCATCCTGAATTTGTATCCCTGGAGTGGATGTTATTTTGGAACATCCAATTAGTCCGAGTGAGCGAACTGATTCTTTTAAGCTATAAACTGTGCTTTAGTCGCCATTTGACCTCCGAAATAAGAAATTTAGTTATCTAAAATTTAAATTACTGTTTTATTCCAGATTTAATATTTATGGAAGGACCCGAAGTAATCTTCAAGGTAGCCTTAGCTCTGTTAACCTATCACAGAGAAAAACTGCTATTGTGTGATAGTTTTGAAGAAATCATGAATTATTTGAAAATTCAACTGCCTAATATTGACAAGACAAGTTTAGAAAAAATTATGAAACAAGTAAGTCATATCATTTTGTATCATATTCCATTTCTTAGTTCTAATTTTAAGAAACAGCACTTGTTATTTACCGTGATATTATTAATATAGATTTGAAGTATATAGGTAGTTGTCAGTTCAAAAGGTAAACAGACTTAAAAAAAAAGTCAGATGCTGTTATTATTTGAACCTGCAAAACTTCTTGGGGAAACAGGTATATTTGGTTTGTTGGAAAAATATTGAGACGATATTACTCCGGGATTTATTCTAATGCGTAACAATACGCCATAAAAGTGTGACTTATAGTGGATTTTATTTCTTACACTAGGTGAAACTGTTCTGCACTAATCGTATTTGATTTGTTCAGTGTAGCTTTAAATATTTGGGTATAGCATCAGGGCTGGTATTTGTAAGACGGTCGGGACCAATGAACTGGAGTGGGGTAGAAAGCCAATGTGCATATTGTATCAATAAAACAATATGTGACTCTATGGGCGCAGCCATTTTTATTTCTCATCTCACTCGGGAGTATTTATAATAATCATTTTCTGTTTCACTTTGTTATTGTTCAATCCACATGCTGGTGGATCAGACAATAACAAAGTGAAATAGAAAGTGGTTGTTATAAATACTCCCGAGTGAGATGAAAAATAACCTGTCTTTGCCCATAGAGTCGCATGTAAAGCCTATTGACAAGCATTCTACCCCACTCCAGTTCATTGGTCGGGACATATCGTCCATCTTGGACACCATTTTTTTTCGAAAATGTAGTCGCCAGGCCTGCCAATATAGAAAAAAAATATTACCGTTTTTTAAAATTATATTTCTATTATAAAATGCCCAGATTTTTCGGGATAAAAAATTTAAATTTAATCAATTATTAATAATCTCACATTTAATACGTCGTGAAGAGTAAATCACTTTCAATTTTGTGCTGTTTTGGTTTGGTTTGTTTTAAAAGGTTCTAGGAATTTTAGAAGCAAAAGTAAGTTCTACAGACTTGTCTAAAGAAGAATATATAACGCCTGATATTTTATAAAAAGTGAATCTACAGCTAGGTACATGGCACGTCTATATTGAAAAAAAACATCATATTCAAACTGTGTAAATTTTTGAATTTTGAAAAAAACTCAAAAACGGATAAAGAAAAAAAACATTAAGGGTGAGATTACAGAACGTCTGCAACTTTGCAGATCTGCAAATATGGCGGACTTACAAATGCAAGTATTCCAAAAATATCTGCAAATTCGCAATATTTATTGTGGTTTATTACCACCAACAATACTAAACCCAAATTTGAAATACGAAAACTTGATACTTGCATGTGTAAGTCAGTCATATTTGCAGATTTTCAAAGTTGCCGCCATATTTGAAGATCTGCAAAGTTGCAGACGTTCTGTAATCTCACCGTAAATTTTAAACTTAAGTTTTATTTCGGCCTGACGTGAAATGACAAAGTCGGAACATCTGGGGTGGTACTTTATGGGAGGCCGTTTTTATATTTTATGGAATATGTCTGTTATTTATGTTTGGAGAAGAAAATTATTCAAATAAAAGTTACTTCTAATATTATCTATAATTTTTGTTTTATGTCAAAATTTCCTGAAATGGTCCGTATTCGAGAAATTTGACAAAATGTGCAAATTCTGATTTTTATGAAAATTGTTGAACTAAAAGTTGTTTGCGATATCGATCTCTATAATTTTTGTTTATACATGATTTTTCTAAAATGGACCGTAATGGAAAAATTGGAGGAAGAGTGCTAAATTTAAATTTTTCAGTATTTTCGTTTTCAATGAATATCTATAGAAAAATGTTGGGAGGTAGATGTATGTGGAAAATGTATATATTTAGTTTATCTTCTAAACATTTATAGAGGTGCTGCAATAGGTTCTACAAAATAACCGGAAAAAGCCTATAATAACTAGATAGGAAAGTCATGTGTTGGACACATCAGATTTTTTATTCAATATGTTGTGGAAGTAAAATATTTTTATGTATAAATATAATTTATCCTCTTCTAATAAATTGTCATATCTTCGTATTAGTGGTGAAAAGAGCTAAGCCACATTTTTAGGCAAAATGAGTTTATTATATCACATAAATAAAACAATTCTGAAAAATACAGTGGTGAAGAGAGATAAGCGATTATGTAATTATAACCTTAAAATCCCACAAACTGAAAGAAACTAAATGAAAAGGTGAAAATACATATATCTCTTTCAGTGGTAAAGTATTTTTAAGCGACATACCTTTCTTTTTCTTTCGTTTTTAAATCAGTCTTAAGATGAAGGACGGGTTTTTCGTTTGTACCAAATGTTATCATATTTAGTGAATAAAAAGTTAAGATTTAAATCAAAAGTTATTTTAACCAAAGAGTTACAAACTTATTTACCCATTTTCTCAAATTAATAAGTGTGTGGCTTAGCTCTTTTCACCACCAATATGACGATATATTTGTTACATTATACCATAAATAAAAATATATCCAAGTCACATGTAATTACAATAAAATAATTTTTGTTTACCTTTGCATAAATAATAAACTAACAAAATAAAAATATATACATATCTATACAAAAAAAAAAGTTAAAAGGCTTGATTTAAAAAAGATGATATATCTCTGCGTCTACAGATAAGAAATTAGGAAACTCAGCTATCTCGTTTAATATATACCTACTCATTGTTGCCATCGTCTATTATTCACCGATCTAGTTTTAGCATCATACAATTGCCATCTTGAAACGTACCTTATATAAATATATTTTTGTACAATCGTTCACTGTTTAAACTTCTAGTGAACCTTTGAAATTTTGATACCTTATACTATTAAGCTAAGTTTATCCAATCGTTCAGTGCTTTATAGGTGGCTTCTATTATCGTATTTCTGTAACTGCGTTTGTGATATACCTACCTCTACTTTTGTAATATTAGGTTTGTTCGTAGAGCGATCCACAACCGTTTCCAACTGAACAGCGCATGTGCATTGAATATTTTGCGTTCGTAGAAGAATCACTGATAGTTTCTAATTATTAGTTTGGCGTTCGTAGAAACAAATGAAGTGATTTCCATCTGATTCGAAACGGTTGGAAAAATCCCTGACTATTCTCCGGATTTTAAATCCGGGGAATGCGCACGTGAAATAATATGTTTAATAACCTACAATTATTTGACATTTGTTTGGCGTGAAATTTATATGTTTATCATTCGTCTGTGCTTTTGTTAATTGGATTAGTTGTTTTTAATTGTAAATTAATACACATACATAAAATTTAATAAAGTATACAAATACATAAGACCACAGAGACCTACCATCCATTATCCTGATAAAATATCAGCTTTTAACTTCAAAAGATGATGGAAGGATTCAAAATATAACAGGTAATGGAAGTAAAATATATTGATAAAGTGGGGTGCAATTCATAAACAAAACACATACGTGGTCATTCTGTGACTCATATATTGTCAAAATTCAAATAATTTCTTCTTTTTTTGCCCGTTTACTAAATCTGTATCTAACATACGAGAATAGATAGAGACGAATCCACAACTCTATAAAATGCGTTTGCAGAGCATAAAAATGACAATAAATCCCAAACTGCCCAAACCGTTGGAAGTTACGTATGCGCATCGTAAAAAAATCAGCAACCGTTTGAAACTGTCTCTACGAACAAACCTATTTCTACTTGATTTCAAGAACATTTTAATAATAAATTTGTATATTTTGTTTTATTTGAAATTTCCATGTCTCGATTGAGATTTTACTATAACCTCAATTTCAACCTCTCTGTGTTACATTACACAAAGAACAATATAGTGTGTCCACGGATGGACTTAATGATAATTATAAAAATATTTATTTTAAATTAAATAAGTTATTTTTCATAATTTCTCAATGTGAATCGAATTTATTTAACAAGTAAAAGAAATTATGAAGAATTACTTTTTTAATTTAAAATAAATATTTTCACACGTATAGGTAAGTCCATCCGTGGACACACTGTATAATGCTGTAGAACTAATTCACATTATAACATCTATAGAAAGTTTGAGAGCAACTTTCAGGGTAAGTACCGTAAAAGTGCTAGTATGATGTTTTCCAAACTTCACTTTGTAACCTCTGTGAAATGTGCTATAAAAGTCTTGCCGTTGCGGCCATTCGGCGGTTGCAGGGATATTAAGGTTACATTAAAAGTATATCGCATGCGAGCTTAAAGAGCCTAAAATTGCAGCTTATTAACGTAGATAGGATGTTTTTGTGCTAGCTGGGTATTACTGCAGGACAAACGATAACTATTTCTCCCCTAGCCTCAGTCACCCCCTCATTCATAAAATGGGCCTATGTCGCGATCCCCTTAGATATACCAGCCCTGTGTAGCATATACTTTTGACAAGTATGACAGTTCATATACAGTGCGAGTGTAACACTAGAACAAGAAATAAAATCCACTATTAATTTTGGTTCCGTTGACAGTTAATTCTAACCATACTTATAACAATATTTGACATATATATTTTTACTATTTTTATTTTTTATTAAATATTGTTTGCAGGTCATAAAAAGTAGTTTAAATGTAATTGGTTACTAAATGATTATATACTTGATGCATGTTATCTACTTAGAAATATATTTATAAAAGTTTAAAAACAATATAATTTAGGTAAAAAAACGCACACAAAAAATACTGTCACTATAATTTTCAGTGGAACCAATTACGTATAGTTATTTACGAACCAAGTGCGGGATGCATGAGAGATGAAGAAGCCAAAGCTTTAAGTGTGCGAATGCGTGAAAGATTCTTCACGCACGAAGGAAACGAACAAAAGTATTATAAATCCTAAATAAATTTTATTTCAAAATATAAAACAAAGCAAGCCACGACAGCATGGCCTCACTTTGACAGTCGATTTATTTCATTAGACGCCTATTTATTACTTCATGACCATTGCATGCGCGAAAGGTGACACTTTAGATGGCCTCTCTATAGTTTTCAATGATTAATTCCGAAAATGTTTTGATATAGAATATGCGATTAACCATAAAAAAATTATTTGTGAAGTTTCATATCAAAAGTTACTCCTTCCTTATATCTTTTACAGTAACAGTGCGCCGATCCTCTCGTGTGAATAGCGCCATCCTTTTGTGCCTCCAAAACTCATTTATCATAGCACGCAGGAAGTAGGGTTCAACAATTATTTTTCAATGCTGTACCTAGGGTTTCTGAGATCTATGAACAGAACCCAAAAAAAAAAACAAATCTACTGTTATTAGTGGAACCAAAATTACGTCATCACAAATTTAGCGGTAATTTAATTATTAAAGTTTGCTCATATTTATTATTTTTTTCTAGGTCTACACCACCGACTTCTCCAAACAGTTAAATGAATACAAAGTCGAATATCAAGTTTTACAAGAGGAAATGAATTCAGCACAACCGCAAATCGAAGCGTTGCATAAACTTGAAGCCCAAAACAAAATCCTAACGGAACAAAATAAGGCCCTTATGGGGCAGTTAGAGCTCACTTTAAGCAATGTTCAAAGGTTAGAAAAAATGAGGGTATTACAACAATCGCAACTCAATAAAGTTGAGACGCAAAACAGGGCATTAGATGTGACTATATCCACGTTAGGAAGTTTCATTAATTCACTTATAGAGGATAAAGTTGATGTTGAAATTCCCGATGACGTACAAAGGATTTTATCGCACTTAAACTTCAGCGAAAGGGTAAAAAGTGAGGTTAAACCTCAACAGAATAACCTGCTGAAGATGTTCCAGAAATCACCTGATAAAATGATGCAGAAATCTCTGAGCATGGGTAAAATCAATCTGCCGCCCAATTCAGAGCATAACAGAAGTAGAACAAACAGTCTCAGTCAAAATAAAGATATTTTACCCAACTTAGAAACTACTCCTAGTAACTCAGCGGAAAAAATTTCAAAATTTTTCTCGAATTCCCACCACAACATACTTCAACAGAAACATAATTCCCAAAACAATTTATTAAATAACGCAAAAATCGATATCACGGTCCAGGAATTCGAACACGAAGAAATATCGAACGCGTTAACAAAAAAAATCGATTTTGACGCGAACAAAATTTCTCCAACAAATTCCGAAGACAGTGGCGTGGGAACCCCTAACAGTCCGAAAGAGACACACCCTTTGAGCAACTGCGACGTAACTTTTACGTTCAACGGGACAAAGGAGCTGAAAAGTATTAAAAATTTTAAAAATTTACGGCAGTGTAGTCCGGATATATTGAGTAAATGATTTTCGGGTTAATTTAGTTTTAGAATAGCGTGATAATATTAAATTTTAAGTTAAATTAGAGGTTTTTGGACTGACTGCTATTATGTCTTACTTTGCAATAGGTAAATATTGCTTACTGGCGTTTAAATCTATTTTAGTTGCCTGCAGGTAACTGCGGGCGTCTTTCAAATGAACCGCCATGATAGTAACGTTGAAACAAAGTTGCTAATACGTTATTATTTATTTCCATTCAAATAATTATACCATGGCAACGTGGCAACCTAAACAATAAAGAATTAGGCCAGGAGCTAAATGCTGAGAGTCGTGCACATTTTTTGTTTATAGTCCAGGATCCTTAAGCAAGGTCGACCTTCACCTATCTATTTAATGGATAAATGTTTTTTTTTTATTAAATAAAATATATTTTTAAATAAATCGCAAATGGGTTGCCTAAGAAAATATGGTCACGGCCATTTTTTACTTTCCTTTCTGTGTACAGATAAGGAAAGTATAGGAATCATGAAAAAAGTTGATTATAATATCATTCTTTATTATTTTGTCCCTATACATGATTTCTCTAAAATGGACCTAATTGGAGATATTTGAGGAAAAGTACAAATTTTGAATATAACTGAAAAACGGATGAAGAGAAAAACACCAAATTTTAACTTAAGCTTTAATTCATCCTGTGGTGAGCTGATTAAAGTTTGGACATAGTCGAAGCATCTGGGTAATACTTTACAGGGTGTCGTTTTTTTTACTTTAAGAAAATTAATAGTCGGGACCGTATTTTCTTAGGCAACCCATTTGCGGTATATTTATAAATATAGTTAATTTAATAAAAAAAAAATTCATTAATTAAACAGAAGGGTGAAGGTCGTCCTTACTTCTGATCTTAGACCATTACTTTATTTACTGTCGAAGAACGTAGCTACAGCATAGGCAACAAGTTTATGCACATTTAAAAATAAAATTAATCGTTTTAAAGGCAAATTAGAAAATTGCTCCCATGAAAATGTTATGATGAAAATATCTGAATATTTGAAGAATGCAGAAATTAATGAGGAGTCACCAAATTAAAGTATTAAAAAACATGTGTTAGTACCTCAACGATAAGAAAGCAAAGATACAATAATAATTTAAAAAAAAAATAGATGAAAAGGAAATTATAAAAAGAACTCTTAAAAGTTCATTATTAATATGATCATAATTATTTATAATTTTTAGTTAAAGAGCATAAAACATTAATTATAGGTTTTAATAAATCGACACTAGTTTCAAATGTTTATGTTATATCATCAATTCCAATATTATTATTTATATTACTGTGTGGAGCAATTTTTTTGATAAAATAAATAATATTTGTGAACTACTAATACTTATTAATTATATTAGTCATTTTATTTACTCATAACAATAAAATGCCTATATTGGATTATTTATTGATCCATATCTAACTCAGCATTCACAACAATAAAATATAATTTAAAAATATTTTTTTGAAACACTGCTATGACATGGAAAGTCATTATCCATGAATTTAAAAAATCGCTCTCAAATTCACTCTCTAGTGGAAAATCTAAGAAACGACCTGTTCATCAGCATTTAGCGCTTCCTAAGAAAACAATAATTACAGGAATTATAGTCGTGGAAAACAAAATTTGTTAACCTAACTTTTTCATTAGCGTTCGACTGTTTTTATTGCAAATTTGTAAGTAAACTGTTAGAGTATGGTCCGTTATTAACCGAAATATCGGTTACTTGGTCCAAAACTAACCGCTCTGCTAGACATTCCTGAAAAATCGGTTAAATTAGTGACGTGGTTATCTGAAAATGGCGACTCAAACATCAATTCACTAATGTCAATCTGTCACAAAAGTGACGTAAATGTCGGAAGTGGTCCAAAAGTAACCAAGAAATCAGTTTTTTCAGGAACCGCTGTCGAAACTGGTTACTTACGGTTAGTAGTCGGCGAATAACGGACCCCTAAGAGTATGGTCCATATTAACCGAAATAATGTTTACTTGGTCCAAAACTAACCACTTCGCCTGATATTCCTGAAAAGTCGGTTAAATTTGGGACGCGGTTACATTAAAATGGTGATTCAAACGTCAATAGACCTTTCCCGTTATTGATGATGTCTATTACTCATGTGAAAATTCTGCTTCCGCTTAAAATCATCAAAATTTATTGTTATCTTTCCTACCCTGAGTTCCAATTAAGAAATCCAATGAATGTCCTGTCAAAATGGACAAAAATGGCCGATGCAGGCGGAAACAACAAAGTTTGTTGACCTGACTTTTTCTTTAGTATTTGACTGTTATTGTAAATCATACAATATATTATTCATATATTCAAAATAAATATTTTTTCAACTAAATACACCGAAAACAACTCTAAACACTCAAAAAAATAATACAAACTTAAAGTAATAACCTCACTAGAAGTGTTTTTGTCAAGAGAACCATGGAGAACGTAGAGTAGTTTCGGAATATATTGCGAAAACTCCACCCAAAGTGCGTTGGAGTGGGGAACATGGCACGAGGTTCGAAAAATAATTGGAGGGGACGCTTGACGTGTCGCAATATATTATGAAACAATTCTACTTTTCTTTTGTTTGCCAAGAGTCCACCATAGGTCCAACGTTAAAGTCACGTGACTTGTATTGTCTTATGGCCGTAATGACATTTCGTCTTTATAAATACGAGTTTCATGGGCGTACAAAATGTCAAAATTATTTAATATAAATAAAAAAACCGTGAATGTTTTAAAAGATGTATGTACAAGAACGTAAATAAAAAAATATAAGTTTCGATAGAAATATGAAGATTCAATAGACCTTTTTCCGTTATTCATGATCTCTATTACTCATGCGCAAATTCTGCTTCCGCTTAAAATCATCAAAGTTTATTGTTGTTTAATACCCTGTGTTCCAATTAGGCATTCCAAACAAAATAGCTGACCGTTTGAAATGACAGGCCACTGACAGACACATGGCATGTTATAATATTGCAACACTGTGAGCCTGGTGGTTTGATAGAATCAATGCTATAGACAGTTATATAGATTTATGATCCACGGTTTTAAAAATAAACATAAGCTTATGCCTTGAAGTAAGAATGTAAGCAATTATTTTGTTTTAATATTCAAAGGCTGAAAATTGGTTTTAAAACACATTTTGATAAAATTATTCAAATTAATAAATATTTGCCAGACAATATGGCCGTTCGCAAATGACCAGCTTTGAGCAATCTATATAACTATATATGTATCATTGACCTGTTAATGACAACGTGACAACAGGGTTGCCATATCTAACCTGTCAGTCCCCACTGGTAGCCATTTGGACAGGTCGTTGAAATACCTAATAGATAGTTACATAGATTGATCATCCATATTTTTCAAAATAAACATAAGCTTATGCCTTGAAGTAAAAATGTAAACAATTAAATATTTTTTAAATATCTAAATGCTGAAAATTGGTTTTAAAACATATTTTTGCTAAACCGACTCAAATTAATAAATATTTGCCAGGCAATATGGCCGCTCGCAAACGACCAGCTCTGAGCAATCTACATAACTATATATGTATCATTGACCCTGTTAATGACAACAGGATTGCCATATCTAAACTGTCACTCCTCACTGGTAGCCATTTGGACCACTGAACTATATATTAAACTGGAAGAACAAAGCCGATCAACAAAACCAAGCCGCATAGCGAGGTGATATTTGATACTTTGGCGCCCACATGTGCGTATCGAAATGCACTAAAAAATATCATCAAAATTAAATTTAACACTTATTACATTCAACTATGACACCTTTTAATTTAAGAAAATCACTTAAAAATGATTTTGGATTAATAAGCAGCTGAAACAAATGTTCTAATAATAATAATTATTATTAAAATAGCGCGTTATTAATAAAAAATATTATATTTTGTCCTAGTACGCCCGTGGGAAACGTGACGTAAAATGCTCGAAATTAACAGTCTGGCGTCCAAATTGTCATGCGCACCGACCGTTTTTTCACCCATGTCGGCTTAGAAATTAGGAGTAGGGTTTATGTCATATAGCCATCCAGTTTAATATCAAGGTAGGTGATTTGGACAAGTCGTTGGAATGCCTAATTCTCTGACAGGTCGTTGAAATGCCTAATAGTTTCTCTTAATAATCTGACAACTATGTGGATGACAACGTTAATGTTTGCAATTCGATTTTTGTAAACAATATTAGTCTAGTCTAGTAGTTTTTCGTCGTTGGTCGTAGCCAACCCAACAGTTTTATGGCGAGGATAAGATATATATAGCAAAGAGTGTTTGGAAAATTACTAGATTCAAAAGTCCCGCGCTTTTTTCTCGCATGAGTAATGCGAAATTGTCGAATATTGTTCGCATACAGCAGACTCACCGGTTAGCTCACGGGTATATTAATTTTTGCTGAATGCGCATATAACCTACTGGTTAATAACCGTCTCAAAGTAGCATCGGTGTCTAGTTATTGGTTACTGCATGTCCACTATAATAATTGTATATTATAATTTTAAGGCATTTCTTACAACATACTTGGTTAGAGTATTGTGGTTACCGTGGTGACGTCACACATACCGTGGTAACCTATTATTTAATTTCATATGTCAAATTTAATTTAAGTTTGGGGATTTCTAAACGGGATTTGAATTTTAAGATGTTTTGATTTTGTTATTTTTTATTATAGTATGTTCTAGTAAGCTTATAAAGAAATGCCTCGTCAGATGTAGTTACATAAGATTTGGTAACATATGACGTCATCAGAGTAACCAAGCCTTATAAAGAATGCACTGGTTACATAAGTATATGATGGTAAGCTTATAAAAAAATGCCTAAAATCAGACTAACATTTTTTGACAAATAAAACACTGGTAAGCCGGTTGACAGTTGTTAAGTATTCAGCACACTGATCTGTATTATTACAGATCAGTGATTCAGCACTACACACCGAGGGGTACTACAGTCACGGTGGACTATACTACCGGTACATTACCGGTTAGTCTGCTGTATGTGACCAATGAGAAAGGTGGTTCCAGTAACCGATATATTTTTGCGGTTACCATTAAGTCGAATGTCAATCACAAAAGTGAGGCAACTCTCGGCTGTGCAGTGGGATTATCATCGTGTACGCACATAAGAATCCCGGTCGTGGTCTAAATAGGTATTTTCCTTTGCATCGAAAGTGTAGCACTGAGCTACGTCACTTCTGAAAATATCGTTCCATCCATACAATTTGTATATATGGAACGATATTTTCAGAATTGGTGTAGCCCAGTGCTACACTTTCGATGCAAAGGAAAAGACCTATTGTAACCAATAAATTCGTTTTTTCAGTTAGTTAGTTACGGTTAGTAGTCGATTAATATCGGACCATACCTACCCTTGATGCTTGGCGGTTTGGCGCTGTCATGCGAAATCGCCATTGACAGCCGTTGCCATGGTACCTACTTTGTTTTGATATGGTGACTGATACCATGGTGACTTTACTTCATTAGGAGATTCGTATTCGACGAACTAAGAAATGCCTCATCGATTCAGAAAGATGCACAATGGGTCTAGTGAGGCCTAATAAGTGCTGTGGGGCCAACCCATTTTACCGACGTCACGCTACCATTAAAATATTTCGAAATTTAAGTTTAGAATAATAATTCAAAACTAAGTACGATTAATTGGAAAAGGCAAAAATCTTTACAAAAATAGAAGATGTCCCAATATAAGAGCCATAATATGGTATCTAAAGATTGACGTATACCTACAAAAGCACCGAATTTGATTTTAAAATAAAATTACTTTTGTATAGATTGACTAGATTTTCATTAAACAGTCCCTGCCAAATTCATCAAATTAAGTAATTATAATGCGTTGTAACAATAAACCATATTACTTTCGTATTTACTAATCGAGAAAATCATAGATAATAACAACAAAAGAGTCGTTAATATGTAATTTGTTGCCTAACAAAACAATAATACAATGGCACCGTGTTGTCAATCACAAAGCAAAAATGGCTAAAAATTTAGATCCGTCAAAAAAAAAGGTTTAATAACCAATGTTTTTTCAAACCAAACGTAGGTTTTAGCAAAATTAAGAAAATAATAAAAAAAAAACTAAAAATATGTGTCGAAATTAGTGGTCGGGATACTTACCATATTTGTGGCTGTCAGTATAAGTTGCTTATTTTGAAATTATCCTGTATTTCAATCATATACCTACTTAAACTTAAAGATAAGTACTTTTAAGCACATTTTGTAATAAATAGTTACATGTATCTGTAAAAATCAAGGTTGAACAAAAATCCGTTTAAAGTTGATATTTTTTAAATTAAAATTTATAACAAAAGTATTACACGAATATTGTTTTGTTTACAAAACTGAATTTGTTGTAGGAAATATTTAGTTACATATAATTAATTTTTTTGATATTTGTGGAAAATATACTTCCAAATATTGTTATTGATTATGATATAGTGGGTTTCGAAAACATGTATGATTCAGTCAATTTTTAATTTTTACTGTATATTTTATATCGTATATGTGATTCTGTGAATTAATTTAATGAAAATAAATTGTATTTGTTTTTATTACAAATCGTTTTATTACGAATAAAGAGCGATCCACAAAAAAAATTCTGAAGTAGGTCTTGGGAAAATTTAAATGTCAGTTTGAGTTTAATTATGAGCAGGGTCTAGTTATCACGGAATGACTTGTATCTCTGTCTTGCTCGGTCATGGCCTACTTTAGAAACATCTTAAGTGGACCACTCTTTACCAATAAAATTTGAGTAACCACAAACCTCCTCTGATACCCGCCAATGATTTGACAGGTTTTAGAAATCTTTCAAGAAGTAAAATACCAGACCCGTCGTCCCTACCCATTGAGGTACATATTATTCAACCTCATTGTCCTTACCTCTCAACACAGAAAGAAAATGTACGACAAGAGCCAAACCCACAGTAGCCAAGCCTCCTTAATGGCATTGTCTAAGTGAACCTAGTTTTCGCAGTGTAGTTTCAATGAATAGTTTATGTTCGCTTGTACTAGTTTTTTCAAAGTACTTTCTTGCCTGCTGACAGCATTTCACCGGTAGATCGATTCCAGCAGAGGTTCCCAAACTCTTTTGTTTCATAGACCACTTTCAAAATTTTGCTGGATCCGGTGGCTACATCACTAGAAGTACGAGTCAAAAGCCACGGGCATCATCAACTAGTCATCGTCTGCCTCACTTTAAAATATTCCTTCTCCGTTGCTCCAGATCGATATACCAGTGGCGTAGGCTCTTTTTTAAATAAGAATTAAAGCAGTTTCCCAACAAAAAACATTTATTGGATTAAAAAGTTAAATTTTAATGATTTAAACATTTGTATATTACCTAAATAACTAAACTAAAATAACATTACATATATTTTTCGACATTCAGTGGGAGGTAAATAAAAATAGCAACACAATGTTGTAATTTAAGATTTTTATTACAATTAAAATAATAGTTATTTATGCAACTACTGCAAAAAGTGAAACTAGAGGAGTATATCCTAGTTCGTCCGTTAATGAACTATTATACTATGTTTTTAAACTACGAGGAGCGATTTGAATTTAAGTTGGCAATTCTGTAGCCTTTTGATTGGTCAGATTACAGTCAGTTTCACACATTACTTTTTAGCATGAACTTATATACTAATAATTGATATTGTTGACAGTTCTGACATTTTATAATTTGATATCTCATCCATTACTTAGTTTTTTACTTTATTTCGTAAATAATAGTTCTTCAGTAAGCAATTGTATTGAAAATCTACAATTATGGATCCTTCTACACTGAGTACTATTAAAGGTAGCAATTCCTGAAAAGCCTTACAAGAAAGGGAAGACACCTTATTTTACATGCTGATTCTGAAGGTTTTGTAGAAAATGCATTATTGGTTTTTGAAGGTAAAAAGATGGGAGATTACCATGAAGAGATGAATTCCGAAGTATTTTAGAAAAAAATAATTTTATTACTGATTTTTTAAAACTAAAAATTGATGAATTTCTAACCAAAATTATTAAAATGTAACTAAATATTCAAGCAAATTTTATTTATTAGAATAGAATAAAACTATTTACAAAATTGTTATAACATTTAAAACACCATCTACTACTTTAGGGACAATCTTAATTTGGCACAATGAGTTAACATTACTTTCACAAAAAATATTTTAAAAATACTTAAAATTAATACATAGGTATGTATGAATAGTTCACTTTAAAAAATATATGTTGACATGTAGTGTTATGAAAATGTTGGTTCCAGTTTTCAAAATAAATCTGACTCATAGGCCTGTTAAACTTTTGAATGCCTTTATTTGCCCTCTAGCGCATTAACCACATTTTTCGCTACTAGATGTTGTCGGTGGATAACACAGTGAATCGCAATTACCTCTGGTATAATTATTTTAAGATGGCTTATAAACCCACGATAACGCCCGACCATGGCAGGAGCTCCATCTGTTGCCACCGAAATAACGTTTGTGAATGGAATCGATTTTTCTTTAAAAAAATCACTCAAAATATTAAATATTGATTCACCTTTAGTGTCCGTCTTCAAAGTTTTCGCGAATAGTAGCTCTTCATGAATTTCTTCGTCCATAACAAATCGTCGAACATATGCCAATAATAATGCTTCATTCCCAGGTAAAAATGAGTTGTTCGTAGATAATCACACAAGAAACTTCCAACATCAGAGCTCATTTCATGAATACGTCTTTGTACAGTGTTGTTACTCAAATGAATTCTTTTGAGTATGTCAAATGAAGATTTGTGCAGAACAGTTTTTAAAACCTCTATAACATCAGGTAAAATTAACTGTTCTCCAATGGTGTGCGGCTTTCCAGATTTTGCGAAGTAATGAGACATTGTAAGATGCCCGTAAGCCATCATCGTTGCTTTCAGATGTTGAAGAGAACATACTGTGCACGGTGGGTCTCTTTTCATATTTTTCCATTAATGTTTGGAAATATTTCAAATCTTTACCTATTTTATCAGGATGACACCTTCTTAGATGATCTTCCAGCTTTGATGATTTCATAGAATCATTGCTCAAAACTTTGTTGCATAAAAAGCATGTGGGCAATTGTTTGTCTGCCTTTGATGGAAGAAAACCAAATTTTAAATATTCAACACTGTACTGACGACACTTCTTCTGTCTATATTGATAAGAGAAGTCAAGTCAACATTTTAGTAACTAAACTGTTGACTGTTTACATTATAAACAGTTGAAGTTTTTTACAAGAATTTCTTCATCACATGGAAAAATGAGTAATCAATTGTTTAATAGTACATTGCTTCACTATCGAAACCAAATTAATTTTCATACACCTCCTTTTACGATTGTGGACCCCCATTTTTTATTACGCCCAACGTAGACCCCCGTCGAGTCTTCCGTGGACCCTTGGGGGTCCACTTGGGCCACTTTGGGAAATACTGTTCTACAGGGTAAGAATTAACGATACATTTACAATTTAGCCTTTGCAAATGTGTAATATAGTAGTTTGTGCAACAAGAGTGGATATGATGGCCATATCACACGAAGACGAAATTTGAGCACGACGCTGGAGGCGGAGTGCTCAATCTGTTTCTATTAATAATTTTAATCAATTCCAGTTCTCTGCATTTTACCGAATAACTGTGTCGTCTGAAAATTTTACAATATTTCCATCTGTATTTAAACGACAAATTATTTAAAATAAAATTAAACAAGATAGGACATAAGACAGATCTGGAGGCATGCGATATGCTATTTATTTCCTTACTTGAGATATTATTAATTCTATTTGTGTTCGTTTTTGTAAATAACTTTGTAATAAATTATAAAGGGTGCATCACATTTATACAATAAACTTCTATTATACAAAAAAAAGGCACATGATATAGTTAGTAAAGAATTTATTTACTTATATACTTCAACCCGACCACTTTTATTGTTGAAACAGCTGTTGGTAGAAGTCTTATTCTTGGTTTTGAGGTTCGATCAAAACAATCTGCTTTAAAATGGCGTGAACACAAAAAATTAAGAAATTTTCGCTCACAATTTGTTTGTTGCATGAACTCAAGCCATAACTTTGTTTTTTGAGAATCTTTAGGAAATCTGAAAATTGTCTACATGGGATTAATTTATATAAATTGTAAATCTAGAATCTTTAAGAAATCTGAAAATTGTTTACTTGCAATCAATTTATAAATCTAAATTGAACAATAATTTATTCATTTTAACAACCACATAAATATCTTAAAATTGCATGAAAGAATTGTTTAAATAAAATGTATACCCTATAAACCATGAGACTACGTCTATGAGTACACTTGATCGCAGACGCACTTACCATGTTTGTTTACAAATTTAAAACATTAAAAATTTTAAAAATCTTTAATGTGGTTGAAAATTGAGAGAACAAAATACTTGCTTATGAAATGTAGATTATTCCTTTCTACTTTTAGCTGTGCTGCTATATTCACAAAACGAACAACTGACCATATTGTCTTGTTTGTCTTTTAACGCGGAAAATTTAAAATTATTAGTAATACTAAATAAATACTAAAACACTAAACACTTTTTAAAAATGTCTACAAAACATACGCTTCATAAAAGTTTAAATTAACACATAAAACATCCAAATTATTAACAAATGTTAATCACTAAAATTATAAACCAATTTTAGAAACCATTTATCATATGATGATGAAGAGAGCGGAATATATGCAAAATGCATATATATGCATTTTTGCATATTTTACCAAAGTTCAGAAAATATTGCATATTTTTCCAAAATTCAGAAAATATTGCATATTTTACCAAAGTTCAGAAAATTTAAGAAAATATTGCATATTTTCGAAAAAAAAATGTATTACTATACTGTGCAAATCAAAAACTTTTAACATATTATACAGATATATTTGAAATTAAATTTTTGTATTTGTTTTTAAGTGTCACTTCTTGTAAATTCTTGTTAATTAGTTCTTGGAGGGTGGCATGCACTGGGTTTTTACCTTCTTAAGAGATTAAGCCCATTAAAGTAATTGTTAGTAGATGGTATTTACACAGATAAAGTATTACCTACTGTTAAATCGTTGAAATTGATGTAATTATGGACTGTATGTTTCACTGATTCTAATCTTTATTTTAATAAAACAATTACAAATAATTAGCCAAATAAACGTAAAAAAAAAACAGAGCGTTGCAAAAGTCAAATAGTCAATATCAATCAATATAATCCCGCGTTCTTGTTCGGACGGCACATCCATCGCGCCGCGCAGGGTTCTTGGACCGTCTCTTCTTATTGGCTGGCGCAGTGTCGCGTCACACACTGTTGACACCTTTGCCGTGCGTAAGATATATTTATTGTATGTGTTTATCTGCAATGAATGTCTTAAACATACTCCCGCCTTTGAAGGGATGCCTTCAAAACAGGTAAACAGTTCTGTAAGAATAGCACGTTTTAGTTTAAGCACAACATGATAAAAAATTGTTTTTTTTTTAAGTCTGTTATTGCAATATAACTTCAGTTTGTACCGAAAGGGGACACAACTTTCGTATTGTACGTTTTATAACTCCTTGTGCTGTCTTGATGGTAGCCACCCTGGCGACATTATCTTTTCCTTGGATAACGGTGATCACTCTGCCCATTAACCAGTGATTCGAAGGCGTATTCTCATCGTGAATCAACACCAAGGTGCCTGTGTTGATGGGTGTAGGTGAACCCTTCCATTTGTACGAATGGGGAAGTTGGGTAACATATTCTTTTTGAAATCGAGACCAAAATTGTTGCTTGAATTTTTGGACAGTTTGAAGAGAAGACAATCTGTTTTGTGGAGTGTCTAAATAGTTATAATCTGGAAGCATATTTAGGTTGCGGCCGATTAGGAAATGGGATGGACAGATAGGTTGGAGATCATTAGGGTCTTGAGACATTGCAAACAGTGGCCGAGAATTTAATATACCCTCTACTTCTACTATGAGGGTATTGAACTCCTCATAAGTTAAACTAGTACTGTGCATAATTCTTTTGATATGATTTTTTGAACTTTTTACAGCAGCTTCCCATAACCCACCAAAATTAGGACTATATGGGGGAATAAAATGCCAAGTTATATTATTATTTGCACAGTACTCTAGTACTGAGGTCGAATTTGACTTCAAAAATTCCGCGATTTCGCGTAAATCATTATTTGCTCCGACAAAGGTAGTTCCGTTATCGGAATAAATGTGGGAAGGAATACCTCTGCGTGACACAAATCGTTTCAAACACGCTAAAAAATTGGCTGAGGTCAAATCTGTTACAATCTCGAGATGCACGGCCTTTGTTGAGAAACATACAAAGACGCACATATAGCACTTAATCATTTTCGAATTTCGCAATTTCCTATCTTTTATCAAATAAGGGCCTACATAATCAATCCCGGTGATTTCAAATGGAAATGACATATTAATTATTTCTTGGGGCAACTGGCCCATGGGGCTTGTCGCAAATTTAGGTTTAAATTTAAAACATTTTATACACTCATGCACAGTCTTTTTTGCTAAGTTACGTCCTCCAATTACCCATATTGATTGCCGAATATTAGATAATAAAAGTTGCGGACCGGCATGTAACAACTCTAAATGTTTAGCAATGAACAAAATGTT
Organism: Psylliodes chrysocephalus; assembly: GCA_927349885.1. Taxonomy (NCBI): domain Eukaryota; kingdom Metazoa; phylum Arthropoda; class Insecta; order Coleoptera; family Chrysomelidae; genus Psylliodes; species Psylliodes chrysocephalus. The sequence continues at coordinate 84,354,116 of OV651813.1, read as the reverse complement.
TCTTAATGGATGCTTTGATGATAATAACAAGGGATGCTTAATAGTTTGATTAAGCGAAGACAATTCTAAACTCCTAAAAATTGATTATTGTCTAAAAATGGAGCAAGTGATGACAAAGTGTTCTTTTTAGGAAGCGCCTTTTTTGCTTTTAATAAAGTAATAGTTTCTTCGAACGAATCATATTGTGCTAACTTGATTAAAACAAAAAAGGAATTGTTAATCTCATTAGCTTGTAAAGGTCCGTGAATACGATTAGGTAATGATAGTTTACAATTATTTACAAATCTATAGCAATATGCAATTATACGCTTTAACTTATTAATATTTGAAAATAGTTCGAAAATACTATTGTGAGTACGCACAATGTTTACTGTGGTAATCTTTTTAACTTCTAATTCGGTTTCTGGTTCCACAAATGTTTCGGGCCTAACCAAATCATTATGAAGCAAAAAATCAGGACCGTTCCACCATTTATTAGAACCGTGGAGTACTTGAGGGGGTACACCTCTAGAAGCTAGGTTGTCTTTCGTGTTGACATAATGCCAATCCTCTGGATTGGTCAAAGACTGTATTTGTGAAATACGATTGGCAACGAAGACTTGAAATCTATTTGGCTCTGCCTTTATCCAGGCCAATGCCACTTGAGAGTCAGTCCAGTAATAAATTGCAATGGGGGTTTTTAATGATATAACTACTTGTTTACATAGTTGTGCTACTAGAAGAGCAGCACACAACTCAAGTCGTGGTATTGAAACCAATTTAACCGGAGCTACTTTGCTTTTTGCACATCATAGTTGTACAAAGTATTCTCCACTACTACTACTTTTGCTACGGACATATATGCATCCAGCGTATGCAGTTTATGAAGCATCACAAAAGCAATGTAAATCTGTTGGGACAGCACCTGCTTGCATGATATAACGTAGAATTTCTATCGTATTTATAAGAGACAAGTTTTTTCTAAGTTGGCACCACACATCTACTAACTTGGGCGAAATAGGATCATCCCATGATAATTTTTGTAACCAAAGAGATTGAATAAATATTTTGAATAAAATAATGCAAGGAGTAATTAATCCCATAGGATCATATAGACGAGCTATATCTCCTAAAATGGCTCTTTTAGAGATTATATGTGGAACCTCAAAATTGGCAACATTGTATTTTAATATATCGGTTTTAAAATGCCATTGAATTCCAAGAGTTTTGGAGCTCTCATTTTCTCCCAAAATCAGAATACCATTAGAGACATTGTTTAGTGATAAGTCTTGTAAGACCGAAGGTTCGTTTGTTACCCATTTTCTGAGGATGAAACCGCCTTTTTTAAGAATAAAAAAAAATCTTTACAAGTTTGATTTAACTCGCTGGCATCGTTAGAACCCGTTAACAAATCGTCGACATAGAAATCTGTTAAAATAGTATTTGAAGCAATGGGAAATGAACTTTTATTCTCGTGTGCCTATTCTTGTAAACATTTAATTGCTAGATAGGGAGCGCTACTGGTCCCGTATGTAACTGTATTTAAATCATAAATTGAAAAGTCTTTGGAAGGATCCTCCCGCCAAACAATTCGTTGGCGAGGACGATGTTGTTCATGCATATTTATTTGATGATACATCTTAGATATGTCTGCAGATACAACATATTTATAAAATCTAAATCGTAATAAAATGTCTAATATTTCATTTTGTAACTTGGGCCCAGTGAACTGAAGATCGTTTAAAGACCAACCTGATGATGATGGACACGAGCCATCAAAAACTACACGCAGTTTTGTTGTAAGGCTGTCTTCCTTATAGACCCCATGATGGGGCAAGTAATATGAAGGAAATATATTTAAATTATTAGGAGATACTTTGGTCATGTGACCTAGTGCTATATATTCATTAATAAAGTCATGGTACATATTTTTCATTTTTGGCATTACGTTGAGTTTCTTCTCTAAATTAGTGAAACGCTTTATTGCTATATCTTTACTTTCACCTAACAGTGAAGGAGAATATTTAAATGGAAATTGAACATTGAAACTGCCTCGAGCATCTCGAATGGTAGTATTTTTAAAAATATCCTCGCATTGAGTTTCTTCCTTAGAGATTAAAGGTGATTTATTAAAATTGTTGGGGACTTCTTCAAGCTCCCAAAAACTTTTTAATTGTTCATCCTCAGGAACCGTTTGTAACAAGTTACAAGCCGAAACTAAGGAAAAGTGAGATACAGGACCACTAATTATCCAACCAAATTTAGTGTTGTGTAAAGTTGGTAAACCTTTTCCAAGTGACATTTTGCCCTCTAAGATCAAGTCCCAAAATAATTGTGATCCTATTAGGAGATCTATTGACTGAGGTTCATTAAATTGAGGATCAGCTAACGTTATATTTTGTGGAATATTTAAATGGTCTAAGCAAACCTTTTGAGTAGGCAAATTTATGGAAATAGTAGGTACTAAATAACAAGAAATATTAGTATTAAAATTGCATGATTTGGAAAAAATTGAAATATTACACTTTTTCTTTAAAGCAGAGGTAACTTGATTAAAACCCACAATAGACATGTTGGTGGGGGAAGTAGGTAATTGGAGCTCGTTGCACAGTTTTTGTGTTATCAAAGATGACTGCGCACCACTGTTCAAAAGTGCACGACAGGGGATTTTTTCTCCATTTGCCTTTTTAACATTTAAAACCACCGTAGACAGAAGCACCTCATTTTGGTATGAATTGTTAAATAAATTTACTTCGCAAATGTTACTGGTAGAAGGTTCAGTATTTGATTTATTTTCAGCTATAAAATTGACCTGTGAAGTATCAATATGCAACATTGTATTATGCCGCTTGTAGCACTTTCTGCATGGCCCTCGTATACACGTTTCTTTTTTATGCCCGGTTTTCAAGCAATTTTCACATAACTGTAATTGTATAATTTTTTCATGTCTAGCTTTTGGATTTAATCTTAAAAATTCTTCACAATTGTAAATTAAATGTTGTTTTTTACACATATTACATTTTAATGATACTTGTAAATTTACTGCAAATTGTTTTTGTTTATTTTGAAATGGTTTATTATAATATTGATTTTTATTAGTGGCCTGATGACCTTCTCTGGGGCTCACAGATTTACTTTGATTATTTTTCTGCCAATTTTCAAGAGCATCTGCCTTTTTTTCAAGAAATTCTACGAATTCCTCCAGAGTTGGCAATTCTCCTTTAGGCTGATGCTCTTCCCACTTTTTTGCATGCTGCTATCTAACTTAGAGTTTATTAAATAGATTAAATAAATATCAGAACTCTCTTCTGGGCTTAATTTTAAATTTTTTAAAGCTGCTAGGTGGGATGAAGTTTCATCGAGTAACATACGGTATGCATCCGCAGAACCTTTTTGAATAGATTCAGTTCTAAAAATTGCCTTTACATGGTTATTTGCTAAAATTCGTTTTTTATCAAATCGTTTGCATAAAGTGCTCCAAGCTACTTCATACTGATCTTCCACGAAGTCAATACCGTCTATTACTTGTCTGGCATAGCCATCTAATGAAGTTCTCAAAAAATTGTATTTATTTGCTGTATTTATTGATCTTTTATTATGCACAATGGAAAGAAAATTAGTTTTAAACGTAAGCCAGCTATCATAATCGCCTTTAAAACTAGTTAATTTTATTTTTGGAAGAAAGTTATTTTGAAGAGTATCTGGACTTTGAGTAACTACAGTTTGAGTATTAATAGGAGAAATTATATTAGTATTAACACTTGTATTTTCTTGTACATAACTTTTTAAGGCACCCATAACCTCACAAAACTGATTTATATATTCTTTACGAATTTTATACTGCCCTTCTACGTCGTCATCGGGGCATTTCTCTTCAATACCTTTTTGTAAATTTTTAAACTCTTCAAGTTCATCTTTGTAAACTTCAATTCGATATTGTACTTCTACAATATTTGGTTTATTTGTATACAAATTATCAGAAAATTGCTTTAAAGTAACTAAATCTTCTTTCATAGAATCTCGGTTTTTTATCAATTGTTTAAGAGTCATTTTAAATAGAGTAGAGTAAGTAGAGTAGCTAATTTTTGTAAGAAATAGAGCTAATTTTTGTAAGAAATAGAAAATCAATTATCAATTTAAGATAAAGAACTTCGGATTAAGCTTCCTTCTCACATAAATCCGAAAGAACAAAACAAAAATCGTAATTTTTATATATTTTTTTTATATATATACCTAATTTTAAATCGCAAAATTGTTTGAAATCGCTTAACCCCTGTACATAAATTGGCACTTAGGAATTTAAATAGTAGTAGTAAGACACTTCAGCACATAAATTGGTGCTTTTTAAATTGTAACTTAACAAAATTCAAAAAATAAATAGGTGATCAATTTATCACAATGTATCACGATTAAAAAAATAACTAGCAAGTTAATTTATTATTTAAATCGTATGCTTGCAATGCCTTTCATAAATGGTAAAAGCCACAAATTGTTATAAATGGAATAAAGGAACGAACCGACCTGTTTGTTGATGCAAATTACTGTCGGCGTCTGTAGGAACACCACACACAGCAAAAATGGCGAATAGGCAAAAATCGTCACGTTCTTCTTCCAGTTGATGTAATTGAAACTACACAATATCTCGGTGAGATGGACCAATGATAAATCGTTGAAATTGATGTAATTATGGACTGTATGTTTCACTGATTCTAATCTTTATTTTAATAGAACAATTACAAATAATTAGCCAAATAAACGTAAAAAAAAAACAGAGCGTTGCAAAAGTCAAATAGTCAATATCAATCAATATAATCCCGCGTTCTTGTTCGGACGGCACATCCATCGCGCCGCGCAGGGTTCTTGGACCGTCTCTTCTTATTGGCTGGCGCAGTGTCGCGTCACACACTGTTGACACCGTTGCCGAGCGTAAGATATATTTATTGTATGTGTTTATCTGCAATGAATGTCTTAAACATACTCCCGCCTTTGAAGGGATGCCTTCAAAACAGATGTCTTAAACACCTACAATGCAATAAAACGGTTTATATAAAATTCTCAGTAATTTCTTGTAACCAATCTACCCTAACATCGGAATATTTTGAATGTTTTTCATTCAGTTTAATGAGATAGTATCCTCGTTATTTGCCTAGTGAAAAGTCTTGTAATAATTTGTTGTTTTAAAAGTGTCCTAAAATATCGAGAATTTCTTCGTGGATTATTAACTTTCCAGAGTTGGAAATCAATGGGGATAAAGTTTTTTGTAAAGCTTGTGCCAAAATAGTGGTTTGCGAAAAAAAGTTCAAAGTGGTTCAACACGTGAAAACATCATTGCATAAAGCCAAATTGCAAAAAATGAAATCACAACCGGTTCAACAATGTGTTGTGAGGTCATTTCAAAACGCCGACAAAACAAAAAGTGACAAGGAGGTATTTAATCAGGACTTGTGCAAAGCTCTTGTTGCGGCAAATATTCCATTAAAGAAGTTACAAAACCTACATCTAAGAGAATTTTTACAAAAATATTGCAATCAAACCATTCTTGACGAATCTACACTCAGAAAAAAAATGTACATGCTATATATATAAATGTAATAGAAGAAATTAAAGTTTTACTGGATGATAGCAATTTTTACATCATTGTTGATGAAAGCACAGATGCTTGTGGAAGATATATGGTACATCTTATGATTGGAGCCTTAAAAGAAAATGAACCAGGTACATCATATTTAATTGCATCAAAACAGTTAGAAAAAACTAACAATACAACTGTTACCCGATTTATTCAACAATCTCTAGCAGAATTTTTTTTACCAAATCAAATTCCCTCAGAGAAGTTCTTAGTGTTTTTGTCTGACGCAGCACCATATATGATAAAAGTAGGGCAAAACTTAAAAATATTTATCCAAATATGGTCTACGTTACTTGTCTTCTGCATGGAATAAACTTAGTTGCAGAAACTGTGAGAACAGAATATCCCTTGGTTAACAAGCTAATTTCGAATGTGAAAAAAATATTTTTAAAAGCCCCTTTAAGAGTGCAGTTGTATAAAGAGAGAATGGTAGGGGTGTGTTTGCCCCCGGAACCCGTAATTACGCGATGGGGGACATGGATTAAAGCAGCTATATTCTATGCAGAAAATTTTGAAGCAATTAAGGATTTAATTTTGGATATAGAAGACAATTCACAATGTGTAGTGCAAAGTAAAGAATTGTTAAAAAATCCCCTTGTGCCTAAGCAACTTGTGTTTATAAAGGTTAATTTTAGTTTTTTACCTGATGTAATAACTTCATTGGAAAAGAAAAATTTAAGTTTAATCGAATCAACAAATTTTATTGCAACAGTTCCCGATAAATGTAACAATGTTCCTGGTGACATAGGCCTTAAGATTAGAAAAAAATTAAATACAACTTTATTAAAAAATGAAGGGTTCAATGAAATAAGGGAAGTGAAAAACATTTTTGAGGGAAAATTTTCCAAAGAAGTTTTACGTTGGCCCTGTACATTACTTCCAAAATTACGGTATTGTCCTATTACTTCGGTAGATGTTGAAAGGACCTTTTCTATATCAAACCATATTTTTACTGACAGAAGACAAAAATTTTTAATGGAAAATTTCGAAAAATATTTAATTATAGATACCTATTATAATATTACTATTTAATATTTTTATACTATTCTATACTTAACTTCTACTAGTTTTTGTGTTTCGTTTGTTTTAAATAAATTTTTATATTACATATTTTCTTTTGTTTTTTTTTGTGTTATGGCTTTGATAGCGTACCAAATTAGGAACAGCAATGTTAATTAGAACCCAACAGTGAATGGTCAAGTGGAAATATTCGCTAGGCATCAGAATTAATTTTTAAATAAATTAATTAATTTAAAAAATCGCGTCCCGGCTGGAATTTGAACCCGGGACCCCTAAGTCCATAGGCCAACGCACTAACCACTGAGCTACCCACCCCCTACTTTTTTTTAAGTATTTTTAACAAATATGCATTTGCATATTTAGGCATAATTGGACAAAATAACTGCATATTTTTGGTAAAAACGATGCATATAAATGCGCATATTTTGTTATATTTTGATGCATATATTCCGCCCTCTAAGATGAGTCATAGTACCACATGGCTACCACTTTCATCAGATCGATTAGATTAACGCGGACATGGCATGATCCTTCCTGACTATATATGTTCTAAGAGTTTTTTACATAGTAACCAGTTGATTTTTGATCTGTCATCAAATATTATAACGTGTTCGAAAAATAAAAAAAAATCAGTGTGTTGTCACTCATCAAAATTTAAACATGACTTCCAGATTTCATACAATTCTACGTGAATTGATTCACAAGGTAAGTACTTACCTACATTTTTTTAAGGTCTGAAGACTGTTTTAGTTTGTTCATGGCGTCATAGTCGAGAGTTTATGCTCCGAACTAAAGATCGCATATCGATAGTGAAATACGAAAGATGTACAACTCCTTTAATATTTTAAGAAATATAAATTTTACAGGAGAAGCCAAAAACTGTTTTTCTTAAAACCAGGTATTTATGAATACACTGTGCAAATATGGAGTGTAGAGGAAAGGAGGACAATCCTATAACTCATAATATACATAGTTGTTTATCCCAAAAGTGTCCACCCAAAAGCAGTAAATAAGGTTTTAGAAAATGACCACCAGAATGGCGCTCGTTTACTAGAAGGGAAAGATCCAATAATAAAGTTATGTAGATTGCGAATCCGTGTATTAATCAGATGATGAGAAGCACTATTTTCCTCTATTATCAAAGTTTCTCTACTAATATAAGCTCAGTCGCTTTTCACGATTTAGTTTTTAGGCTATACCCTTCGAGAACATGTAATGTGGCCCAAATTGGGCATACATGTATGGGGATCTTGAAAACTATAAAATATAGAGAAACGATTAAATGGGAAAATGTTTATATAAATATATTTGCAACTTACAGCCGTTTAGTACGTAATTCTATTGTTTTTGTTTTCAAGATATTTCAAAAAAACCAAAAAGTTGCATTTTCGAAATTATGTTGCAGCTTTTTTACTGTTCACAATTTTGGCAAGGTTTATTTTTTCTTATGGACGCTATATTGTATTTTATACTTAAAAGGTAGCTATTGATGTATCACTTATTGGTAAATAAAAGAACTTGACTTAAAAAACAAGAAAATTTATTTTCGCAACACTTACTAATACTTATATCACATGTTGCCGTTTTTATTAATACATTTTTGACACTTTTTCGTTATTATATTCTTTTTCGTAATTCTTGGGCCGCGGTTATATAAAACGTCCATAGTTTATAAGGTTCACAACAATTTTAGGAAAGTCTTCTACTTGGCTGTTGTCTTTCAGGAAAATCTTTAGATACCTTTCTAATGCAAGATTTGCATTTCTGTTACAACGAATGTAACATTCCAGCATATAAAATTTTTCTTCGTGAAAAATACGCAGTGCCATTTTTTAAACGTTATTAATAATAATGAAAACTATTACTTTACTCGTTTTGACGAGTATATTTTTGTTTAATTTTCAAACGGTAGGTAATGATCATAGGCTACTAGATTTGTTTATTCAATGATTTATTGTAGAATTCTTGCTTGAAATAATGCAGATCGTGGTGTGTATTACAAAATGTAATGAGTCATTCCAAACAAATGAATTGCCAGTGGGAAAGTTTGGTATATTTAAGGGTTGCAACATACGATGGATTCTATCTGCAATACGTAAAATCATGAATAATGGATTACATTTAAATATTTTATGACGAACACAATAAAAATATTTAAAAAACCGCTTATACATTTTTTCATAAATTGGCAGGTCTGGCGACTACTATTTTGAATAAAAATAGCGTCCAAGATACAATATTATGACGCTATCCCCTTAGATATACGAGACCTTCCCACGGGCAGCTATTGTTTGACAGGTCGTTGGAATGCCTAATTAAGTTTGGAGAGTTCTAGTGCTGATTTACATTTGACGTGTTGCGTAAATTAATATTGTTGATTTTTTAAGCCAATTTCATTTATTTTCCAATAGGTGATACATCTTTATAAATCTGACATCAATAAAAAATCAAATAAATAAAGTAAATCAAGTAAAAACAATAGGCGTTTTCGGAAACTTACTCAGATCAGAAAGATTATAGATCTTATTGTTCGTTTACCAGTGGTTACTAACCCTATCCGTGTTCGGAAACTAGTAGATTACTGATCCAGCTTTGTGATCGAGATCAATATTTTGTGACCCACTCTACTAGTAGATTAGTAATAGATCCGCGAGCGCACCGCAGGATTTTATAAAGGGATAACGCAATTTTTTGGTGTTTGGTGTCTGCCAGTAATAGATTTGAAGTTGTTTCTACATTCAATTAGTTATAACTTGTAATCTTTATGCCCATATTGCGTCTTTATTATTCAGACTACAAGTAAGTTTAATTAAAATGGTTCTTTAACAAATAAGAGGGAAAAGTCAAAGATTGACAGCCGTAGATAAACAGGATCGATAATCCAACTTGTTCGTAAACTCTCGGCACTAAGTTCAGTAATCCACGTGATCCATCGGGTTTGTTATCAATCTGAATTTGTTATTTATAGTAGGTTTTCGAAAATGCCTAATATAGCATTCATAAGAAAAATATGAACCTGATGATGGTATAAAATAACTGAAACGTCGTGTTCAAAATCCAATTGCAAAACTGAAATCTACAGAAAAAGTTACTCCAAAATTTTTTTCAGATTTCCAAAATAGTGAACAATAAAAAAGCTGCAGCAAATGCAACTTTTTGTTTTTTATAAATATCTCAAAAACAAAAAGATCGCGTATTAAACGGCTTTAAATTGCAAATATATTCGTATAAAATTTTTCCCATTTAATCGTTTCTCTATATTCCATAGTTTTCAAGGCCCAATTTTTGGGGGTTCAATTTTTTCCAATAATTATATCATTTGTAAAACTTTAATCGAAAGAATCGAAAGAATTGAAAGAATCGAAAGAATCGAAAGAATCGAAAGAATCGAAAGAATCGAAAGAATCGAAAGAATCGAAAGAATCGAAAGAATTTTTTTATTAATTTATAGAAATCTACTAAAATTTACCAAAAGAAAATTGTCTACTAAAACTAGCCAAAAAAGCTGAAAATCTACCAAAAAAGCAAAAATCTGGCAACATTGAAATAAAAACCCACAGTCAGAGTGACCTTGACTAAGCACAGCGACTAATCCTTGGACCAAGCGAAGTTAATTGTCATGACGTAATCTACGTGCGATGCACAAAATGATGCTAAAAATAAAGTGGTCAAGCAGACACCCTATTTGTTTCACGGATCTATTGAGCTCTCTTTTTACTACTGACATTGTCGGAAACCTCTCGCGTTCAATCAACATACAGTGGTACAAAAAAGTAGAGACTAACACGTACGAGAATAATAAATATATTAAAATTGAACTTATATTTTCATTTAAGTGATTTTAAAATAATGTTTTTGTGAAACTTAACTGGGTGTTCACTACACAAATGAACCAATGGAGAAACCGCCAATTATGTATAATTGGTGTAATTGTGTGATCGATCTGAATTATCGACTGTTACAGCTTTCGGGGTTCCTTTGGTACAGTAACCCAATCTTAATTTCTACATTTTTAGTGATACTTTTTGTAAACAGAGATAGTTCTTCTCATAGAAAAACTAAAGAGTTCTCCTTACCTATACACTCCATGTGTGCAAACTAGCGAATACACTTTTTTCGTTTACAAATACCAACTGTCTGGAGATTTCTACTTTCCAATAGGAACAATTACTGTAGGAAAGGATGATACATGATTTTTTTACAGTGACAGTATGCAATCCATCTAAGGGATAGTACTAAAATCTAAAATTCATTAAAATGCTGAGTAAACTTGTGATTTAATTATATCCGACATTCCACTATGGTTACTAACTTTAACTAATAATTTTTTAGAAATCAAAAAATATATCACAAGCAACAAGAAGAAAGTCCCACTGCGATCGTCAAGTAATCAGTACTGAAACATGTCCGCGATCGACCAGTGTATTAGATGCCAACTTGCCTACAGTTCCATTATCAACTAAGGTTGAAATTGGACATGTTAACCAGTAAGTATAAGGGTGGCAATAGATGTGATGTATAGTAAAACACTGAAAGTTTTTTACCTACATCTGTACTGATATATATCTATATTCTGTCATTGTGAACCACCAATATTTTGGCCACGAGCCGCAACTGTTTTAAACTGTGCCTTGTATTGGACATCTGCCCAAAACCAAATTCAATTTATATCTATGTATATAAAATTGTTTGTCCTGACTGACTGACTGACCTATCAACGTACAGCCAAAACTACTGAGCTTAAAGAAAGCTGAAATTTGGAACATAGGTTTATTTTATAACGTAAGCATCCGCTAAGAAAGGATTTTTGGAAATTTTAACTTTAAAGGGAGGACATGGGGGAGAGAGCTTTTAATGAAACTCTTTGTTGTTTAAAGTCAGAAACATAAAAATTTAAATTACAGCTACTAAGCATAAATAAATAATGAGGTATTCTAGGGTTATTGGATTTTCACATTTTAAGGTGGGTAAAACGGGGGTGAAAGTTTGTATGGGACTATCGATTTTTTTTGTCGAAGTTAGAAACATGAAAATTGGAATTGCAGCTACTGACTACAAATTATTAATGAAGTGTTTCAGGGTTTTTGGATTTTCACATTTTAAAGGGGGGAAATGGGGGGGTATCCATGTTTTTGGTTCTCTTTAAAGTTAGAAACATAAAAATTGGAATTGCAGTTACTGAGTACAAATTATTAATGACGTGTTTCAGGGTTTTTGAATTTTCACATTTTAAGGGGGAGGAGGAACCAGGGATGAACATTTTAGAAGTATTGATTTTTTTAAAGGTAAGAACTTGAAAATTGAAATTGTAGGTTCTCATCATAAATAAATAATGAAGTCTTTCATGGTTTTTAGATTTTTACATTTTAAGGGGGGGGATAAATAAATTAAAATAAATTAAAATAAATTAAAATAAATTAAAATAAATTAAAATAAATTAAAATAAATTAAAATAAATTAAAATACATAAATTAAAATAAATTAAAATAAATTAAAATAAATTAAAATAAATTAAAATAAATTAAAATAAATTAAAATAAATTAAAATAAATTAAAATAAATTAAAATAAATTAAAATAAATTAAAATAAATTAAAATAAATTAAAATAAATTAAAATAAATTAAAATAAATTAAAATAAATTAAAATAAATTAAAATAAATTAAAATAAATTAAAATAAATTAAAATAAATAAAAATAAATTAAAATAAATTAAAATAATAAAAATTAATAGAAATTTATAAAAATTATTAAAAATTAATAAAAATTAATAAAAATTAATAAAAATTAATAAAAATTATTAAAAATTAATAAAAATTAATAAAAATTAATAAAAAATTAATAAAAATTAATAAAAATTAATAAAAATTAATAAAAATTAATAAAAATTAATAAAAATTAATGAAAATTAATAAAAATTAATAAAAATTAATAAAAATTATTAAAAATTAATAAAAATTAATAAAAGTTAATAAAAATTAATAAAAATTAATAAAATTTATTAAAAATTAATAAATAATATTAAAAATTATTAAAAATTAATAAAAATTAATAAAAATTAATAAAAATTAAAAAAAAATCATAATTAATAAAAATTAATAAAAATTAATAAAAATTAATAAAAATTAATAAAAATTAATAAAAATTAATAAAAATTAATAAAAATTAATAAAAATTAATAAAAATTAATAAAAATTAATAAAAATTAATAAAAATTAATAAAAATTAATAAAAATTAATAAAAATTAATAAAAATTAATAAAAATTAATAAAAATTAATAAAAATTAATAAAAATTAATAAAAATTAATAAAAATTGATAAAAATTGATAAAAATTAATAAAAGTGAATAAAAAATAAATAAAAATGTATAAAAATGAATAAAAATGAATAAAAATGAATAAAAATAATTAAAAATAAATAAAAATGAATAAAAATAAATATAAATAAATAAAAATAAATAAAAATAAATAAAAATAAATAAAAATGAATAAAAATAAATAAAAATAAATAAAAATAAATAAAAATAAATAAAAATAAATAAAAATAAATAAAAATAAATAAAAATAAATAAAAATAAATAAAAATAAATAAAAATGAATAAAAACGAATAAAAACGAATAAAAACGAATAAAAACGAATAAAAACGAATAAAAACGAATAAAAACGAATAAAAACGAATAAAAACGAATAAAAACGAATAAAAACGAATAAAAACGAATAAAAACGAATAAAAACGAATAAAAACGAATAAAAACGAATAAAAACGAATAAAAACGAATAAAAACGAATAAAAACGAATAAAAACGAATAAAAACGAATAAAAACGAATAAAAACGAATAAAAACGAATAAAAACGAATAAAAACGAATAAAAACGAATAAAAACGAATAAAAACGAATAAAAACGAATAAAAACGAATAAAAACGAATAAAAACGAATAAAAACGAATAAAAACGAATAAAAACGAATAAAAACGAATAAAAACGAATAAAAACGAATAAAAACGAATAAAAACGAATAAAAACGAATAAAAACGAATAAAAACGAATAAAAACGAATAAAAACGAATAAAAACGAATAAAAACGAATAAAAACGAATAAAAACGAATAAAAACGAATAAAAACGAATAAAAACGAATAAAAACGAATAAAAACGAATAAAAACGAATAAAAACGAATAAAAACGAATAAAAACGAATAAAAACGAATAAAAACGAATAAAAACGAATAAAAACGAATAAAAACGAATAAAAACGAATAAAAACGAATAAAAACGAATAAAAACGAATAAAAACGAATAAAAACGAATAAAAACGAATAAAAAACGAATAAAAACGAATAAAAACGAATAAAAACGAATAAAAACGAATAAAAACGAATAAAAACGAATAAAAACGAATAAAAACGAATAAAAACGAATAAAAACGAATAAAAACGAATAAAAACGAATAAAAACGAATAAAAACGAATAAAAACGAATAAAAACGAATAAAAACGAATAAAAACGAATAAAAACGAATAAAAACGAATAAAAACGAATAAAAACGAATAAAAACGAATAAAAACGAATAAAAACGAATAAAACCGAATAAAAACTAATAAAAACTAATAAAAACGAATAAAAACGAATAGAAACGAATAAAAACGAATAAAAACGAATAAAAACGAATAAAAACGAATAAAAACGAATAAAAACGAATAAAAACGAATAAAAACGAATAAAAACGAATAAAAACGAATAAAAACGAATAAAAACAAATAAAAACGAATAAAAACGAATAAAAACGAATAAAAACGAATAAAAACGAATAAAAACGAATAAAAACGAATAAAAACGAATAAAAACGAATAAAAACGAATAAAAACGAATAAAAACGAATAAAAACGAATAAAAACGAATAAAAACGAATAAAAACGAATAAAAACGAATAAAAACGAATAAAAACGAATAAAAACGAATAAAAACGAATAAAAATGAATAAAAATGAATAAAAATGAATAAAAGTGAATAAAGATAAATATAAAAAAAATAAATAAAAATAAATGAAAATCAATAAAACTAATAAAAATTAATAAAGGGAGTCATGTATTTTTTTATATTAATAACACGACTACATGCAAGCAAAGTCTCAAGCAAAGCCGCGGGCAACAGCTAGTATTCTATATAAATAAATCTAGCTTTTCAGATTAAAGAAAAAATAAACTAAATTCAACAATTCTCTACTTTAACGCCATGTATCTCGAAAACTGGTCATAGTATTGGATTTAAAATATATAACTTTTAAAACGGTGTTAAAATTATTATATTCCGAGAAAATGGTTTCATTTGATCTGGGAAAGTTTAATTTGTTTTTGTACTTTTATTAAAATAGAATATCTTTTAACAAATAAGCCGCCTTGTATATTTTGAAGCTTAGAGGGGCGCATATTTTAGTGATATCACTTTCCCCAAAAATTAATTTATAGTACAGGGTTTTGAAGTAATCCCTAAAAAAAATTATTTTGTGGTTCTCACTATAAAATACCCTGTATAAGAAATGTGTATTGTGCAATATGTGGTCGACAAAATACCATATCGAGTAGTACTTTTTGAAAAAATGCTTCCCTCACGTAATACTAGAATTAGTGAGATTTTGCAAAAAAACTACCGTCACATTTGTGAATCACCCTGTAATTAAAAATATTTTTAATTGTACGCATGTCATAATATATTACAAAAATATTAAAAGCATTAAACGTGTGTATGCAACAGAAATTCAATCTAGCTCGTAAGTTGGAAAA
Organism: Psylliodes chrysocephalus; assembly: GCA_927349885.1. Lineage (NCBI taxonomy): Eukaryota > Metazoa > Arthropoda > Insecta > Coleoptera > Chrysomelidae > Psylliodes > Psylliodes chrysocephalus. The sequence continues at coordinate 84,338,706 of OV651813.1, read as the reverse complement.
TAAAAATTCCGAAAAATTGGACAATTTTTCAGTATATTTTATACAAATACGATAATTATGGTACGTCTTACAACACTGTTCTCGCTGTTGACATGATTTCTTATAATAATTGTAGTTGAGTGGCATGCGTATCAAGGCCAATTCATTTTCCCATAGTTGGAGAATAGGCTCCCAGGTACCCTATTCTCAAACTCAAGATAGTGCTCCTATACGAGTGTTCCATCATCAGTGTTGCCAGATAACCAAAATTAAATTGTTGTACCATGGTGTAGAAATTATAGTTTTTTTTTTTTTTCATTATTTTATCGTAAAAACTGATCTTACTAGAATGACGTTATCGAAGGTTGGTTAATTTAAGAGTTTATGGGGTTAGGGTAATTTGATAATAATTTTAATGAATAAACATATAAAAAAAATAACACTTAAACTTTTCTTGTTTCAAAAATAATTTCTTTTTGTAATGCTTTCTGATTTTAAATATTCAATTGTTTTAGTCTATACATTTTTAAAGATGTGAATTTCATTTCATCTGTAGTTGTGAAACTTACACATCCATTACCCAAATGATTCCCGCACTTTCCTTATGTAAAGTGACGATCGACCGGTAAAATTTTCTGAAACTTTGGTATGTTATTGTACTCAACTTAGTGACCAAAAGTGTTAATAGGCTCAACTCAATCCTATGACTGGTCTTCGATATACGGGGTGTTAAAGTTGAAAATTGATTAGATTTTCGTAATTTTTATTTTCAAAATTACGAGCTAGATTGAATTTCTGTTGCGTACACACGTTTACTTAATATTTTATTATTACATTAGTATCTATGTACAATTAAAAATATTGTATGTTACAGGGTGATTCAATGTATGACTAATTTTGCTATAACGCCAGGGAAGCATATTTTTATAAAATAAAAGGTTGTACAATACACATTTCTCATACAGGGTATTTCATAGAGAGATCCACAACATAAAATTATTTTTTTCAAGAATTAATTCTTAACCCTGTACCTACATATTAATTGATTTTTTGCAAAGGTAATACCACTTAAATATGTGTACCTCTATGCTTCAAAATATATGTATATATATATATATATATATATATATATATATATATATATATATATATATATATACAGGGTGTTAAAAAAAAGTGTCACAAAATGAAATGGTGAATAGTATGACCCAAAATAAGCAGAAAAGTCTTAATAAATATATGACCGCAAATTAACGGTTTCGGAGATACGGACTATTTTGTGTTTATAACAATTTTTTATTATTATAAAAAAACAATGATATTTATAAACAATCAATAACAACATAGAGTTAAATGAGATGTTCAAATACTGACGTAGCGCTTCCCTCGCATTGCCATTTGCACGACCGTACATAAAATGCATGTCAGCTAATTCAATATTAGTGTAAACAGGCATAACGAAAATTTATAAAATTATTCACCCACAACAAAATAATAACTGCAAATAGTATCTATGAAAAAACATCGGTAGACTCCGATAAGAAAAGCAAGTTTTTGAGAATCAAAAAATGATACAAAACACAAAACACTCCGTATCTCTGAAACCATTCATTTGCGGACATATGTTTATTAAGACTTTTCTGCATATTTTGGCCCATACTACCCCCCGTTTTATTTGTGACACTTTTTTTTAACATCCTGTATATATGTAAAGTGATTTTTTTTTTTCGAAGATATTTCATTTTAAGAAAAGTACAAAAACCACGAACCCTGTATTCTTAAATTTACCCTGGCAAAATGTAACCATTTTTTTAGTATATAATGCTTTTACCACCTTTTTATGAGATGTGAATTTTAAATCTGATATTATGATATGTAACATAAGTATAATATAAGTTTTGGTCTGACGTCCATAAAAAGAGACAGTTCAAAATATTTTACTGTTATAGGGTGATTCACGAATAAATCACATTATATATTTCAGCAATTTTATTGTCCGTGTATAAAAACTTGTCACAAATATCGGAAAATAATATATATTTTTTTAAATCTAATGTAACGTTATTAATAGAGCCTAGAAAATATGCAAAATGCATGTAAAGTGCATGCATGCATATTTCCCCCAAACTTTTAAAATGCATTTGCAAAATAAAATTTTGCATTTTTCAATATATTTTGCTAATAAATAATTAAAATGCGGTAAACTTAATAACAAATAATCAAATAAAAACGTTAACCATACCCCACTGCTCATTATGAGAACTATTAAATATAAGCTTATAATGGGTCTTTCAAAAATACCTACTAGTAAACTTATGCATTTTTACGAAAATCCTCATTTCAAAGTATTTAACTCAATTGATTTTATATCGTAATTTGAGTTTGAAGTGTAAAGACCAAAGTTGTGTAAACATGCCAAAACAAGCGTCCGATAAAAGAATTTTATTAAAAAAGTAGATTGTGGGTAACACTGATTTAAAAATAATTGATTCCGAACACATGTTTTGTACTGTTTGCGAGAAGAGGGTAAGTTGATTTCTAAATTATTTATTTAACTTTATCCACAATTTTAGTGTACAGGGTGGGCAAATTTAGATGTTTGTACAGGGTAACTCGGTAACTATAAGATATACAAAAAAAATGGATGTCAAATTCTCGACCCCTTTTTTTTATTATTTGACGTGTTTTTCTAATGATTTTCTAGTTTATTTATGTTTTTATAACGTTTCTTCATTTATACGTATTTCAAGGATTTTTACGTCATTCTACAACGTTTTTTATATTATATTATTTATATTATAGTTTTTTATGTTTTCTAGTCTCAGTGTTGCCAGATATGTTGTTAAGGAGTTCATATGGAAGTAAACTTCTCACAAAAATATGAATTTAAATTTTAATGGGTACTGTTTAGGTACAGGGGTTTTTTTCAGATTTTTTCCCCAGATTCGTATCTCCTGTAGTTACCGAGTTACCCTATACAAACATCGAAATTTGCTCACCTTGTACGTAGTGAATTGGGAATTTATAGTTTTTTTTGTTAAAGTTGTATTTACATTTAGTTAAATTCTATTATATATCGTTTATTAATTGTTACAGATCACTTGTCAGAAGAAATTCCAGGTTGATCAACATTTACGAACTCCTATGCATATCGCTTGGAGAAGCTGCCGGAGTGATTCCTTTGCGGCGCATGAGTCATACATAGGCAGTTCCCGATCGTTCTGGAAAGCCAAGACGCACAAGAAGATTCAATTTAAGTGTTAGACAGTAAAGACAAATTTTATTAAATAAATTAGAACTTTGAGTTAGTGCCTAAGTATTATATACATTAATTAGTACGTTATAAATAAATTATAAATAAACTATTTTTAAATAAACTATAAATAAATTAAATAAACGTTAAACTAATAATAAAAAAATATTCAAAAAGATTTAAAAAAAAAAGGAAACAGGAAATGTAAGCGTCATAATAGCCTTGGCACTCCCGATTTGAGTGCTGTTGCCAAGTTAATATTAAATCTAGGTGATTGCATGGTGAACATGTTTTAATATATTTTTGTACATGTAATCAGTAGCGGCTCGTGGGCACTAGCGGCAGTGGGACACACACTGGAAAGGAATCCCGGGATTCGTTTTTTTCATTAGGAAAACAAGTTATCCGCTTAATGAAAATTAAATATATTTCAAAACAATCAGTTGGGGCAATAACGATTTCTGAATAAGACTACAGGGAGCTAAATGTGACCACTCAAAATGCATTTAACTATGTATGTGACTATTTAATCAAAAAATCATTACATATCCACTCTTGCGAAATTGCGTAAATTTCTCAGAAGGATGCAATTTACTTAATAATTCTAACTTGTTAACGCATTTTAAAGCATACGACTCTGAAGAAAAGGTGTTTGGCAATTTAAAATCTTTCAGCGAAAAATTTCTCTTTTATATTTTCAAATTAGAAAAAATATTTATATCTCTATTTGATAGTTTGTCAACTAAACCTGGCATTTCCAACGAATACCTTGCCAACAATTTGCGAAAATGTACACCATTAAATTATTTATAAGACTCAGAATTTTTTATACTCCTAAATGTGCAAACAGAGATTTGAAATCCTCGAAAAAGTCAGACAAAACCAAAAGAAAAATAAAATTTTTGTCCCATTTATAAATATTATTGATTTTTTTTCATCATATTTTTGACTGCTTTATAAAAAAAAAGTTATTTTTCTTTGTAGTTTTATTTCTTAACTATTCCAAATTGTCCAACTAACATTTTTTCGTAATCACAATAAATTAATTATTATCATGGTCCAACAAACGCGCACATTAAGCCGAAACCGGCTTCGCCTTTGTGAGGGGGCCGGTAAAGATGCCTCTGCGTACATTCATACCTGGTCTAGGTAATCTGTGCTATGGGTAAAGCACGTCACGCTGAGGACAGCGCCCTGCTTGTGACGTATAATCCATCGCATGTTTTCATCTCTTGCTAAGTGATATTGTCGTTGTCCTTGTTTTTCGCATCATAATGAGAGAAAAAACAATAGAGGCACTTATTTACTGTGCCCTGTGCCCATCTTCTTTCGGAATTCTCGGAATGTCGCTCAACGCCCGGTCATCCAGTATCGTGTCAACGCGGTTTGCGCTGAATATTAGATAAAATAATAATAGGCATTAAGGAAAATATAAAATATGTAATTTATTTTTGTTTTGTTTATTATACTATGGCACGTGCCCAAGTGCCCTTACGGGCAAACCGCCACTGCATGTAATTGCACATAAATATTATCAGTTAATTATTTAAATGTTTATAAGTTATTTTATGGCGATATTTCATAGATATAAACTGTTTAAATCATTAATTTAAAATTATTTTATGTCAGATTTGATTAATATACCTGACAACACTACAGGTACAAGTCATACATACTGCGCGTGCTTATAGATACACTAATCTGCGATGTCCTGCGCAAAGACGCGTTTTTGTGCACAGTAGGTTTCTGCTTAAATATTCCATTTATATTGGACTTCTATATTATTTCTATGGAAAAACCTTTCCACATACTTAACACCTTAACAGATATGATTAAAACCAATCAAATGTAATACTAATGATACCATGAAATGAAATTACTTTCATTTTTTTTGTAGGGAGATAAAACACTCATTAAAATCGAAGCTTACCGTTGCCGTTAATAGAAAACCGAGTATCTCAAAAGACACCGGCACTATACATTTGAAAAGCCTTTTGAAGAGCATTAATGGAAATGCTCCACTTAGCAAGTTAGTAGAGTATTATAATTATATACAGGGTGTTTTTTAAATATTCGGCAAAAATTCAAGGGGTTGTTCCTTGGACTATGAATATTTTGTCCTTTTATGATTTTTGAAAATCCGTTTTGTTAAGGAGATACAGGGCGAACAAAATTTTAGACAATAACATCATTTTATTACCAAAAAATACATGTAAATGTTACTTAATCTACAAGAACTGTTGAAAATGACTACCTCCAGCAAGAATGCAAATCAAATCCAGATTTAATCTGTAATTCTGAACTTTTGCCTGTTTTAAGTGGAAAAAATAGCCGTTTTTAATAATTGGAATGTTGTTAAAAAAATAACGAATATTTAAAAAAGTTGTATGTTCTTGGTTAACACAGTGTAAAAATCATCAAAGAATAAAATAATACGAGTGGTATCGGAACTATTAATAATATCTAATTGTATAAGTTTATGTGCTCAACGTATCGTCAAATGATAGTTATATTCAATAGATCACGAATTAATAGGTTGAATGGATTACTATATCAGTATTTGCTTCAATACTTTTAAACAAAAATTTACCAAAATATTACAAAAGCATTAACATGATATGATAAATTTATTTCAACTAGATATGTTTAGCCCTAAATGAAATGGATGGTATTATATAGTAAAGAATCATGATTGGAGCAAATAAAGAAAATATTTAAAAAAATTATGGTATAGGGATAATCAAATAATATTGCATAGCTCTTCGGGTAACCAAGGTGAGGTAACTTCATCGTGGAAAAAATATTTTTATTTGTTATATAACATCATCCAAGTGAATCAAGAATCAAGTATGATTATCAGCCATTAATCAAGTACATGATGAATGCTTCTTATCAAATATTAAATCAACTATTAAATCATACTTTTACATAAACTAAATATTTTTCCTAACGTAATTTTAATTGTAGGTCAGGGACGTATTTAACTGGGATTAGCAGGACTACTTCCAAGATTTCGCAATGATAATAAAACATGAGAATAAACATTACATTAAGAACAGTTTTTTTTATTCACTCACCAGCGGCTATGACAATTTGAATGATCTCTTGATTAGGGCTGCCATACCTCCCGATTTAGGCGGGAGCCTCCCGATTTCTCACACTCCCGCTTTTTAAATTAAGCTATAAACCTCCCGATTTTGCAGAAATCTCCTAATTTACCCCGAATTTACATTGAATAGATAATATGCTAACGATATACTATCAAATTATCGGTCATCCCGCCCATATCTACAAACGTCGTAATCTCTACAAGCGGCATCTTTTATATGTCTGGGGGCGATGGATTTGAAAACAAACCCTAAATTGGACGATTTCATAAAATTTTCTGATGAGTTTGCCTATTAGTGTAGATATTGACCTACTATTAGAAGAATTTGTAAAGTTGTCATCATATTTGGAAAACCCACCACTAAATTTTAAAGACATTAAAATTGACCAGCAATTGGTTTATCTTCAAATTTTTTCAAAATTTATTCTTATGATTTTTCTCTTCCTCACTCAAACGCGATGAGTGAGAGCATTTTTAGTCTAATGTTTGTAGCCTGGAGGAAAGAAAGAAATTCTCTTTCTATAGAAACAAAATTTAATTATACTGAAACTTGCCAAGAATTTGAAAAAAATTTGCAAAAGGAAGGAAAAAGTAAGTGCAAAGAATACTTAAAAATAATTTATTGCTTCTCTTCTGTTTGTTTACAGAAAAAACCCACAGAGCTGGAATTATATGTTTTAGTTCAAATGTAAACCAACCCATTGTTAATTTTTGTTTAGTGTTTGTTTATACAAATGCACAGTTGTGACAGGAAAATTACCAAAAATGATACCAAAATTAAGAATAGGTAGGTACCTACTTGTATGTTGACTTGTTAAAAATGTTTTATTAATCGGGTATTGAAATTTGTTTTTGTTTTAATGCAAGAATAATATCTTTGCATATTTAATAGGTATTTAATTAAAATAAATGTTTTTTTCTTCAAAATTTAAAACCTCCCGCTTTTCATTTCTGAAAATCTTGATTTATAGATAACGAAACTGTACGCAAGCGTTAAATATTGTTTTATGAATAAAAAAATATTGTACATAAAAATAAAATTGATTAAAGTGTATATAGGTACTTGTCACAACGAATTACCGTGAAGAAGTCGGTCGAAAGTTGCAGAAGGTAAACTTTAAATGTATTTATGCTTTTCATGACACAGGAAGTAGGAGCGTGTGATACCTTTCTTGAAAGGTCTCTTCATTCTGTATTCAAAAATACTTTGATTTTTAAATTTATTGCAAAAATTAAAAGTATAAATATATAATCGAGGAAATTCGCTACAACATCCTAATAACTAATGTTTCGTTCATGATAATGAAAAAGCTAGCAAAAACAATATCAATGTTAGTTCAAAAATGACAAACATTTTTTCACAGATACTTCAGTTACTCTACTTATAATCTACATAAATCACCTCGTATAAATAATTTTCATAATTTCTTTATAATCAACATAAATCGCACCGTATAAATCATATATAATAAACAAAAAACAACAATATATTTTATTTTTAATTATTATTTCATTATGGTCATGAAATTCCTAAGCCGACCCTGTCTAAAGCAACTTAGCACCCGACTCATGCTCGAAACGACGGAATCTCCCAGGGGGCCTATTCTCCAGTTGAGAGAATGATCATTTCATGCGAACTGGACAGCCGTTCTCTTAAAAAGTGTGTGAGTGGTATTCTTGAATTGAAGTGAATGATCACTTCGCATGAAAATCGAGAGAACATACTTCTCTTAGTCAAAACCAGTAGAAGAGCATCATTTCGGGAGAACATTGAGAGAACTGTCATTGTCGTGCGCTATCAAAACGTCACTTTTTTTAATTAAAATGGATTTGGACGAAACTCTTATTTATATTCATATTTTGAATGATCTAGCTGAAGCGGAAGAAGATGCCAATCGACCAAATAGACTTTTTTTTTAAAAAAGAGGATCCTTCTGACTTTAGTGACCGAATATTCATAAAAAATGTTCATCTAAGTAAACCTTTGGCACGGAATTTAATATAAAATACGGGAAAATATAATATGTTATTACAATTTGTCAAAAAATAATAAAAAAGTGAAGTAAAGTGCCTTCTAAAATAGTTCTAACACACAACTTAAATTTGGCAACGGTGCTCCGTGAACCTATGAGATGTGAATGATTCAAGAATACCGAATACAATGACCAAGAGAATAAATTGGTGATAGGACACTTCACATCACAAAGCATGTATCTTCTAGAGACCCCACGCCAATGTTAAACTTTTAAACCAAATTAGCGCCACCTTGTGTTTGGAGCTGGAACTAAAATGACAATTGACAGATGGCGGTAAATTCAAATTGTAATTTTTAGGAGTAGGTAGTAGTTTTAAATTAAATTTTAAATGATTTCCACATAAATTATTTTATAAAATAAAGTATGGAACTAGTAAGTTCGAAACTTTTATTTTACAAAATAATTTAGGTCGATTATACCAAATTTGAAGAATTAATTTGTTATAAGGGGTCTAATGTGGAGAGTTGGTTCTGCATATTTTTATTAAATAAATATAAGATATATCAATAAATAATAAAATAGAACATTCTTAAAATATGTTTATTAATAACTTACATAAATATTATTGGATAAAAATAAATACAAATAATAATACATATTTAACAAATACTTACTTGGAGCAAATAGATATATAATCTCAAATCTTTAAAATACCTATCAATAATTTAAATGTGAAGTAGAGACTAGGATATTACATTTTATTAACACTAAAGTTATATATTTTATAAATGTCTTTTTAACTGAGGACAAATGTAATATAGGTATTGTATTAAAAGGTGAATCCTTTTAACTATTCATTCAATGATAAATAGGTATTTTCCTTCCAAATACAGATGGTGGTATTACTCTCTTATGTGAAAAATGATTTCGGAATCTAGTCCAGTGATAAATTGATTATCAATTAGTTGTTGTCCCCGTTTGTCTTTTTATGATGCAGATGCATAGTGAATATATGGTGAATCAATGAAGTTTTTCTCGAAGTTTTCAACGTAGCACCAAAATTATTGCAAAACACAATAGGAAATAAAAAGGCGAAACATCACAATTTTGCAAATAACTAAGACGAAACTATAAACAGAAACCAAAAGCCAAAGCCAACAAAAAATCACTAAAATTAGACGGAAAAATGAAACTAACCAAGAACATAAATAAATACACGTCACATCTTTGGAGTCTTTGGTTAAGTTTTTCTCCCATAAGGCTTAAAAATGGAGTAAGAAATCATAATTTCACCAGTAGCCCCATCTAGAGTTTGGAGCAAATAGCATAAAAATGTCAGTTGTCGGTTTTGACCTTGGTCATTCACGTGGAACCTCTATGTGCTTTGTGCTTCACATCCCACAGTGGAATATGTTCACATCGTTCAACTTGGAGAATAGGGCCCCAGGGGTGCTATTTTCAAAGTCGAGAGAATTCATTTCTCTCGAGAGAAATGTCATACGTCAACGTAAAACAGTATTTTTAGGGTTCTAAGGGCCAGTGTAAACTCACTGATTGTTTCTCACGGTTTATTTAGAGATAATTAATATCCTCCTAAGAATTTTAATCCTCGAGGCCTTTAAAAACAGCGTTTTTACATTGACGTATGACATTTCTGATGAGAATCTTGAGAGAAATGAGTACTCACACGGTTTGAAAATAGGTCCCCTGGAATGCCGCTGACGCACTAGAAACTGCTAGACTTCTCGTAGCAGAGTTGGACTTGGTATAAATAGCCCGGCTCATCGGCGCACAGTTTAGTTTAGTATAGAGTATTGGACTGAACACATAAATGGTAATAAATAAATTAGAATTGTGAGTTAGTGTCTAAGTATTATATAAATTAATTAGTACGTCTTAAATAAATTGTAAATAGTGTGTTTTAAATAAATAAACTATAAATAAATCATTACATTATATTATCACCGAATTTAAAAATATTTAGAACCAAAAATTTTCTGAGGTACCGGTTAGCGTGTCTTTTCCTGAACAGCAGAGTCAAACAACGGTTGGTTAACTACAAGAGCTGGTAACTTAGCAGTTCCTGATGTTCAGAAATGAGTAGAAATGTTATGAGTCAACATCAGGAACTGAATGAGTCACAGAGTATAGAGAACAATTGATATTGCGACTGAAAATTTTCGCAAGGTCTGAGCACAGCTTATCATAAATAACGAGCTAGAAAAGTCCGCGGCGGCACCTTTCATCTCGTAGAATTTGCTCGACTATAACTTGATTTTTTTTTTCCAAAATTAAAATTGACCATTTTGTTTGAACGGCTAGAGTTATTTTGATAAAATTTTGTGTAAAAGTTACACTTTTTTAGGTTAACAAAATCATAATTTAATTTTAAAAAATTCCAGGATCGGATTCTCTTTTTTTTATATTGCCCTTCTTAGCTAGAATATCACCCTGTATATCGGATTTTAATAAATGTTAATGCACATTTAAATAGTACGCGGATCAATAAATAAAATAATGTAATAATATTTAATGGCACCATCTTGATTTTATTACAGTAAATTTTTATAATGGCGACTACAATATTATAAATCGGTTTTTACAAAATTGAAATCAAATATATTACTCTGTATTTTTAAAACTCTACACAAATTAGGTACCATCTGTATGGGGTTTTCTCGCCACAGAGAAAACGATTCCTTACGAATGACGCTGGTTACGGGCGGTTCTCGAGCGCCAGATTTTTGGTGATGGTTTACTCCACGAACTTTCGAAACGGCGTCGAAAGTACTCGGGTAGCTACAGATGGAGATGAAAAATTCCAGGGGTCAAGGTCACTTAGACACAGGTAATAGGGTGCCACAAGTAACGGGCTTTAATCGTTGCTTGGGCTGGTACAGAATTAATCACTAGCTGAAATATAATGGGGAAATAAATTTAGGAATTAACAACCAGTAATACGGCAGGTTAACATTGACACATATATTGTGGTTAACTATTTATAATAAAAAAAATAAATTAAATATTTCAACGCCCACCCTCACGGTAATATGTAAAAACCCTGAACAAAAATAAACAAACAAAACGGACGGAAATGACTTTCGAGTAGTCTCAATCAGACGTAAAAAAAAAATTAAATCAATACTTATAATTATCACGGTCGCAGTAAAAGTTTATTATTGAATTGTTTATTCTGGTGTTGAGTAAAAAATGCAATTTGCTATTTCATTCGGCAGTATTATTTCGGTCGTAGCAAAAATTAACTGTTAATTTTTCTAATTGGTATTTACAATCAAATGTAATTGAATGCTTCAGTAAAACAAAATATAATATTGGTTGCAGAGAATGCGAGGAGACAGGTTCGGGATAATACTAATTCCAGAGCTGAAACCGGGACCCTATAAGAGGTTTACTCACTAGTGGTTCGAAAATAAAACCAACTAACAACCGGGATAGTACATTATCCCTGAGTGAACCGATCGTAATCACGAGCCGCTTCAAACTGGGGAATGATACTATTTAATGTCAATTGAATAACGGAGTTTTACATAAAACAAATTTAATAACCGGGATAGCACACTATCTCTGAATGAGGCAATCGTAATCACGAGCCGCTTCAGACAGGCGAATTATACTATTTGAGTTCACTTACAATAACGGAGACTAACGCAAATGAGGGTTTCAGACGGAAAATAAACTAATAACCGGGATAGCACATTATCTCTGAATGAGACGATCGTAATCACGAGCCGCTTCAGACAGGGGAGTGATACTATTTTAGTTCTGTTGAAATAACGGAGACCTAACGCAAATTAATTTTTAGATATAGAATGAACTAATAGCCGGGATAACACCTTATCTCTGGATGAAGCGATCGTAATCACGAGCCGCTTCAAACTGGGAATGATGCTATTTAAATTTTCTTAAAATTTGCAGTTCGGAGAATAAAACAAAAGAAAATGCCTCGTCGCAATTCTACAAATATAACCAATCAAAACATTAGGCAATTCCCAAACAGTTCCAATCAATTATTTATTGGATAATGTTTTAATAAACTGTATTATTTGTTCACGAAAATTTCTTGCAGTAGGAAAAATTGACTATAAGACTATTTACGATTAAATGAAAAATAAACTAATGAACGGTTAAGCCTTCCAATAAACTAAAATGAAATTTATAATTTATTCACATAAATTTCCAGTAGTAGGAAAAATTAACTATACGACTATATTTACAATCGAATGTAAAATAAATTGTTTAACGGTCAAAACTTTAAATAAACTAAAATGAAATGTATTATTTATTAACGGAAATTTCCAGTAGTAGAAAAAATTAACTATACGACTATATCTACGATTGAATAAAAAAAATAAATTGTTTAACGCTCAAAACTATAAAATAAACTAAAATGAAATTTATTATTTATTTTCGGAAATTTCCAGTAGTAGGAAAAATTAACTATAAGACTATATTTATGATTAAATGAAAAATAAATTAATTAACGGTTAAGCCTTCAAATAAACTAAAATGAAATTTATAAAGAACGGTGTATTCTAACAAGAATAAATTAAAGTATTTTTAAATCAAAACAAATGAAATCCTAACTCAACACGGAATAAATAAAATTAAATCGGTTTCAAATAGCACGGCTTAAAGTCTCGGGCACGAAAGAAATTATCAAAAAAAAAAACTATCAACAAACTTTACCTCGCGGCGTGAAATAAATTTTCGGGATCGTAGGTATTTAGCGTTTAATCGACTATTGGATTTAACGGTGTCAAAGCAAGTCTGTTCGATAAATCGGTATTTTAGGAACTAAAAATTTCAATTCAATCTCGGACCACGTTTAGTCGTCGCATGCCCTACCACATCAGAAAATCCCACCATTAAAACGCGCGCAGGCACAGTACCTCGACGATGGTTTGAACAGCGATAAAACTGATGATATACAGGGCATATCCACGAAGTTGAAATTAATTGAAAATCGAAATTAATACCCGGAATTAATAATAATAATAATAATGAAAATTGACTTCATTACACATCTTTATTTATTTTTAACTACTGCATTTTCTCTAATTGAACATCTATACAGGACCGGGCCCATTTTATTTGATAAAGTAACAACAAACTAACAGAAACAAATAATTAATTTAAACTAAAGTAAATTTTCAAAATGAACAGCGTGAACGTCAATACACCTCTACGAACGTTTTAACAGGTTTTTCACTGATTTGTCAATTATTTCCGGTTTATTTCTAATGTTGTTGCATACATTATTAATTTTTTCCAATAACTGTGCTCGGGTATTCATTTCTCTCTTTCTGTGTGTGTGTGTGTGTGTGTGTGTGTGTGTGTGTGTGTGTGTGTGTGTGTGTGTGTGTGTGTGTGTGTGTGTGTGTGTGTGTGTGTGTGTGTGTGTGTGTGTGTGTGTGTGTGTGTGTGTGTGTGTGTGTGTGTGTGTGTGTGTGTGTGTGTGTGTGTGTGTGTGTGTGTGTGTGTGTGTGTGTGTGTGTGTGTGTGTGTGTGTGTGTGTGTGTGTGTGTGTGTGTGTGTGTGTGTGTGTGTGTGTGTGTGTGTGTGTGTGTGTGTGTGTGTGTGTGTGTGTGTGTGTGTGTGTGTGTGTGTGTGTGTGTGTGTGTGTGTGTGTGTGTGTGTGTGTGTGTGTGTGTGTGTGTGTGTGTGTGTGTGTGTGTGTGTGTGTGTGTGTGTGTGTGTGTGTGTGTGTGTGTGTGTGTGTGTGTGTGTGTGTGTGTGTGTGTGTGTGTGTGTGTGTGTGTGTGTGTGTGTGTGTGTGTGTGTGTGTGTGTGTGTGTGTGTGTGTGTGTGTGTGTGTGTGTGTGTGTGTGTGTGTGTGTGTGTGTGTGTGTGTGTGTGTGTGTGTGTGTGTGTGTGTGTGTGTGTGTGTGTGTGTGTGTGTGTGTGTGTGTGTGTGTGTGTGTGTGTGTGTGTGTGTGTGTGTGTGTGTGTGTGTGTGTGTGTGTGTGTGTGTGTGTGTGTGTGTGTGTGTGTGTGTGTGTGTGTGTGTGTGTGTGTGTGTGTGTGTGTGTGTGTGTGTGTGTGTGTGTGTGTGTGTGTGTGTGTGTGTGTGTGTGTGTGTGTGTGTGTGTGTGTGTGTGTGTGTGTGTGTGTGTGTGTGTGTGTGTGTGTGTGTGTGTGTGTGTGTGTGTGTGTGTGTGTGTGTGTGTGTGTGTGTGTGTGTGTGTGTGTGTGTGTGTGTGTGTGTGTGTGTGTGTGTGTGTGTGTGTGTGTGTGTGTGTGTGTGTGTGTGTGTGTGTGTGTGTGTGTGTGTGTGTGTGTGTGTGTGTGTGTGTGTGTGTGTGTGTGTGTGTGTGTGTGTGTGTGTGTGTGTGTGTGTGTGTGTGTGTGTGTGTGTGTGTGTGTGTGTGTGTGTGTGTGTGTGTGTGTGTGTGTGTGTGTGTGTGTGTGTGTGTGTGTGTGTGTGTGTGTGTGTGTGTGTGTGTGTGTGTGTGTGTGTGTGTGTGTGTGTGTGTGTGTGTGTGTGTGTGTGTGTGTGTGTGTGTGTGTGTGTGTGTGTGTGTGTGTGTGTGTGTGTGTGTGTGTGTGTGTGTGTGTGTGTGTGTGTGTGTGTGTGTGTGTGTGTGTGTGTGTGTGTGTGTGTGTGTGTGTGTGTGTGTGTGTGTGTGTGTGTGTGTGTGTGTGTGTGTGTGTGTGTGTGTGTGTGTGTGTGTGTGTGTGTGTGTGTGTGTGTGTGTGTGTGTGTGTGTGTGTGTGTGTGTGTGTGTGTGTGTGTGTGTGTGTGTGTGTGTGTGTGTGTGTGTGTGTGTGTGTGTGTGTGTGTGTGTGTGTGTGTGTGTGTGTGTGTGTGTGTGTGTGTGTGTGTGTGTGTGTGTGTGTGTGTGTGTGTGTGTGTGTGTGTGTGTGTGTGTGTGTGTGTGTGTGTGTGTGTGTGTGTGTGTGTGTGTGTGTGTGTGTGTGTGTGTGTGTGTGTGTGTGTGTGTGTGTGTGTGTGTGTGTGTGTGTGTGTGTGTGTGTGTGTGTGTGTGTGTGTGTGTGTGTGTGTGTGTGTGTGTGTGTGTGTGTGTGTGTGTGTGTGTGTGTGTGTGTGTGTGTGTGTGTGTGTGTGTGTGTGTGTGTGTGTGTGTGTGTGTGTGTGTGTGTGTGTGTGTGTGTGTGTGTGTGTGTGTCTGTGTGTGTCTGTGTGTGTCTGTGTGTGTCTGTGTGTGTCTGTGTGTGTCTGTGTGTGTCTGTGTGTGTCTGTGTGTGTCTGTGTGTGTCTGTGTGTGTCTGTGTGTGTCTGTGTGTCTGTGTGTCTGTGTGTCTGTGTGTCTGTGTGTCTGTGTGTCTGTGTGTCTGTGTGTCTGTGTGTCTGTGTGTCTGTGTGTCTGTGTGTCTGTGTGTCTGTGTGTCTGTGTGTGTTTTATGGAATATATCTGTTATTTACGTATGGAGAAGAACATTCTTCAAATAAAAGTTGCTTCGTATATTATTCTCTATAATTTTTGTTTCATACAAAATTTTCCTAAAATGGTCCGTAATCGTAAAATTTGGCAAAATGTGCAAAATTCTGATTTTTAAGAAAATCGGTGAACTAAAAAATTGAAGGAACAGTGTAAAATTTTAATTTTTGAGTATTTTCGTTGGGAATGAATATATATAAAAAAAAATGTTTACTTTATCCTCTAAACATTTACAGAGTTGTTACAATAGTGTTACGAATAAATAGAACACCCTGTGAATAGGTATGTTATGATTTGTAAATTTTGTCCAAGGGCATGCACATTAAATACATTTGCAATAAAATAACAAAACGTGTAGTTGGACAAGGTTTTATTAAATCATATTATTAAAGTACAGGGTCAAGAAAGATCAACACGAGCATTCTTGGAAAATTACAAGTGAATTTTCTGGGAGTTCCTTTGGGTTTTTGTTGGCGATCGGTCGTGTCCAGTTTTTGGCACTAAGTAAATTTCGGGTCGGTCACGCGAAATCGCGGTTAGTTTTATTTTGTGTAAAACCACGTAGTGGAAAAAGTAACGTGTGCCTTTAGCCAGTCCTGCTGCCCAACGGATAACAATGTTAATGTAAGTAGATACTTTTAAGGAGTAATATTTAATTGTGTAGTTAGCAAAGATTATTGAAGTGCTATATTTATATATTTGTTAAATAAACCATAGTTATTTGTTTTACGCTTGTTGTTTCAATCTTTCAAGTTAGGGTTCCTTAGGTCTTCCCGTCTGAACTTAACCCCCTAGCCGTGTGTTATCTAGAGGCCAATTTTAATACGAATTGGGCCCCTATATATAACCCGTGGTTACCGCTAAGAGTGGACTTTAGGGCCAGTCAAAAGGACCCATAATCTCACTCTTAACAATAGGTTGTACAAAATAACCAGAAAAAACCTGTAATAACTAGATAGGAAAGTCATGTGTTGGACACATCAGATTTTTGCTTTATTATAATGACCAAATCTTTTATTAAAAACAAATAAACAAAACAATAACTCAAAGACCGTACGTAGAGGGATGGTTTTCCGCCTGAAAACTTCTTCTTTGACTAATACCGCAACAGACATTGTATTATTAAAAAGTAGTTGTTTAAAAGTTAATTTATCTCATACAAGAGCCTCGTAAAAACAGAATTTATTTTTTGTTTAGAAAGCGAATAGAAGCAGTTAGCATTTCTACTTAAACTTCAAAGCCAGTCTATATGTTGCATGTTTTGACATTGGAGATAAATATAGCAGTTTTCTGAAAGCAGAACTATGGGAGAAAGAATGAGATTTGGTGTTCGGGCTCGAGAAGCTGAATTACAGTAAGACTGTATCCTATTGAAGTTGCCACCCAAACCAATATAGTGGTAACTAGACATGTGGCTATTTTTTTCTCTAATGTTCGAGATATAAATTTAAATAGTTAGTAGTTAAACTCAATATCTTTATGTTCATTGAATTTTCATACAATTACTTGAATAAACTAATTCATTTGAATCTTATTTTTTAAAGGTTATAACAATTCTCTTTTACCTAAATTATATATAAGTTTTAATTTATTTCCTTTTGATAAAGCTAGAGTTCATAATTCTCATTAGCTTTCTAAAAAATAAAATTATTGGCGCCCTCTCTCCCAAAAAACTATTTTCCCCAAAAGTGTCTATTAGAAAAGACGAATTCACGACTGAGAAAACTATATGGTCAATGTGCTCATTTCTTTTTTTAATTTGATTAAAGGTAAGTAATGTTTGGCGTTGAATTTGCTTACTAAGCAGAACGTCATTCTTGGAATGATTTCGTCCTTTTTAGGACTAGCAAGAAATAGACATAAACAGACCATTAATGGTAAGGAATCACATCCTTACCACTACTTATTACAATATCACGTAAGTAGACTAATAGAATCAGAATAATCATTAATATTTAGCGCATATCTGAGGACAAACTTTGATTTGCTACACTCAGAAATTCTTCAGGTTTACCCTGGACAGATAAACTGTAATTCAGCTTTGGAAGGGAAATTCGTTGCATGTAAATTAAACACTAACTAAAAAATACACTGTTTATTCCATCATTGGTAACACAAAACAAATAACTTTTTATATATACGGGGTCCCTACTATTTCATAGGTACAGAGTATTGATATTTCTTAAACAGTAACAGATTGAAAGTTGGTTAAAAACCTTTGATATCTACAGGGAGAAACATAATATCAGACAAAAAATTAAAATTGTATTTCTTTAAATTCATTCATGCATTATTGCAAGCAGGAAACTAAAATAACAACGTTGCTAGTAAACGTCAGCCTGGCTTCGTGGGGATAATTATCGGAGCACGATATATGTATCGTGACTATGGACCACCTCGTGTGTGAATTGCGAATAGACATACAACGACAGATATCCCAACAATACACACGCAGCCTGGCCGTTGGCAACATTGGTATTATTTGTTTCCTTCTCGAACTAATGCGAGGTCTCTGTAGTTTTCGCTTCGACACTAACAAACCGTATTGGAAAGTTTTCAGTAGCCAATACTGTATATTAAAAATATACACCTAACATTTTCAAACTGGTGGCCTTTTAACTCGTTGTGAATGCATCCAATCCTTGATTTGAGGTACAACTAGTCCACCCAAAATGATCTGAGTTGGGTGGTAAACTAACAATGGTAAGCTTATTTGACTTAAATGCGAATAGCCATGAAACATTATTCGAAGAATTGGAATTCCTACAAAAAAAGTATATATTATAACTATCGATTTTCAGCGACATAAAAAATTATTAGGTAACCAAAAAGAGTAAAAAAATCCTATCATTACAAATTAGTAAATATTTATGGTTCTATAGCTCTACACGCAAAAATATGTCATTTTTTAGGTACTAAAATGGCATTTACTCCCTAGGGATTAAAAATTTACCATTAATCACAATATATAAATAAAGTATTTATAACGAAAATCACGGTCAACACTTCGACTACCCATGAAATAATACGCAGCCAAATGTCTATTTATTTAGCATCAGCTGAATAAAATAAAATAAAAACAAATCAATGAAAATGGATATACCCACGGTATTCCAAATAAACGGTGAAAACCTCAAAATTAGTTAGCAGTGCAACTAGCACAACGGAAAAATGTACAAAATTACAATCAGCGGAACGAAATAAAAAAAAAATAATAAATACCGATATACCCACGGTATTCCAAATAGACGGCAAAAACCTCAAGGTTAGTTAGCAGTATAACCAATACGACGGCAATATTTCCGAGTGGTTTGGAGTGGGAAGTACCATCTCAAGATCAATGTTTACTTGTTTAGAGAACAAAAAACGTCCTTTTGACATATGCCAAGATAATTTACATGAATTTGGGCATTTTAAAGCTTGATTAAAATTTCTGTAAAGATCCCAGACAACACATAAAATCCCAGAGATATCTACATAATATCTTTTGTGGATATCCAATATATCCACAGGATATTACAGATATCCAGTGGATCTAATATGGATATCCAAATGTCCGTCTATATCCAGGATATAGAAGATATTCTATGGATATCCAGCAAAATATCTAATGGGTATCTTTAGTAGAGGTTCATAAGTAAGAAATGCTTATCCTATAGATCAGCCGCCATACTCAACCTTTTTTTCCTTCGGGCCACATACGTATGTTTGCTATGTTACGCGGGCCGCAATATCTCTGGATGATGACCCTTTATTTAAAATTTATTAGTGGTAACCTCTAATAAAAAAAAATCACAAAACATAAATATATCCCGTAGGGTTACTGCAAAAACAAGATAACTCACATTTTCGAGAAAACGCTCTTCAAAAGTTTAAAATGAAATAAAAAATCAGTAAAACCACTGTTTAATAAACAATAACTCCAATGAAGGAATTTAAAACAAGTCGTTATAAATATTAATTAAGAATCTATCGATTGGGACAAAAAAAAAGAGTAAAACGTCACAATTTATTTTAGCTGCCTACAAAATCTGTCTATTCGATACGTATCTTCGCACACAAGATTCCATGTGCACTGTGCAAGTCATAATATTCAATGTCTGTGTCACTAGCTTCTGTGAAAGGTTATTGGATACAAGTAGATTTTTATATTAATGGTGAAATTCATCAGGTGTAGTAAATATTTTTTTTTTGGCATTACATTATTTGGCACTTTTTTTCAGAGCTTTTTTTCACCCTTTTAGGCATCCCTTTGCCGGTATGGCGTGGGTTTTTCAAGCAATGTGAAAAGCGGGTGTTTCGGTGATTTGAGAAGGGCTTTTGGTCGTTTTAACTTGAAAACAATATGGAGACGAGTCTTAGCATCCCCACTCGTTCGGCTTGACTAATCACTCTTTACAGCTTAATCAATCAATCATTTACCATGGCTATTCGGGCATCATGTGTTATCATCAATTGATTTTTGAAGGTTAGCTGTATCGTGAAAAGAAAGGGTGACGTAATCATCTTGTCGATTTCGGACCAATCAAAAGAGGCCAGAGACGGCTCTAGGCAAAACAAATGGCTTGGGCAAAATGTTGAAGTATTTCAACAAATACTTTTATAAAAATAAGTATTCTGGCCTTTATCTTGTTTTGACAGAAACACTTTTAGGAATCGGACTAAACACATTTAGCAAAAATAAGTTGCATGTATCTTATCTGGTTTTGGTAGACACACTATTAGCAATTGAACACAATGTTGCGATTATATTTCAGTATAAATGCTCCTTCTTTATACATATATATTAATGTATTAATATGGAGTTAGTTTTTGTTGACCATCTGTTTATCATGAATATAGACTTCGTTCACACTTGTCTTGTTTAAGCCGTATATTATTTGAACTATTTTGGAGATGAAAGTGTACTTAACTCGAAAATGTCGAAAGTGGAGATATTTTGTTTTTGCAGTAACTTCATGATCCAAACGTTTATTTAAAAATTAGCATGATATTTATCACAGCGACCGATAAATGTTTTCGCTAGTTCCGCTCAAGATTTTAAAAACAAACCAATAATTTTAAAAAACACCTTCTTAATAATGATGTTTCGGCCGCAAAAGAAGCTTGGACTGCCGCTAGCAGCCTGCGGGCCGCAAGTTGAGTATGGCTGCTATAGATGTTTAACATATCCAGTGTACATCCATTATTTGATATATTTAATATATCAAAAATTATACATATAAGGTGTCATATTTAATGCTTCATTAAATTTTTTTTGAAAGATAAGTGGAAGAATGTTCTGCATAATCTAAAAACATTCCATATGAAGAAAATCAGCATTTCAGTAGCATAACATGGGAACGCCCTGAATTTTTAATTTGGTATATACACCCATACAAGGTTTACTATTCTAGTATTAACTATTTTTGACGCTACATAGCATAGGTATAGCATGTAGAGTAGAAAGAGTATCAACATTTTATTTTTACAATTAAATATTGTACACCATACCCAAAAAACCACCAAAATATCATTGAATATGTGAAGTAGGTTTTAAACTGAATACAACGCACAAATTATCTAACATATAAATCTTATTCTTATTGTTGTTATATTAAGTATAGTTAGGTAAAACAAAGACAAAAAATGTTATGAGCAAGCTAAATATATTTTAAAAAAGTAAACTATAGTATAAACATACTATTATATTAAATAACATATTACATTTAAGCTGACGAATGAACATAGTACCCGCAACCAAGGAAAATCTAAACCTAATCACACATACACACACATATTGGCGCCACAATTTCAACTGGAATTTTCTTCCTGAAAAAAAAAAAAAGACGCTCTGTTGTAAAATTCCTCAAAAAGTGAAACTATATTTTAAATCAAGCTATTGTGCAGAGTGTCACTTATACAATATATAATACTAACTAATAATTTAAAAGGGCTGGATCTGTGTATATATTATACTTATTTATCTAAACTGTTGGTCCAACTCAACATAACCTAACCTTACTTGTTAAATTCTTCATGCATGCTATTGAATACAAGGCAGATGTAATAAGATTACCTTAACCAGTGAAAAAATACCTCTTTCTAATTAATTATAACAACCATTAAACAATAAAAACCAAACCGAATCACCAACAATAATAATCACAGGAAATAAGTAGGTATATGAAGGTAAATCAAATAACATCTATCTTAATTATAATAAAATAGGGTATCGTAAAAACGACATGAATGTCTAGTTGTGAATTACCTAAAAAGGACACGGATTTTAACGTACATTGCACACAACCTACTTAACTCTTAATAACGTGAATTTAACCATTGTCTTATTTAACTAAAGTCTATCAACGTTTTACACTAATAAATTAGGTTTTAAAGCTTACTTACCTCCTTTAAATCCAAAATTATCAAATGAAACTCATGCACACTACACAAATAAAACAAACTATAAAATGGCCGATAGCACCTGTGAGGGCAGAAAATATCCGCGCCTGCGCTCGCGTTCATTGCCAGTATTTATCTAGCGGATATCTGTGGGATATTGAATACAATTTACTAATTTTAAATTTCTATAAACCATATACCTACATACTTTCTTAGTTATTACATGGTGTAATATTTAAGTAATTTAATAATTATTAAATCAATTAACATATTTTCCGATATTTAGGTACCTACATATTATATCCATAAATTACATCTAGTGGTATCCACCATGGTTTGCGTTCGCGCCTATACTTTGATATATTTAGTGGATATCTATGGGATTTAATTTAATTTTAAATATCTAAGCGGTACTATTAGCCACAATGCAATGGCGTAATAATTTGTTATATAATTACTATTATTTATGGACATTTGCATGTCCATAAATTACATCTCATGGATATAAAATAGATATTCACCATGGACTGGACATTCAGTGGATATTGGGATGTCCAGTAGATATCCAAAGGATTTGGTGTGCTGTCTAGGGAATAGTATATTTTTGAACTATGGAGGCAAACGTTTAAAAATCGGATTTTTTTTAGGAAATAAAAATTGGGGTTCTTACGAACGCTAACAGGAGGAAATCAACTTGAACTAAATATTCTTATAAATAAACGATCGTAAAATCTAGTGGCCTTGTCATAGACTTCGCAAGGGGCGCAGTATTAGGATCCTTTCCCCTCATGACCCCCTTATGTTTAATTATAATATAACAGATGACAGCATTGACACAGCCGTTGTCCTAGTTACTTATTTTTTTATAGAAAAAATTACAAGCGGACTAGGAAAGAGAGGGTACGCGTAACTCATTTCAGACCGAAGTTTAGACCGCCATTTTTTGGTGCCTGAGAAGCCATGGTATCGTTTTTGTATTTTGAGCTTCTGTACGAAAATTTAATTTATGAAACAATATTATTATTAAGTAATTACAATGGTAGCGAGTTATGGTTGTAAAATCGGAAGGGAAAAAAGAAGGAATTACATTTCAATAGATTAGACAAGAAAATAACAACTCCAAAACTAGAAATATTCTTTAAACTGGTTAATATTTCAAATGAATCATACCGTTTGTTAGTAATATAATCTAAAGAATAATTTATCAAAATTTTTAGTATATTTTCTTTCAATAAAACTTGAAAAATTCCTCATATTAAAGCATGATCCACCAAAAATGTTTCTAAAGTAACTAGGTCAAGACCGATAAAGACGATACGAGTAAATTCAAATTAACACTTAAAAAGAAGATGAATTATACGCTCCGATAATATATGTGAATTTTTTCCAGGCTTACTTTAGAAACACTCCATATTATCGCAATGGCCTTCAATAATCCAGTAAAGATTAGTGGCAAAGTGGCGTTACACACAATAATTAATTTTAATTATAATAATTATTATAAAATGGGGTTTATTTATTTTACAGAATTTCTTTACTAATTGTCTGTTTTAGATTTCCTCTGAAATAACAAATTGTGTTTGGGTTAGGTATTAAAACCTAGACATCGTTCATTTTATTAAGGCTCTAAATCTTAGACAGAGAGAGAAATATTTTATGTATGCGTTTAACAACTGGTGCCAAACGGGTTGCACATCCCCTCTTTCCTAATATAAGATCAAAGT
Organism: Psylliodes chrysocephalus; assembly: GCA_927349885.1. Taxonomy (NCBI): domain Eukaryota; kingdom Metazoa; phylum Arthropoda; class Insecta; order Coleoptera; family Chrysomelidae; genus Psylliodes; species Psylliodes chrysocephalus. Next base: position 84,314,860 of record OV651813.1, on the reverse strand, counting down.
CCATTTGGTAAGATCGTTGAAACTGAACTATTCGCGACATTGCCAGCTATATTGAACAATCCTAGATCGTTTTTCTCGAAAAAAAAATTATATTTGAACCCATGTTATGTAACATAATTTAGGTTTTTAATGTAAGTACTGAAAATTAAAATAAATGGCTACTCACCTAATGTAAGTGACTTGTGAGTTGAACAAAATACAATCGCTATAATATCTTGTGAAGTGAAATACTTCCTGAATTTATTAGCCAAGTTAAAGCTAGCCAGCATTAGAATTATTTGCATAAGCAACACTAAAAAACAGTGAAAAAAAAATATACTGCCTTTTAAATTGGTCCACTGCAACTTAAAACTTAAATTTCAATAAAATTTCTTAATTGTATACCTGAGAAAACTGTAAAAAGTACATCTACAGCAGATAGACCTGTCTCTGGAACCAGGAATGTATCACAAAATGTTGTATATATAACAAACAAAAGCGCACTTTGGCTTATTGTGTTCAAAGGCATCAAATGGAACCTAATGCTGCTGTAGCTCTTCAAGCTTTGTCCAATCAAAAGTGGTAACACCACCGTAGTTGTCAATTGAAAAACAGTGTCCAAAAGAGGTACTATAGTCGTTGAACCTAACTGCAGAATATATAATTATTTAAATAGTTGTTTATGCAACCAGTTACGAAATACCTTATTTTATGTAACAAGTTAATATTTGCAGGACGAGTAGAACGAGATCCCGCATTATGAACGAGTTACACAAAACGAAAATGTGTTACATACAATATATTTTCTAATTTTGACTAATTATTTATAAAAGTATGTTTTGATAAAAAATTACTACCACCTATGCAACCAATTTTACCTACTTTCTGCTACTGTTAGTTGCATTTGCATAACTTCATTCATTTTATTGTCAAATAGAAAATCATATTAATTTATTCTCAACGACTTGTTGTAGTGTGTTTATATTGCTGGTTAAAGTTATTTCGTTTTCAAGAAAGTAGATTATTTTGTCGTGTATTGTGTTTTGATTACTTTGTGCTGATTTAGAATCGAAAATCAGAACCGAAACAACATTATTAGTAGGTTGTAAGTTCACTAACCATTATTTTTATATAGTCAACCGTCTTTTCTTTGATATAAACTTTCAATAATAATGTATATTATGATTTAAAAACCAAGAAAGGTTTATTTTTATTTGTTTTCTTTTTGCAACTGGTGACATAATGAATTTTTCGTAACCAGTTTCATAATGCAACTAGTTGCATAAAATAGATCATTTTTATACTTGCTACGACTACGAAAAATGTCACTTTACATGTCAAAATTAGAAAAATATATTTTATATGACTTAAAACTCTTATGTGGATGTTTATAAACTGTGCACATCCTTGAATGAAAATCGCAGTTCAATTCTAGCATCTATAGAGTTCCAGGTGGTTCCAGCATTGCACTGGAATTTAGAAATGGACAATAACAAATCCGTAAATGTGCAGTACATTTACGAATTTGTTACTTCCATTAAATATCTCCAGTGATATGCTGAAAATTTGATTTTTGTTCAAGGTCATACTCAATAGAAGGCGGTTTATAAATTTAGACCTATGTTAATTGTAGACAATTTCAGGAATATGTAATAGTGCTGCCATATATTAAAAGAATTTCTTTCTATATAACTATTATGCAAATAAAATGTTTAAAATACATAATCATTGTTTTTTAACACTGTAATACATAATTTGTCTTAGAGGTAAATTATAATATTTAAATTTGAGATGCGGTATATATAATTAACTAGACTAGAGATCTACTTAAAACAATATACATCTAACATCCGTGCTAACCTTCCTGATTCAATTTGTAGTGCATATTAAATTAAAATTTATATTTATAGTATACCTATGTAAAACATTAAAATTCTCCGCCACTGGAAATATTGCCATTCCATTACACATTCTTGAAATTTTTTCACTGTCTGCAATTAACCTAACGGTTTATGGAGTAAAGAAAGAAGGAAAAGCATTCCACAATTTTAATAGGAATTCAACATTATTATTTGAAATGGATAAAATGCAAGTGATATTTATTTGATAGAACAATTTTAAAGAAAACTTACATGAAATAATAATAATAGTGGTGTAAGTAGGATTCCCAAAAAACTACCTAGTACTGAATTAAAAATTGCTGCTGTCTCATTTCCTTGTGCAGCCCTTGTCAAAATTACAGCACTTGAGACAGGAGGTGGCATACATGCCACTGTTATTATCCTAAAAGTTCAATTTTAAATTAACGTTATAAAAATATACAGGGTGTTTCAGAATAAAGTAACATAAACTGGGGGATTTGTAGATCTTAACTCATTTTTCAAAAGCTAAGTATAATTTTCTTACAAACGTCCCAGTTTTCATTCTACAGGGTGTGACAAAGTGAATTTCATAAATACATAATTTTCTAAATATCTTTCCATACAGACTTTAACTTAAAAATATGTATATGATCAATGCTCCTCAATTTACCTTTAAACCCGGTCATAGATTGCAAACAAACGTAGCGCGCAGCTATTTCGTAAACGAACCGACATGTGTTGCCTGGTGCGCTGTTGCCAGGCTGTGTAGTTTATCCCTTTCATATTTAAAAATAGTTTTTACTTATAACTCACTAATAGCAACAAGTTTTATTAACTAGAATAGTTTCGAGATATATTGCGACACATCAAGCGTTCCCACCAATTCATTTTCGTACCTATTGAAGTGTTTCCCACTCCGACGCATTGTGGGCAGAATTGTTGCAATATTTCCCGAAACATTTCTAATAGTAAGTTTCTAAATAAAATGACTTTTAACAAAACAAAAAACGTATAAAATGTGTACAAACTACTTTAAGCTATTTTAACTGCTTTCAGCAGACTTTATATTTTAGCAGCACCTATTTTTAGACCATTATGCAGGGCATTTTTGTACCTATCGTTTTTACATACATACGCCTGCTAAATAAGAACTTTACAAATACTAAGTTAAACTATGGCAAACACCATTAATAGGCCTACAAATAAATGCATAGATTTTAAAAGCGTTAAACGTGACGACATCGCAATTGAAAATAGACCTTTTCATCATGTGATGAGCGCAAGTGCAGCCACCATGTTGAAATAGCGGTAATTCAAAAGTTTCGTACTGTTTTGATCGACAATGGCTGGGAAAGCAATGTTATCTCTACAGAAAAATTAATCATTAGAAAAAATCGTTGATAGTGAATAACTTTTTTATAACTCTGTTGAAGCGCATAGTTGTGAGCAGTTGAAAAGGAGGTTGAAGTGTCTTGGATGTTTGTTACAAAGGAACAAAGTGGACTAATTGAGAGGTTAGGTGTATCAATACTTTTTAACTCTGTAAAAAATTAATGAAAACAAATAATAATTATAACTTTATTCTAATTAATTATGCCAACCAACTATTACTACTTGCAAAAACACTTTAATTAGCATGAAAGTTAATCACGAGTATAATTAATAAAATAAATTATTTATTATTTTGAGGATCAACATGACATTTTTAATCATTTAATGTGTATACCGAAGTAGTATTTAATATTAAAAAAATATTGTTTAATACCACATGAGAATTTTCTTCTGTTGGACCACTTTCTCCATGAAAATGCAGTGAAATATAAGTATCTTTAGTAACATCATTAATCCATCGAAAACCGTCGTCACTTCGACCATATTTTTTCACACTTAATGCACATTTCGAATATCTTTTAATATGGATTTTGCCTGATAATTGTTTACGATATTGCAGTTAAGGCTTTGGAAAATTTATAAAATAATATCTATTGCCTTTGAATGATTTATACCGTGTGTCACTTTTACATAACAACACTGTTTCGTTATTCCTTTCCGTACAGATAACATAATTATAATTGATTGTGAAAATGTATTTTTCAATTAAGACACTAAACTTATTATTACTTTACGTTTTTCTTCCTTTTTTTAAATGAATATAGACTTAAATTAATATTTATCAATTATAATTTTTTTCACGTAAGCATTTTAACATACTTGTTTACAAAAACAGTACGAAAAAGATGGCTGAAACTGACGCATGCGCACAAAAAAAAATTGTGATGAAAAGGTCTATTACCTTGTTTCATTCTACTATTCGCGATTCAAATTAATTTTCACGCACCTGTCATTGTCACCTATAAGTAGGAATTTTGTATTTGTTATTTTTTGACTGTTTTTAGATATTCTCATTATAAATAGTGTTTTTGAGTTTCATTTAGTGTTAATTTAAGTTTAGTTTTCGTGCTTTCGTCATAAATATAATATTTATCATGTGTTTAGGACTTAATTTGTTGGAAATATTTACCTATTGGTTGCTACCACTGAACTATATATTAAACTGGAAGAACAAAGCCGATCAACAAAATCAAGCCGCATAGCGAGGCGATATTTGACCCTTTGGCGCCCACATTCGCGTATCGAAATACACAAAAAGGGATCATCAAAATTAAATTTAACACTTATTACATTCAACTATGACACCTTTTAATTTAAGAAAATTATTTAAAAATGATTTTTGATCAATACGCAGCTGAAACAAATGTTCCAATAATAATAATTATTAAAATAGCGCGTTATTAATAAGTAGTACGCTCGTAGGAAACGTGACGTAGAATGCTCGAAATTGACAGTCTGGCGTCCAAATTGTCATGCGCACCGACCGTTTTTTTCACCCATGTCGGCTTAGAAATTAGGAGTAGGGTTTATGTCATATAGCCATCCAGTTTAATACTAAGGTCGGTGGTTGCTACACGAACATCCAGAAATATTTATTTACTAAACCCATGACATGTTTTGTTAAGTGGTTTAAAGGACATTTCAGCTAATAAACGTTAATTATTGATGAACTTATTTGAAAATCTCACTATCCTTATTCTTATATTATGAAGTGATTGTGTAGTACTTTGTATACATGTAAATGGTAATAAAACCGTCACAAATCCGATTGCAGTTTGATTCTAAACAAAATTTTACAAAATCTCAATAATGTGAATTTGTAGATATCCATTTATCATAAGAAACAAAATTTTACGACTTACGCTTGAAAAATAATGAACACTTCAGTTTTGATTTTGACATTAACACCATATAGATTGCAATTAATTGGGAGCTTTTTCGCAAATTTTATTTTTAATATAAACACACTAAGAAATAAACAAATTTAAAGCTCACAAGTAAGAAAAACTTCGAATTATAATTGATACAAATTAAAATATAAACAGTGAACAGGAGCGCCAATGTTACCAAAAGATGAACTGATTTTAAAATAAAATTAATAAATGAACTGAAATTTTAAAAAAAAAATCAATATAATAAATCGGTTTTATAAAAAAATCCTTAAATAAATATAGAGTATGATTACATATTACTAGACAAAAATTTTGATACTTAAAAAAAAGGTCTTATCCACTTTTTCAAGAGTTAAAAATTCAAGGGCGTAGAGAAATTTCGCTACACCTGGCAACACAATATCCTACTTATAGGCACCGTCTACAAATTTCCTCCAGAAGGCGTATCACTTAGCTTGAATCGCGAATACGTGACTTTTCCCTTTAATATAGCTCAGTTCTGGGATGCAAGGGAACCTTAACTCATTAGGCGGGCGTTTAAATTATTAAATTCAAATAACGGAAAAAATCCTGAAGAGGCCAATATTGTAAGGAGACTCACTGGGTGGTATGTCTGGGTTCTGTCAGGTTTTCTTCTGGTAAAGCGGAACACCGAAGAGCAAAAAATTTCCGATTTTGGCTTCAAATAAATTAAACTTTTTGATCAAAAGATTAAGGGTCACTAGCATCCAATTACTTATAATAAATATCAACATAAAATAATTAATATAAATTAAGGAAAAAACGCGTAAATACCTAACTTATAGTGTTTTATCGAAAAGATAGTGTGCGACGTTGCCTTGGAGTAAATTGTTCCATATTGGGAGTTTTGTTGATTTTTATACTTTTTTGGAAATATTTCGGTTTATAGTTTTAGTGTATAGCTAACAACATGGTTAGCAAATGCATTTTGTGCAAAAAACTGGATAATATGAGTGATGAAGTATCTTTTCATAAGTAAGGTTAGGTGATGATCGAGCGTTTGTTTATTCACATCGGACACATCTGTCCTACTACATTTACGTAAATTGAATAACGTGATCAAAGATTTACAACAACTCAGAGGCATCCGATGTATTCAAACACAGCATAAATCTATCTACCTTTGTTTTACTATTATTTATTTCCTATGATATTTCAACGTTATTCATTTCGCAAAAAAATTGTTATTAATGGAAATCCTGTAGTAAAATAAATATGCTTAAGCTTGCTTGTTAGATTTCCCAACTGAGAGGATACAAGAAATATTTGGCTATCACTTGTAAGACTTAAGGAAAATGAAGGTATCCGAAAAAGAGTGTTATGCTCGGAGCATATTTTGAGGGTTATGGATATATTAATTTTAAATTCTGTAAAAACCTTAGAATCTAACATATTAAATTTTTTTGGAGATTACATTTTTGATGGCGATATTTTTGAAAATCACGCACTAGATCTGACAAATCTGATATTAAAACATTATTTCAATATTTGCATTTATTATGAGACCACAAAAAAGTTGGATATTTCTAGAAAAAAATAGAATTAGAAGTATAAATACAAAAGTAGTATTGTTTAGAAACGAATATTTTCTTTTAAATAAAGACAGTTTTTTTTCAACCCCTAGCACTAATATAGGTTTTTTGTTGTATAGGGACCGTGCGTGAAATATAGAGGCAGCACTACTGCCGAACTTAGCCCTCTCTAGTGTTTAATTTTAGAATTAAATGGGGTAAACATTGCAAGTAAATAATGAAGGGTATTTTTTTAAATATTAAATATAGTTAAAAATAGATACCGGCCCGTACCAAACAATCGTGTACATGGTCAAAATGACGTAAAATGTGAAACATTATTAAAATCTGGACATGCATATACATTTTAAGCAAAAAGATTTAAATGGCTAAGTGACAATAAATTGTAAAGTTGTACCTTAAACAAGTGTATCCAATGTTAAAATATAGGTATTTAGTAACACTGAATTTAAAAGTATTACAATAACCTTTAAAAAATGTAAATTAATAAAAAAGATTGATAATAATAATTATAAATCTTTTTAGCTTTATGTTAATCGAAATGTCATTCATCCACTGGCGTTTATGAGATGTTCAATGATACATATATTATAGATTGCTCACCCAACTATAAAAAAAATATGAAAAGCTGGTTGCAATGTGCCTTTCCTAGTGCTCACTAAATAGAGCCGTTCTAGCCCAAATGTGTTAAAATAAAATTTCAGCATTTTAATCTTTAGAAAAAGATAATAATTAAAGTTTTACTTCAAGACATGTCATTATGTATTTGGAAAGTTGAGTTTTCATGTAGTTAAATAATATTAAGAGATCTAAATAATTTTTATAACAGATGGATATAAATAATTTTAGACTACTATTTCAGAAACAATTCTACATAAAATACATAATTGCAATATGTAATACAATTTTGAAAAGGTAATGTAAACAATTTTGATATGAGGTATGAACAACTTTGGTAAGAGTTGTAATTGGACACTTATCTATTATTCTGAATAATGTTTAATGGTAATGTCACTAAAAAAATTTACAAAAAATCACTGGATTTTTAATATTTTAAAGTTTGTTACAATCTCTTTTGACAGTAATTGCAATGTATTATTTATGATTTGTTTATTTTAATAATAAATGAGAAATAGTTAATAAATTGTAAAGAGGGCCGTGATATTTTTGTCAAATTGGATATTCTTATTTCATAACATTCTACATTAGTTTTAATCAACAGAATAAACCATTATCTGTAAAAAATTATATTTATATAAAATGGTCATTTAAATATGTAAAAATCTTAAGGACAAGAAAACACTAAAGATTCTAATTTTTCTGTAAATGATTTCTTTACAACTAAGTGCTCAAAATTGATACAAGCTAGATAAAAAGAAAACTTTGCCCAGTGAAATACGCTTTTCGTCGTCTGATTTACATATGGATAAGCAATCTTTGTAATTATGTATATCATTGGGTGTGAGGCATAATTGTGCTCTGTAGAAATTTATAAAATTTCTTTACTATCGAATGAAATCCAGGTTTCTAAAGTGATGTGTTTGTACATCCATGGATGCAGCAAGTTTTTTCGATATTGATATTACGAAAATAATTCGACTTCATTTTATTAATAATTATTAAACAATAAATGCCGTATAAAACATTAATAAATACCCCCCAAAAAGTTCACATTTTTGTCACCAGTTAGCGTTAAAGTCATGACGCTAAATTTATTGGTTCATTAACTTTTATAAATTTATTAGTCTTCAAAATCTGAATTTTGATTTAAAAATCTCTTTTTATTACCAATTTGTAAAACTGTTCAAATTAACTCCAAAATTGGATTCGAAAATTTGTTTAAAATAAATCTTGATTTATTTATCTTGTTTTTATTTTATTTATTAAATAGTGTTTTTAAGTTTTTTACCTACATTCCACTCAACTGTATACCCTTATTCCAAACCCAATAGGTTTTAAAGTTTAAACCATATAAATTAGTATTTACTGCAAATTAATAATCTTTTTCGCACAGAAATCGAGGAGTTATGATTTTATCATTAATAAGATACGCCACTGGTATCGACAGACTTTTAGTTACATGTAACAGCAGCGTTGCTAGACGAGATTTAGGATTACAGTCTTCTTTCAATCCGCATAAAATATCTCCTTTCGTTTTCCAATGATTGGGACCAAACAAATAATGCGTCATGAATGAAATGCTTCATCTGTTGTTTTTTTTTTTTATCTAATGTTAGTTAATCGTCATTATTAGTTGACACACTCTATTTAGATAAATAACGATAACCCATTTGCGCAGAAAACAATTTTCATCCAAAGTGTTGTACACCCTATATTTCATAAAAGATGATTTTAATTATTATTCCTCACGCAAGTTGTTACAAAAAAGGTACTCTTGGTTTATCTCTGTAGAATATTCCATTTCAGAGATTTTTCAGTTTTAGTCCTACTCAAACTATGAACAATTTTATCAAGTGCCGATTTCATAATGAATAATAAAAGGTCTAATAGGACCAAAATTGAATGGACTTAATGGTTCCATTAAATTTTACATTTTTTGAATTTCATAATGTATATAGATTTCATGTTTGAGTAGGACTAAAACTGAAATTACCGGAAAATGAAATTACCGGAAAATGAAATTACCGGAAAATGAAATTACCGGAAAATGAAATGTTCTGCAGAGATCAACCGAGGTTCTCTTTTTTGTTAAAAATTGGGCGAGGAATAATTATTAATCCCAACTTTTATCAAATATAGGGCGTTCAAAAAGTTTGGATTAAAACTGTTTTCTTAGCTCTTGATACTACGCCAATGGGTGATCGAAACTTATCGAAATATAATGTGTTAACTATTTATGACGATTAACTAACATACATCTCTGTATCTGTAATGTGTGGAGAGTGGGTTACCTCACGGCACTTAGGCCTCACTAGGCCCGTTGTGCATCCTCCTAAGATGATAGGCACCTCCTAGACATCCTACAGATTTAATGTAGTTGACAACGTCGGCAAGAGGTGTTTCTCTTATATCGGCCGGTGTTAGCCGATACTCGCCGAACACAAATCTTCTAACAAATGAGAGCGTCGAGCAATCGTAGAGGGCACTCGATGGGTCTCCTATTCTTGTACACATCCTCTGCAGAGTGTGGATTCCAACAGCCCCCTAATGTAGAGATGCTTCCATACTTGGCAATGACCGGTCAGAATGCCTGTGATCAGAAGCAAATTCTTTATAGTCATAGTCAAGTACTTGTTTGCTGTAGTGTTGTCAGAATAACTTAAACGCTCTTGGCAACTCGGCAGTTTTTTGTTTCACCCCATCTTTCCTTGAATTTCACAAGGAGATGTTTTTTAATAAGTGTCACTACCGATGTCAGTCCAATAGAAGGGACAGTTCCAAAAAGTTGGTTGGCTGCCTTCTTAGGTAGTGAATCAGCAACACAGTTACCTTTCAATGTGGCTTGACTTTTGATCCATCTTAAGGTGACAACATTGTTGATGGATATTTCGGGTAAAGTTCCGTGACATTCTAGTACTAACCCTGAGTAAAGTCATGGTCTGTTCAGGATGAGTAGTGCTTGTCTGCTATCTGTATAGATGAGCATGTATGTTCCTTCCAGTGAAATTGGTTCTGGTAATTTCTTTTGCAGCTATGAGAATCCCAGTGAGCTCGGTTTGAACTACACTGGCACTATTGCTCACAACCCATTTTATGTTTAGGTTTAAGGATCTGAAATATATTTTACATCCTCAGCCTTGTTTTATTTTAGAACCGTCGGTGTAGATATGAATCGTATCTGCCACTTCCGGCTCTTCTATTTGTGTTCTAACTTTATATAGCTTATGGAAGATATATCTCGGTGAGATGTAGATGGTTTTATCAAAAGCACCTTCTATGTCTATGAAAACACCCAAGGCGGACTCCTTATTGTCCTGGGATCTCTCTATATGGTCAGCAACTAGATGAAGGGCTGAATCAGTAGATCTGCCTGGGGTGTATGCATATTGGTTTGGGTGTAGTAGTGTTGTCGTAATCACCACATCTCTTATGTACCTTTCACATAGCCGTTCCAATGTCTTCATGGGAAACGATGTCAGACTAATTGGTCGGTATGTTTTTGGGATGTAATTCATCCTTTCAGGTTTGGGTATGAATACCACTTTTATCTCTCTTCATTTTTTGGGGATATACCTCAGAGCCAATGAGGATCTGAATATACCCACCAGGTGCAGTGTAAGTTCTTCCAGACCTCACTCTAGTAGAGCTGGATAAATACCGTCAGGTCCTGGCGATTTAAATAGATATTGCCCATCTAATTTTTCATCGTCTACAATGTGTTTGGCAGTTTGCCCATCATAGACAGATGGGTTGTATTCTTCGTCTGCCCAGTCGGACGTGTCTGTGATGACCGAGTCAGGGAAGTGTGCTAACAGCAGAAGTTTGATGCTATCTTCGAGGTTGGCAGTTTTCGTAGCATCCTCTTTGATTAGCGCACCAATGCTTCGGTGTGGATCTGTTGAGAGAGCTTTTTGAAGCCCGCTGCCTGTGGGAAATCTTCGATTTCTTCACAGTAGGATCTCCATGCATCTCTCTATTTTTGTCTGACGATTTTTTTGTATTCTCTGAGGTGAGATTTGTAAGTATCCCAGTCCTCTTTGAGTTTTGTGGTTCTTGCCTTATTATTCCTAGTCATATTTCTGTGGGACCATGCGTGTTGTTGTTGAGGTCACCAATGTGGGAAATTTTAATTTCTTGATCCCATCATAAATTATTTGTAGATGAATGTAAAATTTATTTATTGTAGATAAAGAACGGATGACATGTCATGTATAGTAAAAAATATAAAAAGTCATTCCATAAATATTCGATCGTGGCAACGGACGTTGCCAAGGAAGTGAATTTAACCTTTCATTACCAAAGCTACCACATAATGAAGGGTACTTGAAAAAGGTGATGAGTTTGTACTTATGAAGCTAGCTAAGGTAGGAAGGTATGTAGTGCAACTGAGGCACTACAATACTTTCCCCCCTTTTTTAAGTATATGTGTTAATTAGAGGTTTTAAATAAATTTTTGTGTTTGAATAGTTCAGTATTGTTTCCTAAGAGTATTATTTGTAAGTGTTTGGTTAATAATAGTTTTGTTGATACCCATTAGTAATTGCTAGGTATCCGATAGGTTCTTTCTACTTGAAGAATACTACCGTTGATACCATTTTAGTCAATTACTCTTGTTTTATACCAGGACGTCACATTGTCCTAGGTAGAAAAGCCAAGGTCAATTACGGTCCTTTCGCATATATGTGTGGGTACTCGAGTCCTTTAGCATGTGGCCGATTTGGCCTTTATCATGTGGACACATGTTACTTTAGCACATATATGTAGATTGTGTCCTGTGCAAAATGCTAATTGCATGTGTTTTGTATGTGTTATGTTTTTGTATTACGTTTGTCCATTAGGTTTTGTATTATTTGTTGTGTGATTTAAAAGAAATGATATATTTGTTTTTGGAAAAAGTGTTTAGTTAAAATTAGAGTGTCGCAGCCAGTAGAAAGGTAAAACTCTCTCCTGTATATTGCAAGAAGCTGGTCTTTGCCACCGCTGCTTTTGCTGCTGCTATTGCCGTTGCTTCTGCAGTTCCGTAGTGGTTTCTATGGCTGGTTTTACTGCTGTTATTGCCGTTGCTGCTGCAGCTCCGTAGTGGTTTCTATGAGTGGTTACATCGGAAGTGCGTTTCTCTTGGGGTTACCAATGTAGGTTCCATGCGTGTTGTCGGGGTCACCAATGTGGGAACTTTTAATGTGTTGATCCCATCAAAAATATGTAATACAATTAGAGATATTTTTAGCAAAAGTATGACAATTATGTATAAAGTAAAAAATATAGTCATAATGATCATCCATAAATATTCGATCGTGGCGTGTCGTGGCAACGGGCGTTGCCAAGGAAGTGAATTTAACCTTTCATTACCAAAGCCACCACATAATGAAGGGTACTTGATAAAGGTGATGAGTTTGTACTCATGAAGCTTGGCTAAGGTAGGAAGGTATGAGGTGATCTAACTCGTGACACCACCATGTGGTAGTCGTCTGATCGTGTTGGACCAGCCTCAGAGGACAGGTTTTCTTATAGGAATTGTTTATTATGCTTTGGATAGTGTTCGAGTACTTCTCCAAAGCATTGTTATTGTTTGGTGTTTCGGCCTCTTTCTCTATCAGAGTCTCTTGGAGAAGGTGGCATAGCGTCCGTCTTCCTAGCGTTCCAAGATAGTGTGGAGGTCGGCAACATCAAGTTTATTTTGAATGTTAACCAGCGGTGGTCTGACATCAAAATGTTATCAGAGACTTCCCAGTTTAGAATTTATTTATATATACCAGTTGTGGATAAAGTGATATCTATTAGTTTTTGCTGTGAGAGTTTAAAAATGTTGGTGTAGTACCTTTATTCAAGAAACAAAGATTTTTGGTAATTATATAATCATAAAGTGACTTACCTCTAGCGTTGTTATCCTTACAGCCCCAACTGAAGTGATGAGCGTTTAAGTTGCAACCTATTACCAGCTCAAACTTCTGTTCCAGGCAGTACTCAATCAGATCCTCCATCTCTTTACTGGGTGGTGTCGTAGTTGCATCGGAGGGGAGATATGCAGATGCCTTTTGATAGCGTATTCTATCCTAACCGCAGTTAAATCGGAGGTAGAAAGGTGTGCTATTGAGTAGGAATTTAAATGGGTGTCCTAGGTTGTTGGTTACTGGGAATGGTAAAAATTGAACCATATAGATTTTTAAGGCCTAAAATTTTGGTTTTTATGATCCAGGGTTCCTGGATGAGTGCTATTGTATCTTGCAGCTCATCAAGGTGGTGGCATAATGTTGCCTTAGCCACCCTTTTGTGCTGCAGGTTACATCGTTACCTCTTTTATTGCTTCCCGGTCCTCCGTTAAAAATTGGGCAGTAAGGTGGTCATTTATTCGACCATCCTTTCCTCCGAAAATGGGGAGAGGGTGATCTCTTGCGGCTCCTTGGAGTTTTCTTGCTGAATGTCACCAATTACCACTTTTTCTGGGTCGACGTTCTCCACTGTTGGCTTAAATTGGGGGGAAGAGGGTTCTTTACCAAGGAGTCTTCACTGGGCCCCGCTTCAGCCTCTTTTTCGACCTTTGGCCTTATATGAGGTGAACGCATAGCTCATCCTCATTAATTTAACCTTTAGGGTTCCCATGTTTTCGTCTCCGATGCCAAAGACTTAAAGATGGCCCTCAGGGTCTTTTTTGATTTCATGGTGGAAGGTGCACGGTTTCCCTACATGCAAGTTTGGGTTTTGCCCCTCAAGTCGCCTGAGCACAACCTCTTTTTTTTTGTCAAGTTCAGCTTGTGCTTCCCCTGGGATCCAGAGAGAGGCTTTGGTGAGCTTGGGGAGCTCGTCCATCCTTACAACTGCGAGTGTTGCTCCTTCCCATGTTTTTAAGGTTGGTACCTTGGTTTATAGCCATTCCAACGTCAGGTCATCATTGCACGTTACTCTGAGTTTCCAACAGTATTTAGTTTGACTACAAAAGTGATGAGTGTATAAAAACAACGTCGATATAGTCATTTTCAACCCCTCTAATGCAAATGGTAATGGTTGGCAACGAGGTATAGAAAATAATATTAAATTATTATCTATCGATCAGAGAAAATTTTTCAAAAAAGTGATGGGTGAAGGGTGGCACATTTTTTAAATTGTTAACAATTTTTTATAAAGTAAAACGCAAACGATATACGCGCGGCTGCTAACGGATTTCTATTGCACAATAATATGTTATCTGATGTTTCCATAAAAATTTAGCCATACTAGTGATCGGACCAACATTTTGCAGTAGACTCCTCTACTATTCTATGCATTTAAGAATACTTCTCAGATAGTTTTATTTTTAGCAACAACCTATCGCCATCATTTGAAAGAAGGTATTCCTTAAAACATGTTCAGGTAAATGAAAAATTTTATTTTATAAATTTAAATAGCTGGTATTTTGGTGTGGTGCATTGCAGCAAGTGGAAAAGTGTGGTAATCACTCCTAAAGCAGTAGGTCTAGCATGGTGGAATTCGAACATGTGATTTAAAGGTCACTAGCTCCAAACCCTATACTGTCCTATACTATTTAACTTGTAAGTTCAAAATGAAACCAGTGAAATAGAAATGTTAAACTCTCTTTTAAAGCTCGCCCTCCTGTTACAATGATAGTGAGTTTGTCATGAACATATTTGATATATTAAGTAGATAAAAACTGCATTTTCTTTATGTATTTAAAGACATCATAGCACAAAGTTAGTAATAATCAATAACACTTACCCTTTGAGGACCCATGGGTGCACGCCAAAGATAGACAAACATTTAATAAATAGCACAGCAAAAATAGGAACAAATAGGAATGTAAATAATTGAATAAAACTATGAAGTTTATACTGTTGCAAGGTTCTAAAAATACTGTCTGTTTTTAAAGACAATCCGCTTATTAAAAAAATAATAAACACAGCTCCATATTTAACTGTATATTCTGTTCGTAAAGGACCTAAAAATATAAACTTAATTAAAAAAAATTGTTTACTGGTACCTGAGAATTGAGATACCTTGTTTTGAACCAAGTTTGGGGTAAATACCAGCTACAAAAATGCAACAAAGTATACCAACTAAAAGCCAATTTTTCTGTAAAAATCGGAGTGGGGTAATTCGATACCTCATTATTTAAATTTTATTAAATAAAACTAAAAAAAACAATTTAATTTATCCAAAAACATATTGGGGTTATGGTTTTGTTTTCTCACGAGATGTCAAACATCAGCTGATTCAATTGGCTGAATAACCGAATTGTGGCTATTTGCCAAATTTCATTTTTAAATAATGTAAGGATTGTAGAATTATGTACCTTTAATTAAATTATTAATTGATCGGCGAAAAGCTTTTAAATAAATATTTGCTCTAATATGTATTTATTACTGAATAATGGTTTTTAATAGACCATCTTTAATTATAGGCCCTTGTCCTTTGTCTAATGGAGTCATAGGTCAATTTTGATTGTTTTGATTGTATTCTAATCATAGATTACTAATAATAGGTCTTTTCCTTTGCATCGAAAGTGTAGCACTGGGCTACACCAATTCTGAAAATATCGTTCCATATATACAAATTGTATGGATGGAACGATATTTTCAGAAGTGACGTAGCTCAGTGCTACACTTTCGATGCCATTTCGATGCAAAGGAAAAGACCTATTAATTACCAATCTCAAATGGTAAATACCAAATGCTTTTGGTTATTCGCTTAAAATTGACTCTAATTGTTTGACAGGTCGTTGGAATGCCTAATTATTTTGGTCAACCAAAAAACATTTATTGTTAACCTCACTATTTGTTAAACATCTAATAAAAAAATATAATATTTTATTATATATATGACGATAGAATCAAAGGTTATTCGTAACTTTATTATGGGTTTAGGTTAATCGGTTTAACATGTCTCAAGATTCTAAAGGATTTATAGCTGCATTAGATGTGGGAACTACTACTATAAAATGTCACATTATTAATTCTAACGCTAGATCTGTTGGATTTGCTACAGAAATTGTAAGTGTGTTATTATGTTGATTGTGCAATGGATATTGTGAATTTAAAAATTGGTTATAGGTAAATAATGCTTATTTTTCAATGAATAAACTGGTTTCCATTTAATGTTCTTAATAGATTTAGCAAATAATGCCTATTTCGATAGTTTCTATTCATTGGAAAACAACTATATGGTAAATGGTTTATCCAGTGCCCATCCCTGTTTTCACACTCACTCATTGGAAAGTAAACACTGCTTTCAATTTTTAAGTAAAAGATTAGGTATTTATACTGTCCATTGTTATTTTATAGGTAAAACTGCATTATCCCCAGCCTGGTTGGGTTGAAATAGAGCCTAACGAGTTTTTTGATAGTATTTTAAATGTGATACGTCGAGCCATCAAAAGTAAGTAATATATTTTTATATTCTTATATCTTTAATATTATATCAATTAAACAGTTCATGAAGGTGCAATGTTGGGCTGATCAAAAACAAAAAATCAGATATGACATACCCATGGGCGTCGTTTGGGGGGGGGGAGGGGGCAGTTGCCCCCCCTGGCTTTTACGACCTAATCAACAACGCGTAAGATATGCATTAGGAACAACAATCTCATAGAAATAATAATATTCAGGCTAATATAGTTGAAGAATATTATAAGTTGAATATTATAATAATAATAATAAACGTACTTTATTGGCATAACCAACTGGCCAGCGACCGAAGTCCTTCAGCCTGATAATAACATTGTGATTAGTTATAATAATAATAATAATAATATACAATATGTAACATATCTTAAAAAAAAAAAAATCAATGAATTAAATTTTGCACAAGTTTGTTTATGTCTTAAAGGTCCCAGTGTGATGTGATATATTCCCATACGGTAGTTTCAGGAAACTTCCTCTTGACATGCCTGAGAGGATCACGGAGTCTGCATAGCGGTTCAAGTATATTTATAGTCTCTTCTTTTTCACAGAATTTCTGAGTCAAATTTATTAATCGCTGCTTTATAGGTTTTACCTGTGTAATATCATAGAGAAGGGCATTAGGTGGATTATGTAATGGGTGTCTTGATTTAGTGATGGATCATAATGTAGTTGTTTCAGTGTTTCATAATTTTTTAGTGTGGCTTTGCTTGCATTTATGTATATTGGATGGCAATACTCTAGTATAGGTCTGCATATTGTTTTGTAGATATGAGCAGCAGTTTTCTGGGATATGCCTTCTTTTTTATATGTTAAACTTCTAAAATATTTTGCTCTTGTTATACATTGTTTCTTTACTTCAGAAGTGTGTTGCTTGAAATTTAGTTTTTGATCCATTTAGTTTATGTACATTTATATTGTGACTAATTAGGCTTGTGTCATCTGCATATTGTAGTATGTACAAATCCGTGTTTATATTGTTATTTCTTTGATCAAAATTGAATATGTCATGACAATATAGATTGTATAAAGTTGGGGACAAGGGTGAACCTTGCGGCACTCCCTGTTGAGGGGTGAATGTTTGTGAGTATATATTGTTTATTTTTACTACTACTTTTCTATTGCACAGATAATTTTGGAGTAAGAAAATGATGTATTTAGGACTGTTCATTAACCACAGTTTGTATAGAAGTCCTTGATGCCATACGCTGTCGAAAGCTTTGTTAATGTCCAGAAACACTGCTGCACTACACTCGCCTTTTAGTTTCACGGTTTGTACATTGGAAGTTATTACTGTTACCAGATGTACTGTCGAACGTTTGTCTCGAAATCCAAACTGATATACTGGGAATTTGTGACCGTTTTCTTCGACTAGAATGTCTTTGATGATTGTTTCAAAGTTTTTACTTAACACTGATAGAAGGGTAATAGGTCTGTAGTTCTTTGGTTCCTTGTGGCATGTATTTGGTTTAGGAATTGTGATTATGATTCCATGTTTCCATTCGGGAGGAAAATACGTATGATTAAGGCAGTATTCATAAATGTTTTTTATGTGCATGTGTATAATATAATCTAGTTTTCTTAGTATGTTCTTGTTAACTATGTCATGTCCTGGTGTTGTACTTTTCCCCTTATACACTATTTTGAAATATGAATCTTCATCTATTTGCCTATTTCCAATGTTGGGTGTGTTACTAAAATATGTTTCATGCCATGTTGTGACTAGTTCATAATGTATGTTATCAAATTGAGGGCTGTTGTCTTCAATAAAAGCATCCCTGAAATGATCTGCAAAAATGGCTGCTTTTTCTTCATCTGTTTCGAATTTTTGGCCGTTCTTTTCCAATTGGGGTATCTGGGGTGTTTGCTTATATTTTGATAATTTTTTAATTTGTTGCCAGTATTTTTTTCCTTGTTTTTCGTTTATCTCATTGCAAACAGTTGTCCATTTATGTTCTTTGTAATGTTTTATAATAGTTTTAATATCTTTGCCATAACCGTTAATTTGATGTTTGGCTTCCTCACTAGGATTGTTTAAATAGTCTCTGTACATTTTTCTTTTGTTTTTTATTAATTTTATAATGAATGGCGGTAGTTCATAATTATAATAATTAACTTTTTCTTTAGGTGAGTTGTTCATAATGGTATTGGTTAATTTATCATTAAATTGTGTTATTATTTCGGGGTTCATTGGCCTATTGGCTATTTCTGTGATGTATTGCAGCATTGTTTCATTGACAGTGTCTATATTACATTTGTTGATATTTATTCTGTGTTCCTCTTGATAGTTAATAGTTTTGTTTAGGTCTATTGAAACTTCTATAGCAGAGTGTTCACAACACAGATCCTGATTTGTTTCAATTTTTGTTATATTGCTTTCTATGTTTTTTGTATATAACATCAGATCAGGAGTAGTGTCTTCATTATTATTCATATGAAATGTTGATGGAGTTATTGCCTTTTTGAACTGACTATTTTTTGTAAAATCCTGTATCTGCTTGTTCTTGGCTTTGTTAATGTTAAAGTCTCCAATAATTATACAGTACTTGTATAGTGCAGCTTTATTAAAGATAGTTTGTTCTATTACTGAATTGGGATGTACATATACCAAAATAATATGTAGTCTGTCTTCTAAGTAGGGAACAACCAGTTAATCCTAAAGACCAACGCTCGTCACCAAATGTAACAACCAGTTAGCCTAAAGACCATTTGTAACTACTGATAGGTCTTTAGCTACTGTTGTTAATATACTATTAAGGGATTAGGGCAGCGCCTGTCACCAGCCAAAGGGTCCTGGAGTCCTTAAGGAACATCCATTCGCCAGTGGCAAAATAAAATAATAAAAGAAAATAATAAAATTACAAAAAAAACATCCCTTAATAGCATATGTCGAGCGGTTCTTGGCAACTAGTTTTAGACTCTTTTAGTCCTAAGGGAATAGAAACGCCGAGGCTTCTCAAATGCTCGGAGTATTTTGCTGGTTTGGGAAGGGAGGAGAAATTAATAATAAGTATTAAAACCTTAACAAATGTATATTAACAATAAATATAAAACTTGACAAATAGTCTTCAGAAAAATGAGTAAAATTCCATTTAGGGAATAAAGTACTATAATTAATAGTAATAAAGATATGCATAAAATATAATTAGGGACGAAAATGTAAAATTGGCATTTATATGTAAATCAATTATTATTAAACAAAATTAAGTTAAAATATTTACCCATAATTCACATCGTACACAAAAAACTTTACACATTACTTTACAATAAAAAAACCAGGGTTTCGCCCGAGGGGCGAAAGTTCTGGACCTTAGTCCGAACCCGACTGAGCCCTTCCCCCAAGTGATCCTTTCTATATAAACCAAAATTTATGTGACTGTTGATTGTATTTTACAATGTCACGTTCAATGTAAATTAATAAGATGAAGGTTTGTTTCATTGTCATAAGTGTCTTTTTAATTATTTAATTTAAACATTAAATACTTGTTTAGAATTTTTGGTAAATTCTTTAGATTTTTCAATTAATAATAATGCCAATTATTACATTATTCCCCCGACAGAAAAAAAATTGAACTACTTGTTCAATTCTTTTTAAAACCCTTAATGTAAATAATTTACAAAAATTTTTAAAACAATCTACAATAATATGATAACCTCACGCTTGCTTCACTGCACAAGTTGTATCTTCTTTGGTCTTCTTAATTGGCTGACCGTAGCTACCCTTTCCTTTCTGGCTGTCACCTCTCATCATCCCCTGATCCTTGACCTTCCTGGAATGGTCCCTTCCTGGAATGGTCCCTTCCCGATCTGGTTTGGTCCTTGGGCTGCTAAACCTGGTAACCCTTTTGGCTGAGGTTACGGGTTCTTTCTGCTACGGTAGTCTATCAATTTTTCAATAGACTTTGGCTTTGGACTCTCTGGTTGACTATTTGCTCGGGACTGCTTCTCTCTTTTGTTACTCTGAGACTGGTAGTGTACATGGCTGCTGTACACGGCTGCTACTGGTGGTCCCTATTGACTCATTACTGGGAATGGCCTCTTTCATTGAACCTTAGTCCATTCCATATGAATTATTTGGTCCCTTTTTTCCGCATTTGACTCCATGTTCTTCCTGCTGTGGATTTGGCTCCCACAGACTCAAAATGGACCCAACATCATGTCAAGCTCCATTGGCGGTATAACTCATGCCCTCTGAAAGCTTGGTGGTACTGGTTGGCCCCTTGATTTTGGATTTAGATGTAGCAGTCTCTTTGTAGCCTTGGATTCTGGAGTCCTGGAATTCGGCCAATTCTCTGCCGTGGATCGTGGAACTCTGGGGTCCCTTGGTACGGTCCTGGATTTTGATAACTATCACGATTTGGACTTCGTGATCATCCTGGAAACGGTGCTGATGGTGACTCTGGCAAAGGTAGTACGGTGTTGACCTCTTCTTCTTTCTTCTTTTCCTTCTTTTTTCTTTTTCTTCTTCTTGTGCAGTGGCAACGTCTTTTGATTACCCCTATGACAAAATTATTATTTACATTTCAGGTTTTCCAGCAAAAAAACAAATCTTTTATACAAATTTCCTTAATTACCCCAAAAGCACATTTACAGTTACGAAAACAAATATGTTTTATAATATACCAAAATTATTTTTTAATAATGAACTAGAAAACGTTATTTATTTTTAAATCTCTATCTCGCAATTATTTATATTTACTATGAATATTGAATTTCAAAACATTGTAACTAGAATATATTTTTTTTTGAGTAGGTAGCATTTTCTAATTCTCTGAGACTTACGCTCAGTCGGGTTCGGACTAAGGTCCAGAACTTTCGCCCCTCGGGCGAAACCCTGGTTTTTTTATTGTAAAGTAATGTGTAAAGTAATGTGTAAAGTTTTTGTGTACGATGTGAATTATGGGTAAATATTTTAACTTAATTTTGTTTAATAATAATTGATTTACATATAAATGCCAATTTTACATTTTCGTCCCGAATTATATTTTATGCTTATCTTTATTACTATTAGTTATAGTGCATTATTCTCTAAATGGAATTTTATTCATTTTTTTCTGAAGACTATTTGTCAAGTTTTTTATTTATTGTTAATATACATTTGTTAATGTTTTAATACTTATTATTAATCTCTCCTCCTTTCCCAAACCAGCAAAATACTCCGAGCATTTGAGAAGCCTCGGCGTTTCTATTCCCTTAGGACTAAAAGAGTCTAAAACTAGTTGCCAAGAACCGCTCGACATATGCTATTAAGGGATGTTTTTTTTTGTATTTTTATTATTTTCTTTTATTATTTTATTTTGCCACTGGCGAATGGATGTTCCTTCAGGACTCCAGGACCCTATGGCTGGTGACAAGCGCTACCTTTATCCCTTAATAGTATAGTAACAGTAGCTAAAGACCTAACAGTAGTTGCAAATGGTCATTAGGTAAACTGGTTGTTACATTTGGTGACGAGCGTTGGTCTTTAGGATTAACTGGTTGTTACTGGTAGGGAACCGCTGTCACCAAATGTAACAACCAGTTAATCCTAAAGACCAACGCTCGTCACCAAATGTAACAACCAGTTAGCCTAAAGACCATTTGTAACTACTGATAGGTCTTTAGCTACTGTTGTTAATATACTATTAAGGGATTAGGGCAGCGCCTGTCACCAGCCAAAGGGTCCTGGAGTCCTTAAGGAACATCCATTCGCCAGTGGCAAAATAAAATAATAAAAGAAAATAATAAAATTACAAAAAAAACATCCCTTAATAGCATATGTCGAGCGGTTCTTGGCAACTAGTTTTAGACTCTTTTAGTCCTAAGGGAATAGAAACGCCGAGGCTTCTCAAATGCTCGGAGTATTTTGCTGGTTTGGGAAGGGAGGAGAAATTAATAATAAGTATTAAAACCTTAACAAATGTATATTAACAATAAATATAAAACTTGACAAATAGTCTTCAGAAAAATGAGTAAAATTCCATTTAGGGAATAAAGTACTATAATTAATAGTAATAAAGATATGCATAAAATATAATTAGGGACGAAAATGTAAAATTGGCATTTATATGTAAATCAATTATTATTAAACAAAATTAAGTTAAAATATTTACCCATAATTCACATCGTACACAAAAAACTTTACACATTACTTTACAATAAAAAAACCAGGGTTTCGCCCGAGGGGCGAAAGTTCTGGACCTTAGTCCGAACCCGACTGAGCCCTTCCCCCAAGTGATCCTTTCTATATAAACCAAAATTTATGTGACTGTTGATTGTATTTTACAATGTCACGTTCAATGTAAATTAATAAGATGAAGGTTTGTTTCATTGTCATAAGTGTCTTTTTAATTATTTAATTTAAACATTAAATACTTGTTTAGAATTTTTGGTAAATTCTTTAGATTTTTCAATTAATAATAATGCCAATTATTACAGTCTTGGATGAATATGTACTAGACGTCCTCCTCTTGTGTTGACGTTTACAACTTTTTTTAATTTTTCTGGATAGTTTTCCAGTTTTTGTATTTTGTGTTACTTTCTGGCTTAGTTTTAGTTTCTACGAATAAGCCACAGTTGTGATTTTTCTGTTCCATTATATTGCAAATAAGATGTTTCTTTGGTATATTGGTATTAGCATATATAATTTTAAGTATCGACATGAACTTGAGCATTATTTCCTTCGATGGGTTGTGTAGGGGATATTGACAGTGGTTCGTCTAGATCAAACATCAATATGTATACTCTGTTTCCTGAGAAGTTAGCAATAGTGTCTATATTGTGTTGTGTAACAAATCTTTTTCTAAGTTTTCCGATGAGTTCTTCTCTCTGTGTATTTTTTCCTTATTAAGTTTATTGATATATGTATTAAGAATGTGATCATGCACTGTAATATTTGAATGAATCTTACTGCTTGTGGTAATTTTTTTATCTGTCTCTTTAGATTTTTTGTTTAACAATTTTATGGGATTGTTGGGAATTCCTTGAATTGGCTTTGTTGGCCGGTTTGGGCATTTCAAAGACCATGCAGAGTGGTCTTCAGCATCGCAGCTTACCCACTTTTGTGGAAGTTGTGTGTTACATTTGCTGAAATGGTGGGGTCCATTACACTTGCTACATTTAATTGAGGTTGTACAGTTTTCTCTTGTGTGTGTAAATTGTTGGCAGCGAGACCACGGCTGAGGGATTGGAGCTGGTGGCAGACTAGGATACACTGGAAAATGTTTGTGTTTATAAAATACACCTTCATTTGTTGCTTTATTTGTTGCTTTAGACGTTATTCTTTTACAATATCTGTGATTTATGTTTCAATTCATAAGGAATGAGCTTAATTCTTCATCTGTTATATCGTGTTCTATAGATCCAATGACCACACTATATGTATTTTTTGATGTACTGCTATTGTATACCGATGTCTGAGTTGAAGGTTTTGTTTCAGAGTAGTTTAAAATATGTTTGGTTTCAATGAGTGTTTTTACGTTGCGTTACCGCACCGTATAAATACGTTCGTGTGCACCGACACTAAGTTGAATATATTTATTGCATATCTGGATTCGCTTACATCACGCTTTTCCGAAGACTCTGTTAGTTTTCCTTAAGCCTGTTACATCCCAAAAACATAAAAAAATATTTTTTTCACTAGAGATTAGAAAATGAAAATAGTGGTAAAATTTTGAATCGACAATTTTGAAGCTGAATACCAAACTGGAGTACGAAAGAGCTTTCTGCACACAATTAGCTCTCCATTAATGATATAGCGTCCAAACATTGTGAATTTTATCCAGACATACAAAGTGGTTTAAAAATTATTTATGGCTCTTCCACCAACGACAGAATTAATCCAAAGAACGTTTAGCCACGCTAAGGCATGTTAAAACATAGCTGCGGTCTATTCGATCAGTGCGAAGTCATGGTAGGGGAAGTAAAAGCGATACTAGCGCAAGCTTCGGATAATTCGAGTACTTTAGGGCGATATTTTGTAATTTTGGCGTATCAAATACACGTATACATTTTACTTTTTACTAAAAAAATAGGTTAAAAATAATAAAATGGGCAACCGGAGTTGCTATGTTGCAAAAAAAACTGTAAATTATATAAATTTTCAATAACAAAATCGAAATTAAATTAAAGAAATAAATGGACAGCTGTATAATATGAAGAAAAAAACCTTTATTTTTGTAATAACAGTATTACTGGAAATATAGAAATATCAGAAAAGGTTTTAAATAAACAATAAATTATTATTTTATGATATTCTTCAACATCCCTTGAATCTTAAATGTTTAGTAAATGATTAGATTTCTGCCTTTGATTATTGTATATGGCTGAAATGCAATCTTGTGACTTATTGATAGGAAACCAGTTTTAATCATTAATTTCTAAGAGTTTTTCGAACTAAAAATAAAGAAAATATAAATTACAGTCGCAAACATACCAATTATTTTTGTTAATACGTTTTACGTTATTATATAATGGTAATGTTTTTATTTTCTCGGAAATACCTGCCTATATTTTATTATTGAATTTTTTTGATAATACTACTTTTTTTAGCTGAAGTAAAAAAAATATATAATATTAATAATTTTTTCACTTGTTTTACAACTCCATATACTTTTATTAAAATTAACATATGTATTTTTTAATTACGAACTCTATTAAAAATTGTACTGTCAGTATACGCAAATATCGTCCGTTAGTTCATAAAATAGTTGGCGCTGCTGTCACGCACGAAGCGAATAGTGAATGAAAATAGGCTGACTGAAAAATAAATTATGTTTTCTGTTATCGATGTTTTTAGTAAAGAAAAAAGAAACTTAAAATTTGCGTTTTCCTAGTGGTTTTTTATGTTCATCAACGTGTTTGAGTGAGTTTTTTTGTTTTTATAAATTTTTATTTTTTATATTATGTATGGCTATGTCTTCTTGTTCATATTTTTCTTTTTGCTTTTTAAAAATGTGTATTAAGTTTCTTGTTTTTTCTTTATTTTAGTTTTTGCCTTTTTTGTTGGGTTATTTTATTTATTAGACACTTGTTATGACAACTTAAGTATCAGTTCTGTCAAATAGGTCAGTGACATTGTGAGGGTTACTACTAAAGTTCCACTCCCCCTTATCTTCGCTATTCAGTGAGATATCGGAATAATTTTGTTCTGTTTGAAAGACTAGAACAAATACTTTCTTATGATGGATTTAATTGTTCTGTGACGTCATAGCTTACTTCCGGTTTTTCCAGAAATAACAGAAAATCAATTTTTTTTTAATAAAAGGACACCCTCCCTTTTATTTTAAATTTAAATTTCTGGGATATTTTTGTATAATAATCGTGTATTGGCAATTTTCTGTCAGATGTCGAAATGGCCGCCATATTGGATAATATTTTTTCTAAATATGTTACTATTAATTCGTTTATGGAAGAACATATAGGAATATACGAACTTTATAAAATCTTTTTAGGCTTCAAAATTCCCATTGAGACCTATTTACCGTATACCAGTGGCGTATCTAAGCATTTTTATTATTACCAAACCGTTTAATAATTCCATCCGCTTTTATCTTCATTGTTAATTGAGATATTGAATTGAAAACTTATTTGTTTAAAAGCTTGGGACAAATACTCTCATATACTGGATTCAATTGGTGTGTGACTTCATGGCTTACTTCTGTTTTATCGGAAATAACAGAAAATCTTAATTTATTTTTAATTTTTAAATAGAAACCTCCGTTTTTATTAAAAATTTTAATTTTAGGGACATTTATGGATAAGAATCATGTGTTAAAAATTACTGTCAGCTGTCAAAACGACCATCACATTGGAAAATATTTTTTTTATTATGGTACTGACAGAACATTTTCAATACTCGCTTCTTATACAAAAATATCCCAGAAATTCAAATTTTCAATAAGTAAAGGGGTTTTCATTTAAAGATAAAAATAAATTGCGATTTTCTGTTATGACTGGAAAAACCGGAAGTAAGCCATGACGTCACAGAACAATTAAATCCATCATAAGAAGACTCTCTTTTATTTTTCATTTTCTTTGTTTACCAACAAATAAACTTCCTAAATTTTTTCAAAATTTTGCCCCTCCCTATAGAATTGTGTAACGACGCCCATGGACATACCCTCTTTGAAATTAAAGTAATAAAAGTCAATTTTAATTCATGTGAGTGGCAAATTGGATGCCTTTATTATTCTCTGTCCAGTTTTGATGCCTTGTTTTTATATAATAGATAATATCTGCACTAACTTTATAATTGTAATAAGAGTTATTTTAATTTGACTTTTTATGTAACGGAAATTAAATCTTTTTAAGCAATAAATAAATGAGCCTACAAGAATGACGAAAGATAGTGAAACATTAATTGATTATGTTCTGTTAAATCACAATTGCTTATTTTCCTTTGTAAAATATATGTCTTCCAATTATCATAGATTCTCCATTTTGAAAGAATGCTTACACTGCTGCTTCATACAGACCGTACAGCCAAACAGGTTTTTTTAGACAAGATGACTTCACTTTTGGTTACTTCAGTTTTTATCTCATTTATAAATTTCAGATTCCAATATTAGTATTCTTCAAATACAGTCTTTGGGTATATCCACTCAACGAGCTTCTTTTATTACTTGGAAGAGAGACACTGGAGAACACCTACATAATTTTATAACATGGATGGACCTTAGAGCAAGCAAATTAATCAAAGAACTAAACGTTTCAGTAGCGACAATTGTAAGTTCAATAAAAAAAAGTAACTTGTCTCCTATCCATTAGTGATGACATAAAAATGAGCCAAAGATGACAGTTGCCTAATCAGGTTTTTAGTGCGTTTTGTTTATAGATTAATTACCTAGTTTTTAGCTTAAAAATCAATATTGAATATTATAAATATTAAAGACATGATTTATAATAACAGTCAAACACTAATGAATAAGTCTAGTTTGTTGTTTTTGCCAATCTTCAGCCATTTTTGTCCATTCTAATAGGACATCGGATTGCCTAATTTTGTAAAACAAATGAAATTAGTGGTTATGTGTCAATTTACATTTTATTTCTATTATTTGTACAGTACTGACCTAATGATGAATTATTAGGTTCTTTTGTTCAGTGTCCACCAATGTCAATTACACCACCTTATTTGCTTAGTTTGCTTCCCTCCTTATTCCTTATACACATGTCGAGTGTAATTCACTCCTGCTAAATAGCTGGTGGAGAAAGTATCCATCAGTGGACACCACACCAATTCGAATGGTGTTGCGTATTTTACACCAGGTCAATCGAAAGGTATAGTGGCCGTTGGTGTAGTTCATTCCTACACTAGTGGGACGAACGGAAGAGCCTAATATTGTCAAAATACACAATCCATTAAATCAAAATGTAACATTCCTATAATTCCTGACATTCCTAACATTCCCTGTCCATTGTTTTCTACTGAGTAGGACCCGATGGGATTCCAAATATATTTCTAAAAAACTGTATTTTTTTTCCTTACACCGGCTATTTACATTTTAATTAAGCAATCAATCTATAGATACAGGTGTTTTTCCAGATATCTGGAAACACAGTTTTGTTGTCCCGATTTTTAAATCAGGAGAACGGACTGATATAAATAATTATAGAAGCGTTAGTATTAAATCTTCTTTACCTAAATTAATGGACAGCTTAATTTTTGACCAGCTTAATTTTCAGTGTAAGGAACATTTGATCAATAACCAGCAGGGCTTCTGTCAAAAAAAATCTTCAGTTACAAATCTATTATACGAACAAAATATATTAAATGTTTTAGAAGCTAAAGGGAAGTTGACTGTTTACACAGATTTCCCTAAAGCGTTTGCCTGGGTTGATCATGAAATATTGTTATCGAAACTAGAGTCATTTGGTATACCATCTCAGCTGATGGTGAAATGGTTTAAAAGTTTTTTGACAGGTCGAAGTCAGCAGGTTAAAATCGGTAGTAATAGATCAAGATTAATTAGGGTTTCCTCAGATGTACCACAGGGCTCTCACTGTTCACCACTTTTATTTAATATATTTATTAACAATATAATAGAATGCTTTAAACATTGGGAGTTCTTAATGTTCGCGGATGACCTAAAGTTGTATAGACCAATTTACTCATCTAACGATCAAATCTTCATTCAGAATGATCTCGACAACTTAGTTAAATGGTGCGACCATAATAACCTACAGTTGAATGTTAATAAATGTTGCTTTATAAGCTTTTTTAAAGGGAACAAAAAGTGCAACTCACAATATTTATTTATTTATTTATACAAGTTCATACAAGTTTATTAATAATGTAATTTCTGGAATATAAAACAGCAAGCGCCTAAGTGAGTGACCACTTGTATTGCGCTGGTTAATATATGTTTAATAATTTAATTTTAATATAATATAATTGTAATAATATTGCGTACATCTTAGAATAAAATAATGATGTGATTACATGTTTATACCTACGCTACTCTAGTATTTTTATAAACTCATAATAATGTAAAAAAATAAATGTTTTACTTAGTTTAGAAAAAGTTTTTATGTTTGTAACATTCCTTATACTATGTGGTAAAAGGTTATATGTTTTTGGAAATGTATATACCAAAAATCTATGACAAACATTTCTATTAAATTTAGGAAAATATAGTAGCTTATTGGAGATAATTCACGTACTATACATAGAAGTTACGTACTATACATAGAAGTTACGTAATTTTGTCTAGACTCGTTAAAAGCATATATACAAAGGCTGTGAAAGTAAAGCGATCTAATATTACAAATATCTTCTGGTTTATTAATGTTTAAACTAATTGGGAAATGGTCTGTAATGTGACAGTTAAGTATATATGATTTATATTCAAAGTTTTCTTTATTATTGTATGCTTTTTTCAAGAAAATATGATGTAGGCATGAGACAGTTTCAGGGGTAACACGTGTGGGGTTTAATATGTATGGTATGGTACAAAACCGTATTTCGCAAGCATGGAAAGATATTTGTTTACATTTATATCATTTTCCTCTAAAAGGTTAATATTAATGTCACCAATTAAAATTTCATATTTGTTATTTTGAGTATTTTGGTCAAGGTATGTATCAAATTCATCAAGAAATGAGATCAAATTACTTGGGATTGGTCTGTACAAAGCGATTATTCTAAAAGATATATCATCAAATATCAGGTTTGTGACACACATTATTACATTAATGATAAGTCACTATCTCGGGTTAACTCAGTCAAAGATTTAGGAGTTATTTTAGATGAACAATTAAGATTTATTGAACATATGAATTCAGTCTCAATAAAATCATCCCAATGCTTTGGGTTAATATTGCGTAACTGTTCTGATTTCTCTCTAGAAGCCATAAATAGAGTTTATCAAACATTGGTTGTACATCAGTTGGAGTATGCTTCTATAATTTGGTCGCCACAATATCATATACACTGTCTAGCAGTGGAAAGAATACAAAATAAATTTCTAATAAGATACTGTGCCTTCAAATTAAATATTCGAGTAACTGATCACAATTATACTAGGATTTTAAATGAAATGAATATGAGCCGACTTAAGTACAGGAGACTTATATCAGATTTGAATTTTATCTATAGATTATTAAATGGTCTAGTCATATACCCGGAACGCTTAGAAATGATTTCTTTCAATAATCCTAATAATACAAACTATGGCATGCATTTACCTATTGAAAGAACATTGAGGGTAACAAATCAATTGAATCTTGAGGTTACAGGCATTTCTTTTAATAAATTTAAGGCAATCTGTACGAATGCACTGGAGTAAAAATGAAATATTACAACACTTAAAATGCATTTATTAATCTAAAACTTAATTTTAACTTTTTTTTTCTCTTGTATTTTTCTAATCTAATTTATAATTTACAATTATCTGTATCAATTATATTTGTTTTGCTTTGTAATGTGGTTGATTCCGTTTAAATAAATAAATATTTTTTTAGGCTTTAAGATGGGCTGCCTATTTCATTTACTTAGGCACTTGCAATAAGAAATTTGGAATGGCAAGCAAATTTCAAGTTAGAAATAATCATGTAAGTGTTTTTAAATAATTTTTTGTTTTGGGGCAGTTTTCTCTGTTACATACATTTTAATGGTCATAAAAGTCTCATTCATTTATGGCATTCACCATTAACTTCTTAGAAACATAAGTAAAAAAGTAATAATTATACTCCTATCGTTTCATGATTTAAAATATGTCAGGTGTGGACATAGGAGTGGTAAATATTTAATGTCATCATTGTCATCTATTGAATATGATGCAGTCATTGACTAATTTAATATAGGAACATTATTTTCTTTCCTGGTTCAAATAAAAATAAGTATAAATTACTTCAATAGACTGTCAATAGTAATACAATTTTGTAGTTGTTTTATATTGTTTGTAATAACAAAATTTTTGTGTATTGTTTAGGCTATTTTGCATTGTGAATTAATAGCTCATAAAAAAATTTCAAAGGAAATAATACTTAATTGTTTATTTTAAGTTCTATATACACTAAAATATTTTGCTTTCTATAACAATGGGATTATAAATTATTAATGTTATTTTAAAATGATAAATATCTTGATTTCTTATTTAATTATTTATAAATAAAAAAAGAGAAAACTAAATAAAATGTATTATTATCATATTATGCTCATGATAATGCTGGCCTTTTTCTTTAGGTAGGATCGGTAATATTAATTTTTCGCCCCCAATTTGAGCAATACTAAATCCACTACTACCATTTCAATCTCATTTCTATTAAAACTTTTATTAATACTAATACTTCCTCCCACATTTTTATTGTTTTTTCTCTCTTACTACTTACCTCAACAAGCCTTTATAATGGGGTGATATTTCTCCTCTCTGAAAATTTTCCAGCTACGTAGGTCTACTCTCCCTCATCTTGTCACCTTTAGGTAATCTTATACTATACATAATATATGTTGATTTCTGTTTTTGTCCGCCTCATGCTTCTGCTTCTTCGCCAAGCATTCTCATCTCTAGATATTTCACTTTAAGTTATTATTGTGATGTTCACTAATGCCAGCGAACAAATATTGTGTTGTATTTCTTTTGAGTTGTCTTCATTTATAAGATTTTAAAATTATAGACCATGAACATAATTTTCAATTTTATCATCAAACATTTTTCTATCAAAATTTTTTTCACTTTGTTATCCCTATTTTTAAGGTTTCTGGCAGATTTTTATGGGTTTTGGAAAATTTAAAACCTGTTCAAGAAGCTCTAAACTCCGACAATCTTATGTTTGGAACCCTCGACACTTGGTTGATATACAAATTAACTGGAGGTGT
Source organism: Psylliodes chrysocephalus (assembly GCA_927349885.1). NCBI lineage: Eukaryota > Metazoa > Arthropoda > Insecta > Coleoptera > Chrysomelidae > Psylliodes > Psylliodes chrysocephalus. Next base: position 84,282,877 of record OV651813.1, on the reverse strand, counting down.
CAATTACGTTACTGATATTACGAACGCTAGTGCAACTGGTTTTTATGACCCATTTGTACTAGATTGGGGTATAATTGCTAAATCTCTTCGTATACCGACTTATTTTATGCCTACAGTTGTTAGCAATGATTACGATTTTGGAGAAACTGATGAGAAATTTTTTGGAACAAAAATAAACATCGGATGTGTGGTAAGTAGATTATTTAAAAATGTATGGCATAGGCTCATAGTGAAATCCGACTTTTCATGAAGATACACAATCTTCCAAGGCTTTTCATGAAGAGCCCATAGCATTTCGGCAAGTTGTGTGTAACACAACCTGCCTAAATTAAATTATTGCGGTTTCATGAAATGCCCATAAAGGCAGGGCATATTGTGTTTAAATAACTCTTCTGAGCTTGTTACCGAGACATTGGATTATATAGAGCGGGTCAGTATTAAACAAATACAAAAAATGCTGCAACCTGAATCAATACTTTCACACCACCCTAACGTTTTATCATATAAAATACTTCATATCGCTAAAATATTATAAACTATTTTAGAGTTTTTTGATTATGTCCATTAAATTTGAAATCGATACCTCAAACTATTCTGGAGTTATGGTGGACACACAATTTTTTTTTGTCAAAACTTGGTTTGATCATTTTAGAGCTAGTCTGACAGTTTTAGGCCAAAAATAAATATTTTTTGTTTATACTTTATTTACCTCCACCCTGTGTGATGTGGAAGTAATAGAATAAACAAGAAACATAGAATGATTTTATGTTAGGAATCTCACGATCAATATTTAGCAACTGAAATGTGAAACAAACAACCAGTTCTAAAGCTTATAGTAAATAATCTTCTAGTAAGATCTAAATGAACCATATACAGATTTATCCTACGGATATACTTAAATATCTATTATTGGGTCCCACCCTATATTATCTAGCATTGGTGTTTACTTATACTTGAATGATTTATAATATAACCTCAAATATTTTTTTATGCCTTAATAAAAAAAGGATCTTACCAAAACAAACCCTTTGAATTGCACGTCGCACCTACTTTCAGAGTTATCTGCATAATGGATAGACAACTCTTTTAGGACAATTTTAAATAAATCAAACATTATTCCCTATATATTCCCTATTTAACAAAACCTTACCTAAGAAATGACCTCATAACATTCTTATTACACACTACACATTTCCTCACCATCCTAAATGTCCTTATTAAATAGTTCAATGTTCAAATTATACTCGAAAATCTCAAATAACTACAAAAAAGCCCTATAAAAATTAAGCTGTCACTTGACGCCGTCAACAAAATGTCTTAGGTTACCAAACTTAAAGGTTATGAACCAGAATGTACAATATCCACATACGGTAACCGTGTAAAAGACAATAAATAAATATCTGAAACGTTTGTAATTAATAAAAAATTCATATTGATGCCTTCAATTCTTTATTTTTCTTTTTTTAATAGATTATATCAAAGGGAATAGTAATTTTTTAATAAAAATTTAATGCAGGATATTTGATGGAAGAGATCTGACAACATAGGAAGAAATATGTTGCGGACAAATTCAATGTTTACAAGGCGTATTTAATATATCCGACATCTTTGGTTCGAACCAAGGAACTGCTAGGTTGAAAACCTTGTTTGCAGTGGCGGCTCTTCCTTAGGTTTGCAGGTTTGCACAACTCCCAAAACAATTTTGGTAAAATAAAAAAGAATACTAATTATATGTTTTTAAGTTCATACCAAAATTCTGCACCTACATTTATGTGCGAGGAGCAGTCAATGACTGAAATTATTTCAATTTCACCACCTTTTCATAAATATCTTTAATTTTCTCGCCGCGACTGCTTTGTTGTTGCCATACAGTTTGCAGATCGAATGCAAATCAATCCGGCTCTGTTAACGCGCACTTGTTTGTGTTACTATGCATGTATTTCAAATTCCGTCCCGTAAGCTCAGTTAGGTTGCAGGCCGAGTGTTTATTTCGCCCGCTAATTACTGATTTGTTATAGTGTGGTGCGTGGCCGCTTTTTTCGTTTGGTTGGGGTGTAAAAATGAATTCAGTTGAAAGTTTAATTTCAAACCCATTCTGTGGTCGATCATTAATTGATAAGGCTGAAATAAAAAGACTTGGTAGGCCCACTCCGAATCTAAAAATAGAACAATATGTGTCTAGCAAAAAAAGGTACGTCAAAAATCATCCAAAATGAAATTTTACAAACAATGTTTACTGTATGCCAAGAGGAAATTTCTAAGGAAATAGTACAAGCCGATTATTTATCTATAATTGCCATAGAAATAATATAGAAGACCAATATAAACATAACATTTAAGCAGAAATTGAAACCTACTGTGCATAAAAACGCGTCTCTGCGCCTGACATCGCAAAATAGTGTGTCTAGAAGCTTGCGCAATATGCATGACTTGTCCCTGTAGTGTTGCCAAATATATTGAACATACCTAACAGAAAAGAATTTTAAATTAATTAATTTTTAAATTATATGATTTAAACAGTTTATATCTATGAAATATCGCAACAAAATAACTTATAAACATTTAAATAATCAACTAATATTTAAATAATCAACTAATATTGGGTCCTATGATTGAACGTTTATGTTATCGGTAACGTATATGTTAGGCCGAATTTTAAAAGTAACGAGGCAAGTTCGTATGATGGAAACCTGTTAAATTAGAACATAACAGGCGGAAAATAACAGTAATATGTTATGAAAGACTTTACATCATTCGAATTTGTCTCTTTGCTGTTAAAACTCGGCCTAACATGTACGTTACGGATAACGTAAACGTTCAATCATACCACCCAATATTTATGTGTAATTACATTCCCAAAAATATATACAAATACCGTATTAATGTCATTAATACCGTATTTTTATGTTCAATAAGCGATTCACCTACAAATTCAATATTGACCTGGCAATAGCACCAAAATCCGGTGTTTCAAGGCTATATGACGCTGCCCTTACAGGACCGTTTGTAGTTTATTATTTATGCCGCGTTTGAGAATCCACATCGGATGCATCTGAGATGTAGTAAGTAGTAAATCTTTGATCACGTGATTCAGTATACGTAAATGTAATGGGACAGATGTGTCCGATGTGGATAAAAAACGCTCGATGTAAAAAATGCATCCGATGTGGATTCTCAAACGCGGCATTAATTACAAGATGAAAGTGGCATTTTATTTTTAGTTTTGTGTAGTGTTTAGTCAAATCCTAGGTACAATAAAAGACATTTTTACATTGGCTAATGAAAATGTAATCAATGTATTAGGCAGCTGTTATATTTATTACAAGATTTATGTCTGCAAATCTAAACCTACCTAAGAATTATAATTATGTAAATAGAGAGCTGTATATTTATATACAGGCTGCCCAGCGACGGGGAGACATTATCGATATCGGTTTTAAGGCATTTTAAAACATAAACCCGATCTCAACAATCTTAGGAACTCTTCTGTCACTCGATATTTTAATCGGTACTTCCTCTTCGCTTTTTGGCTGGCACAACAATTATTTACATTTCTTCATTCCTTACCGCGTTCGAACCAGTAAGATTTAAAGAAATTAAAAAAAAAACCTTCTTTAAAAATAAAGATGTTAATGATTTTCTTATGGATCCCATCTTCAGATCTTGACTTAATGTATATAAAACTGTTTCCTTTTCTAACAAAAAGAATCCTAGAAATCGGGCAACGTGGTAAAGAATTATCGCTCAACATACATAAAAAAATATTTCAACGAATTGAGAATATCCTACCATTTTGAAGTATGTTAAAAAAAAATTGTTAATAAAGTGAAAAGTAGGGCATGAACATATATTATAAAGTATATAAAATGATAGATAAATCCAGTTTAGAAGGTATTATAAATAAACTGGAAATATCGAGAATCTCGATTTTGAATCGGAAAAATATTCTACGCAATTTAGTATGAAAGCTGATCAAAATGAAACACATGAACGACAAACTGTTATTGACAACTTTCTTCAAACGTTTTCTATTTTTCCGAAAACTAACTAGATAGTTCGAAAATCATTTCCTTCGTTTAAACGCCTCTTGTTCCGAAAAAGTTACACGCCTGTCAACATTCATCGTTCATTAAAAAAGTGGTAGATACAAAACGCTTCGTATTGTAAGGCCAAAATATATTTAGAAATCGAAATAGTCATATAAACAAAAAAATCATATGAGTGAGATAACTACCAAATTAATGATTTACAAGTTTATTCCTATTATTTATAAAATAGGTTTGCAATGTGCTGGTGTGGAATGTTATCATCGACTAAAAACTTTAAATCTTTGTATTAAATTGATCGAAAACAAACTATAAATTGGTTTAGGCTATATAGAATGTTTCTAGTAAGCAGCAACTAATTTTTATTATGGAACCGAAAGACCCTTTTAAAAGGGTTCAAAATTAAAATAAAATATGTACCAAGTAAATGTAGTAGTATTTTTTAATTTTTTAATTTATATTGAAAATGGTAACATGAAAGGTTTTCTGTCTAACAACTCATAGTCTCGGCTGACAAAATGTAAAAAAATATCGAACATAATATTCCTGGGCCCTATTTTGCACTCCCCAGATTAAATTTAGTTGTAGCAAATGATATTATCAAATAAGATGTCAAATCACAAGCAAAATCTCGTGAATACAGTACTAATGATTGCCTGTTTGGAAAAGTATCTTTATTTGTAAATATTTATATGCATAGTTATATTTAAATGCGCGAGTGTAATGTTAAGTATAAACAAAATCCGCCCATTATGTATATACGTTTAGTTACCGACCCTAGTAGATAGGCAATTTGTTATTGTTTTAAGTTTTACCGTAGGGAGAGAGAAAATCAATATTAGGATAAATGGTCCAGCTCCTTTCTGGTTACGTAGGTACCTAAAAAGTATTTTAGTTTTTGGTTAAGTAATTAATTATTGTAACAGTGATTTTCTTGTGATGGTACCTAATTTAGATTGTGGATTAAAGTTTTTGTATATCATTTCGCTGTTTAATAATAAACGTAGTCAAAACCGGAGCACGTGGTTTTTCTGGAAAGTATTTTTAAAATCACAAGCAAAATCTCATGACTACTGTGCTAATGATTGCCGAAAATTAACTAATTCATATTTTCTGCCATATCTTTCTTAATAAGGACTGTCAGAACCATATTTACCTTAACTTGAAATTTTTTTAATCGTTTTTTGTATAGAATCATCTCTAAAAATGTATGATTGAAATATCGTGTGAACTATTTGTTCGATCAATAAAAAACTTGCACCGGTCCTGTTCGCGCCAGCACCGTTATACGCATGAGCTGAGACACACTATTTTCTCCTTATGGTTTCATTTTTGATATATGGAATCGGCTTTCTATACTATTTCTATGATAATTGCTGATGAAACTAGTGACGTATAAAATAAATTTCAAATGGCAATTGTATTTAGATACATTGTAAAAGGCAAGCCAGTTGAACGATTTTGGGATTTTTTGATGCCTTCAGATCATGACGCCAAAGCTTTATCTTCGGTTATTCTCACCGATCTTGAGAAGCACGTGAAAGACAAGAGAAGCTAACTTATTGCACAAACATATGATGGTCCATCAGTTATGAGCGGGTTGTCTAACGGGGTGCAAGCGATTATTAAACAAACGTATGGACACGCTGCATACGTGCATTGTTATGCACATCAATTAAATTTGGTAATGTTAAACTCGGCTTCCGCAAACAAGAATATCCGAATTTTTTTGTAAATTTACAAGAAATTTGTACTTTTTTTTCAAGTAGTCCTCAGAGATCTGCAATACTGGATCAACTCGTTAAAAAACGCTTACCACGTTCAGCCCCGACCAGAAGGAATTTTAATTCCAGAGTGGTTTGTACCGTATTTGAGTATAAAAACGGCATTCTGGAGACAATAGAAAAACTTCTAAATGAAAGTATAAACGTGAGTACTACCAACCAAGGATCAGGATATGTCAAAATCCTTAAAAGCAAAACTTTTGTGTCCTGGTTAAACTTGTTTTACAAGATAATGGCCACATGTTGACTTATTATTTGGTAACTTTCAAACAAGACAAATTGACGCTGTTATCGAAAAAAAATTATATTATCATTTGAAACTAAGTTAACAGAAATTAGAAATAGCATTTTGAACGACGTTGGTCCATCTTCATCTAATTCAAAGCGGCACAAGCTGGATGACTCTGCGGAATTTTCTCGGGAAGCAAAATAAGTTTGTGATATTATTATTTGTCAAGCAAAAGAACGATTCAGTTTTACAGGCCACCTAGTTGCAGCCAGTATTTTCTTTTCAGAAGAATACGTCAAATAAAAAATTACCCATTTTTCATCTAGCAAAAACTCCGTACAGAACTAACCATCAATTATGTTACAGAAGAACTTAAATCAGTTTCGGGACTCTTTGTGCTTTATGACTGTATTTCTCAAAATATTGAGTTAAGTGAAACTCTTAAACTCATAAAAATTTTAATTACCATTCCTATGACTTCAGCTGAAGCAGAACGGTGCTTTTCAACCCTTAAACGAATAAAAACATTTTTAAGAAATACCATGTGCCAAGAAAGACTTTCGGCATTGGCAATGCTTTCTAAAGAAAGGGATCTTATTGAAGCATACCCGATTTCAATCAGAGGGTTATTGATAAGTTTGCTACTGCTAAAGATCGTCGTATGGATTTTCTCTTTAAATAAATCTAATATTAGATCATTTAATTTACATGTTCATTTTGTATATTTATTACCTTATTAATAAAGTTTGTTACCTATTTTTGTATGTTAAAAATGTTTCAATCCACTGCTAACAGTCTTTTGGGCGTGGCCCCAAAAAATTATTCGTTGTGTCTGACATAACAAATAATTCAAGTGACTGCTCACTGTCCGAGCAAATCGAACATCGAACGCCCCGCTGTCAACATGCCAATTCGTTTATTAAACGAAAGAATTACCTTAGGAAACCCCCATTTTAACGAGTTTTTTTTTACTTATGCAATTTTCTACTTTTCGTCTAAGGCATTTGACCTTGAAATGAGCCAAAAAAATTTCTGTGATTCTAAGGTTGTGCACCCCCAAAAATATTAAATCACGAGCCGTCACTACTTGTTTGTGCACTCGGGGCTAAATTTTTAATGCAAAAATCGACCTTTAGACAATCTTAGACTAAATATTGCAATTATTTAACATTTTAGATGGCAGATCAACAATCTTCAGTGATCGGCTCATGTAGTTTTCTAGAAGATGATTTGAAACTAACAATGGGCACAGGGGCTTTTTTGAATGTGAATACAGCTACAACCATCCATCCAAGCTTAAATGGAATGTATCCTTTAGTAGGATATCAAATAGGAAAAGAGTTAATATATGTTTCTGAAGTACCCTGTACAGATGCTGGTTCCATTATTCAGTGGTTACTACATTGTGGTATGTTAAAAAATATTTTTTAAACTCATGACCATAAAAGCTTTACAAAATCAACTTATTAACAAATTATCTGTTCTCCCAGCAGTGTATCGTTGTATTAACTAATTCATAATCACTGATTAATATCTTACTATGATAAACTTGCTTATTTTTAGGACTGGTAGATAATCCGTCCATAACTGCAGATATGGCAAGCAGTGTTGAAGATACTAAGGGTGTTTTCTTTGTACCAGCTTTTAGTGGGTTAGGCGTAAGTAGATTATAGTTTTAACTAAAACTTACTGAACTTAGAGTTTTAAGTAAATCTCTAAGGTTGGAAAAAAATATATGATTTACAATATGAAGAGTAAGGCTATACTAAAATGGAATGAGAGTGCAGAAATATGCACCCGCTGTAGGCGCACCCTAACAATAAATAATTGATGGCAACCACTTTATTTTACTTGCAGAAGCCTAATCCCACTGAACGAAAATATGGCGCTTATGATGACTGACGGTCAAGTACTTTCATCGCATGGTGGAGGGCAGGCATCGAGATAGAATGAAGTAGAGACGACATAAACACTAGTTTGCAATATATAAGACAGATTGACGCACTTAGTGATGACAAGGGTGATAGAAGTGTGTAATCAAAATGGCGACTTAGGTCCGTATTTATAAACAAAACTCAGCTAAGTCGAACTTGGGTAAGTCGTCCTTGAACTAAAATCGAAGTTCGGTTATATCGCGTGAATTTAGAGATGGGTAGTAACAAATCCGTAAATGTACATAACAGTTACAGATTTGCTAATATTTATCTCTAAATTCCAGTGTAACACCGGAACCACTTGGAACTTTAGATACGTTGTAACCGAACTTCGATTTTAGTTCAAGGACGACTTACCCAAGTCCGACTCAGGTAAGTTCTGTTTATAAATACGGACCTTAGAGTCGAACTTTAATTTATTTGAAGTCAATAATTTTATATTTAAAGTTTGACCCAATGAAAATATTTTTATATCATTTAAATGAAATTAAAAAAAAAATGGCAGTCCTTATCATTAAAACTGACTGGCTCAGGTAGGTTCGACACTTGACATAAATGTGTATTATAAATGCAAAGTTGCGGACACTTTTAGAAACGGCAGAACATCTCTTTATTCTATCTCATTAAGGGCAGATCATTCACAATATTTACACTCAATTTGCCTTTATTTTACAATCCATCAATTTGTATATTCAGTAGAATATGAGCCACTTGGGTACAAACGAGAGTACAAATTGATCGATTTTTCCTTAGATTTGGGTAAATTTGTCAAATTAGTCAAAACCGCACCGAGGAGCTGAAAGAAAGTCAACTAAACTAAAATTTGTTTAATCTGGCAATACTGCATCTCACATCTTTCAAAATTTAAATCTAACTTGTCAATCAAAAAACGGCATCTAACCTTATAAGCTGAAGGAGAAGATATTGACCATCTAACCTAATGTTTGCGAGGCTAACCTAACAACTACAGGCTGTCAACAGCTCATCAGTGCGGTGTTGCCAGATTTGACAAATTTCCTCAGATTTAGGAAAAAATCGTTGAATTTGTAACCAAATAGCTCATATTCTACTACAATCTTCACTGTTTTGTGCTAACTATTTAGAGATAAGGTCGCTAAATTTAGAACAATTTCATCAATAACGATAATTATCTATTAAAGTAAGTACATCAAATTTACTTTCGTCTGAAAACCTAGTGGTTCTGTATATTCGGTGGCTACACTCTGATTATTGATACAGTTCATTAATTGTTTACAAAATTTAATCTTGCCGCCTGCAGTACCTATGCTGATTGGTAGTATATTTGGATGCTGGTCCCTCAAGAGTCTAAATAAATGACAACAATCAGATAGTAAAATATTTATCACTAAATAAAAATGAAATTTTCAGCCTCCAATAAATAACGATGAAGCTGCCACTGGGTTTATTGGTATAAAACCTACTACTCAGAAGGAACATTTGGTTAGAGCAGTACTAGAGAGCATTGTTTATCAAATTGTCAAGACTGTAGATTTATTAAAGACTGAAAGAATTGGAGATTATCGTTCTATAAGGTATATTACAAAAATTATTCTGTTTGCTCAGATATTTCCTTTATTACAAGTTGTATCAAAAAAACCGTTTAATTAAAATAGAATGCAGTATGAAAGTATGATAACTTTTATTTGAAACTTTGGTATATTTGATACAAAAAATAAATATGGATTTATTCTTAGAGCAATTTTACAATTCACCATTTTCCTTGCTTACAAGTTAAATTTCGACAATTTTATTGCACTTCTGCGCACTAACGCCCTTTCGATCAGTGCCAGTGATGCCAACTTTAATACGGTTTTCAAACGGTGTATTAATAAAAATAGAATCACATCACAGGTTGCCAAACTTAAAAGTTATGAACCAGAGTCTTCAATATCGCCATATGTTACAAGTCAAAAAATCTTAAGTGATTGTAATGAATAAAAAACTCATATTGAAGTTTTCAATTCGTAATTGTTTAATAGAAAAGTATATGTTTTAAACCAAATATACCGAATACAATACTTTTGAGAGATCTACAATATGTGAATTAATTAGATTTGGCTTTTAATACGGAGAAAAAATACACCTGGGCCTCGATTCTCGACTTCACGGGAAAATGTTCCTATTGGTAATAAATCCACTACTTATTTTCCAGTGGTATTATAAAACGGTATTCTCCACTAAGTTAGGAATATAATTCCTATGCCTGGGGCTCGATTCTCGAGTTCATTGGAAAATTTGCCAGTCCCTTATAGCAGCTCCCACAATTTCTAACTGATTTAAGAAAATCAGTTCATACAGTTTCTTAGTGAAAGAGAAGTAAAAATAATATACCTACATAAATAAAATAATATAAATCTATAAATACGCCAAAAAAATGTTTTAAGTACAATTTCACCAAAAATCGAAGATATCCAATAATCTTTGGTTATTCTTTTGTCAAATTTTCGACTTTGATGCGCAAACTCTTCCCATTGGAAAACAATTTCCAATGCTCGTAAGCAGGAGAATATTTTCCCATACTTCTCATTGGAAAATTATCCACCGCTTATGTCGAGAATACGAAAACTGAATTCCCATGGGAAAATTAAAAGTAAAGAATCGACCCCCTGGTAATAAATACGAAAATATTGGAAATTGACCAATAACAATCCAGATATTTCAATATTTTCAAGTTGTGTTGGGATCATTTATTCTTCTCATGTCAATGATAATAATAATGTCAGTTATTGATTCTTGCGAAATAATTGTGGTGATCTATACAACGATGGATACAAAGAAAAAAATATGTCAAAAAATAAAAATTGTGAATCTATTAGGCGAGTGACACACTGGAGAAACGAATTTCGTGAAACTCGTTTCAAGAAACATGCAACTCGTTTCAATATCAAATAACCCATGTACTTATATAAAACGATGCACACTGGCGTTTCTGAAACGGGAGACCAGGGGCCCTATTCTCGAATGTCTATTTCTAAATGTCACACGCGACATTCATGATATGTCAAACAAAAACGCAAAAACGTATTCTCAAATGACGAATTCGACATTTGCTGTTAGATATAAAGTCGAGTGGTATTCAACCAGTCGACATTTTAATGTCGCCTACCTTTTTAAAGATAATGTTACAATATGAGTGTTGTGACACTGATAATTTATGTTTATTTCTAAGAGAAATGATAATAAGTATTGTATAAATTGTTTTTAAAAAAATTTGATTTGATTAATAACAATTTCACTTAATTTATCAATCATTAGTCCTATCTGTCCAAGAGATTTAATTCCTGTCATTAAGAAATTTATATAGCTCTATTTTTCAAATTGAAGGGAAAAAATATCATATCCCTTTTATATAGTGTTTAGATTATATTTTAATAATATATTTGTTCTTCTTTTTATTTAATCTCTTACCAAATTGCACTTCCAATTTTCTATTTAATCCCTCATGAAATTTCAGTTAAAACGATTATAGTATATTTTCTCTACTTTCTAATTAGTATTTATCAAAAAAAATATATTCAGGATATATTTTCAGTATTATTTTGTATTACTAAGAGATCCGTCAAGTAATTGTCTGCTGTAATATTCCCGTATTGTATGTTTCTATCCAATGTTGTCAGATGTTACCATTCGCCAAATATGTCACCGATTTTAAAATGTTTGTCTTTGAGAATTAGGCATTCCAACGACCTGTCCAAATGGCTACCAGTGGGTAATGACAGTTTAGATATGGCAACCCTGTTGTCATGTTGTCATTAACAGGGCCAATGATACATATATAGTTATATAGATTGCTCAAAGCTGGTCGTTTACAAGCGGCTATATTGTCTGGCAAATATTTATTAATTTGAATCGGTTTAGCAAAAATGTGTTTTAAAACCAATTTTTAGCCTTTAGGTATTTAAAAAAAATAATTGCTTATATTTTTACTTTAAGGCATAAGCTTATGTTTATTTTGAAAAATATGGATGATCAATCTATGTAACTATCTATTTCATTGATCTTGTCAAATCACCAGGCCTACAGGGTTGCCATAATTTTGCCATATCATAACCCGTCAAAACCCACTGGTAGCCATTCAGTTTGGAATGCCTAATACGGATAGTGTCAGTCGTTCGAAATTTTGATAGACAATATAGTAGTAGGCATTATGACGAATGCGACATTTTTAATAGACATTCTAGAATAGGGCCACAGAAATTGTTTCGTCAACAAGTTTCGTGAAATGCAACGTGCTCTGTTTGTTGTAACTTGTTTCTTGAAATTCTTTTATTTTTCTTAGGATTTTATTACTAGTAGCTAATCAAAATTCCAAAAGAAAAAACTGATTTTGATATTAAGCTTGTAAAAATTGTTTATATAATTATGAGTTACCGGAATATAGCAAACGAGACTCTGTGGCTATGGCATGGAAAAAGTGGCTCAGGAAATGAATTAATCGGGTGATAAAATAAGTTTTAAAATTTTTATAATATGTTTGATAATCTAATTATTAGTTAACCCTTTTATTTATACAATATAATTGTTTTGCCAAGATAAATTTTAAGTATTAAAAAAATAGTCAAAGAAATAATCTCTTATCCCAGAAGCTGAGGTCAAATTTCTAGCTCTTTCTTTATCTTCCTCGTTTCCTCTTTCAATTATCTGATTTTCTTGATATTCTGTGAAATCTGATGGCTCTTAAATATGTTCCTCTGTTTTAGAGATATAATTGTGTAAAATATTGTAATGTGAGCCATTTCGTTATTCAGTCATGCTCTAATTCTCCAAATCCCTCTCTGTCTTATTTGGCCTTTGAGGCTCAACTTGTCCGATTATTATACATAATTAAACCCCTTAAGACCAAACATATGTGACGACTATGGCGGAGACACTTTCGCGAACATTCTTGAGTCGAGATAACGTTTTTGGTATATTCTGGATATTTTTGTGGAGGAGCATTCTAGACCACCAATTTATATATAAATATTGGTGGAGGACCAACAAAAGTTAGTTATTATATGGACAGTGAAGATAAATAGTAATTAGTAGATAGACAGTGGTGAATATAAATAGTGAACAGTTCAAAAACATTCGAAATATATATAAGTTAGAATAGAAGTGTTATAAATAAATAAGTGTTTAAATAAATTATTTACAAATAAACTGTTGTTTAAAATAAACAAACATCAGAATACAAGCTGTTTTTATAATTGATGATATCACAGTATTCGCGGAACAAACCGTCTGACCTTCGAAAACCTTAAACTTGGAAACGTAACATTCCAAAAGTACACAGATTTTCGAGCTCTGCTTAGTCTATAGTTAAAAATGCGCTTTTTATTTGTCAAAACTTGCTTAAAGGAAATGCTTCATCTCCACATAAAAAAATATGGAATATTTGGTCCATTTTCATCTTTTGATAATTGTTCAGCTGGAGGTAAACACAGCGCTCCTCTGTCTAGCCAACGGCCTAATCGGGATGTCCTAAAAACACCTCCATCGCTATTATGCCCTAGGTCACTAAAATCTATTGTAGTAAAATAACCATCGGCATCTACACTTGCCATAAGCTGAACTGAAAAATAACCTTTATAATATATATTCCTGGAGCCTGTGTTAGCAAATTTGTGACCACGAAAGTGCTTTCCATCTATTAATCCCACGCAATGAGGGAAATTCCAAAGCAAGTTGTAGCGATCGGCTATTCTTTTCCAATCATTTTATGTAGGTACAGGCATATTCAAAGGTTGACGGGCGGTCCATATCGCCTCACAGGTATTCGCTATTATTTTTCCAATCGTTGAAGCACTTCTCATAAAAGCAAACCCCAGTTGCTTAAAATTTACTCCAGTTGCTAAGTATCTAAAAAAAAGTCAATTAATTTTGTTAATTATACTTTCCTGAAAATACTTGTTTTTATTTGTATTTTATTGCAGTTCAAGAATGCAAAGATACATGGCGGATATTACGCATAATGTTTACAAGATCCTTCAAATTACCTGCTAGTGGAAGTGTAGCTAAGAAGTTATCTCAGAAAACTAGAGACATGATAAAAGAAATGAATTTAATAAGATCTTACGTCAAAAACAGTCAAGATTTACTAAGTAATTTGCCACGACTTCCATCTCCTGAAAGTCAAGATCCCAATTCTGGTGAAAACATCAGAGATGTTGAAAATATTGACCCGGACGCGCAATCGAACTGTCCTCGCAACGAAAAAGAGGATGTGATTGAACTACCTGCTAAAGCTGCCACTCCACAGCTGAAAAGGTCAAAACAGGTAGAATCACTAACCACAAAGAAAAGGAAACTTCAACCTGACAAAGATTGCTAAGTTGCCTCTTACATTATGGACTATCTTAGACAGAAACAAGTGGATTCAGATAACCCAAAACAACTATTTTTGTTGGAACAGAAGGATAATCACCAAATGAGACGGTTTAGATGCAAAGTCAGTCAACTTATAGATGATATTTTAACAATGCACTGTAGTTACACCAGGCTCTTGGCAAACTATAAACAGTCATCAGGGTATTCTAGTTTCAAATCAATTATCCACGCAACCTGCGGATGTTCAGGATTGGCTCCGTAGTACCACCGGGTATTGACAAAATGATCAGGAGAACCCAGAATATGACTCATCGGCCTGGTTCAAATGGGCCAACGTTTAGCAATTCGCAAAAATATTAAACAGCATTATTACCATGTTTAACGTTAATTATAATAGTTAGTTTTTTATGTTTGTCGTAAGTACCCTCAGTAGTACCTTTTGTTAGTATTATCTTAAATTATTTGCTTACCTTCTTTCTTCCTCCAATGAGTTTCCTTTTTCTCAATTAACGGCCTAATCAATGCTAATAGACGATAAAAATTTTCTTGTTTCATTCTATAAAACTTTTGAAACTCATCTGGGTGTTCTCTGAGTTCTTCTCCAATGGCGGTCGCACTATGTTGCAAGTTTTTTCATTACTAGAATGTATGTTATGTTGAAAATAGGGTGTTAATACACTGCGACCTAAAAGATCTATTGTCCCCCCTTCTATCGCCAGTGCACTAGGAAATGTCTCAATGCCTATAACGACCCTTCCAATCCTATTTCCTCAAGGAAGTGTAGGATTTGAAGTGGCTTCAAGTTAGGTAAATCTCCCTCTTCTATTTGATATCCTCCTAGATATAGTGCCCTTGGATTCTGGAGTGCTACACATTCAGTTAGGATGTGAATGGAGGTTTCGTCCTCATCCTCCTCACAGAATCTGCACTCACTATCCTCTACTACTCTCAGTTTACTTAGGTGTCCTTTTAGTCGGCAATGCCCGGTAAGGATCCCTATTACAATACGTAGCCTGTTCTTGCTCAGGCAGATGCAGGCTCCCGATCTTTTCTGGTTATATTCACCCAGAAGTATCTTGGCCTGTCTCAGCCCCAAGAGATTGTTCCAATTATCGGTTCTTCTACTGCCCAATTCTTTTTTAATCTCTCCTAATATTATGTTAATTCTGATACCGCAGAACGGCTCAGGTCCTACAAAGGGTATTTGAGCCCCTTTCCTTGCAAGACTATCTGCAATCTCGTTACCCTGTACCCCGTTATGTCCCGGGACCCAAGTGAGAGTAACTCTATTTTTCTCGCCTTGGCTTTTCCAGACCATTTTTGAGCTGATTACGTAAGAGCTCAGCGCTTTGATGGCTGCTTGACTATCGGACATGATGATAATCTCTTGTCTATGATAGTTTCTCTCGATGTTAAACTGGATACACTTCTCTATGGCGTGAATTTCCGCCTGGAAGATGCTTGGGTATTTTCCCAAGCTTTTGGAGTGCTTGGTTCTGGGCCCATACACTCCTATTCCAGTTCCTTCTATGGTTTTGGAACCGTACGTATACCACTGAATAGCATGTCTTTCGGTTGCAAGCGCGATGGATTCTTGGCGCCATTCTTTCTTGCAGCCCAGCTCTGTGGTTTTGAAGTTTTTCACAAAACTGTACTTCTTTAGCATTTCATCCTGGGGCATGTCCCAG
The DNA here is from genome assembly GCA_927349885.1 of Psylliodes chrysocephalus. Lineage (NCBI taxonomy): Eukaryota > Metazoa > Arthropoda > Insecta > Coleoptera > Chrysomelidae > Psylliodes > Psylliodes chrysocephalus. The sequence goes on along the minus strand of OV651813.1, from coordinate 84,266,866 downwards.
GTATCTTTAGTCCTGAAGCAAGTAGACTTTCGTCTGATTACTCCGTTCCTGATCATTCTATATCGTGTTTTTTTTGCCACATTCTCTATCATTAAATGTAGAGGGGCGAGGTTTAAGATCACCTCCATTGCGGCCGTAGGACAGGTTCTCAATGCACCAGTAATGCAAACACAGGCTAGTGTTTGTACTTTTGAGATATTAGCTCTCGTAGTAGCTAAATTAGTTCTGTTACTCCAGGCTATAGCCCCGTAAGTGTTGATTGGTCTCACTATTGCAGTATACATCCATCGCAGTATGTTTGGGTTACATCCCTATCGTTTACCTGCAATGTTTCTGCGTACCATTAGGGCTTTTGTGGCCTTATTTACTACTTCCTTCTCATGTGTGTTCCAGAGAAGTTTGTTGTCCAGGGTTAGGCCTAGATATTTGACTTCATTTTTCCATTCTATATATATATCCTCTAATTTAACGGTTTTAAGATTAGAATGTACCTCTATTTCGGTGTCTGCGGTTCGCCCACCATAATAAAACTACATCTTCATCCAAAGGCTTATTTGCAACTAGTTATTTTTAATATTAAATATGAAAATTGTTTCTACAGTGTGCACTAAACGAGAAACTAGTTTCATGTAAACATGTTTCACGAACAAGTTTCACACAATCAATTTCTCTATTATTGTTTCCATATCTGCAAGTAGACCAGGGCCGCCTATTTTGATAGTCTAAATAATTTTATAATTTTGGTTTCATTTAATGATTTAAAGGGATCTTCTGTCTCATTTTTCCAAAAATATATTGTGGCATTATTTTCTCTTCCTTTTGCCTCTTCTATATGGTTTAATTGAAGAAGTAAAATAGCTTCATCCATTTTAAGAAACAAGATATATTAGAAATAATGATATTATTATTTAAGGTAGTTCACTCGTAAAACGGCCTCAATAAAATTGAAATATGAGGTTAATGAAAGTGTCTTTTATGTATAAAAAAAAAAAAAATTTTGACCGTCTGAAAAACGAGATAATGGCTGCGTTCATCCGCGCCATTTCAAGGAGCGCTACAAAAGTAGCGCTCACTTACGCTACCTGATCGATCTTTATGCACGGATGAACCATGTTTAAAAGTGACATTTGATTATGGTTTATTCCATGGTGTTTATTCATTTTACTTTTGAGTTGAATGTCTCTGGTTGAAGATTTGTGGTTTGTTTATTTATTTTTCAATTGCTAATATAACCCTACTGGTCACCAAGCAAACCGTGGACGTAAGTGCGTAAGACAGATCAGTGATCACCGATCAGACGTAAATAAAATGCGCTACTTTTAATGGCGGCCGCTCCTTGAGCGAAATGTCAAAATACACCGTTCATACGTGCCACTCGAGAGCGCTACCAGATCGATCAGGTAGCATGTGGCGCGGATGAACGCGGCCATTAACAATCAAAATGTGTATAATTAACACTCTTGAAGCCCTGTCATGTACACAATCATTGCATTTATTTCAAGATATCTCGAAAACGGTTCTTACCATATTTTTTAAAAACTAATGTAATGTAAATCAAGAAGTTATAAAATTTTCTAAAAAAACGCTGAATTTTTTTACCGTTTTGATAAAGAAATATAGATTTTTAAAATAAAAATGTTCTTAAAGCAGTCGACGCATAGTAGTGGCGTATTGTGATTACAACTTAGCAACATTGTAATCGATACACTCAACGCCCGCTAATTCAAATGTCTGTTAGATCAGTGCTTCCCAACCTTTCTATTGCCGCGGACAAGTCAAGTTTATCACTTTATCGAGGCCTTCTGGAAAGGGACGTTGTTTATACTTTAGGTTGATATGATTTAACAATTTAAATTTAATTGTATTTAAACATGTCTTCAAAATTAAATAAATATGCAAAAGATGAATATAATTTTATTTAAACATGTCTTCAAAATAAAATACAGTTACACAAAAAAAATGAATATAAAGTAATTTAAAATTTTAACTTACTAGTATGAGGAAGTCATAAAAAAATACAAATAAAAGTAATGATTTTCTGTAGTATTGATGATATCGTAGGAACGTTCATGACAGCAAGAAATTTATTTAAAGCAGTTTGACCAAACCCTGAATGGACAGCACCCACAGATTAGCTTTGATTCAGTAGAATACATAACCAATATTCCCATTGGAAATTGGATTATCCATGCCAAAAACGAAGTGTAAGAAAATATTCCAATAGGAAAATTATCTTTTTCCCATGGGAAAAAAAGTCGACAATTGAGGCCCTGGGGTTGATTCTCGAGTTGTAGGAATCTTTTTCTATATGAATTTTTGACATTTTACTATGTATAGGAAATTCATATTTTCCTATAAATAGAAAAGTGTCGAAAAATTCCTACAAGTCGAGAATCGACCCCCTTGGCGAGACTTGTTGAGAAATTGAGATGGAAAATAAGTTGTTTGAAAAATTACTAGATTCAAAAGACTCGTACTTTTTTCGCGCATCATTAATGCAAAATGGTTGAATAATTGGAAAATAAAACACCATTTAAAAAGGTATCGTTTTAAATGATATGTTATTCTTGTCAAAAAAAAAAACTATTTACTGACACCATGCAGCAGTCGCAATTTTACTTGTAAGCAATAAATATTGGGAACAAAAGTGGTTCTTAATACTTTTTTTTTCTTTCAGAGTTGATGGTGGTCTGTCCGAGAATAATTTTATCTGTCAATTGCTAGCAGATCTTACCGATTTACCAATAATTAGGTTGTACATGCCAGATATTGCAGTTTTGGGTGTTTCCTATGTAGCAGGTCTCTCATGCGGTAAAAATAATTTATAGATATTTACGCCATTATTTTACATGTTGTCCGACGCATCTAAGTTGATTAACGAAAAACCCCAGGCTCTATACAATTTTATTTTTAGGATTTTGGAGTAGCAAGGGAGATTTTGAGAAGCACTGCGACATATCTCATACTTTTAGGCCTGCAGATTCTACAATATACAAAGATAATTGTAGAGAAATATACAAAAAATGGTTGTTAGCAGCAGATAGGTTCAAATCTTGGTACAAAAAATAATGATACGTACTAAAAAATATATTTTAAAAGAGGGGAAGAAAAATATAATATATTTTAGATTTTTATTTATATCATAACGTGGTTGTGTGTCTAAGCTGTGGTAGTATTAGGAAAACACGAGTTTATCATTGCATTTTATTTATATTTTTTAAACATTTATACACTTGTAAGTACACGTAATAAATATTTATAGTTACTAATGCTTTTTTATTTCTGTAATATTAACAACTCAAGAAATGACAGGGGTTAAAAATTAGAATAAAACTACTCATTGGTATGTCGGTCCAATTCGTTTTCCTGATGATCCCTTTCACTTGTTCCGGGCTATATGGATTTTTTAGAAACGCTGGGAAATGATAAATTCTGGTACAAGTTTCATCTAGAAGATATTTGTGACAAAAAACCCTATGAGAGTACTACCCCTGTCTTTATAGTTTACCTTCTAGAACAGCCATACTCAACCTTTTTTTCCTTTGGGCCACATATGTATGATTGCTATGTTACACGGGCCGCAATATCTTTGGATGATGAGCCTTTATTTAGGCCATCCATTTTAAATTAGTGGGAACCTCTAATAAAACAAAACATAAATATATCCTGTCGGGTTACTGCGAAAACAAGATAACTCACATTTTTAGAGTTTCAAGAAAACGCTCTTCAAAAGTTTCAAATGAAATAAAAAATCAGTAAAATCATTGTTTATTGAACAAAAACTCCAACGAAAAAAAAAAACAAAAGTCTTTACAAATATAAACTAAGAATCCAAACGATTGGGAACAAAAAAGTCACTTAACTTATTTCAGCTGTCGACAGACTGCAATTTTCATGTAAACTCCTTCTCTATTCGATAGGTATCGTGTCGAGTTCGCACACAAGAATCCATGTGCACTGTGCAAGTCATAATATTCAATGTCTGTGTCACTAGCTTCTGTGGAAGGTTCAAGAAGTGTCTTTAACATTATTGGATACAGGTAGATTTTAATATTAATAGTGAAATTCATGATTTTTAAAGTTAAACTCTTTCTTCTCGGCATTATTAACATTATTTGGCACTTTTGTTATAAATATTTTCAGAGCTCTTTTCACCCTTTTGGGCATCCCTCTACCGGTATGGCTTGGGTTTTTTCAACTAATGTGAAAAGCTGGTGTTTCGGTGATTTAAGAAGTGCTTCTGGTCCTTTTAACATGCAAATAATATGGAGACGAGCGTCCAGCATCCCCGTTCGTTACGGCTTGATCAATCTCTCGTTACAACTTGACCAATCAATCATTCACCATGGCGATTCGGGCATCACGTGTTATCGTCCATTGATTTTTTAAGATTAGCTGTATCGTGGAAGGAAATGGTGACGTAATCACCCCAATAAACACAGTTTATCGGCATCCATAACTGGGTCGAAGGAGGCTTGCCGGATTCGGCCCGATATACGGGTGAGGCTTCGGCATATAGATATCCCAACAAACAATAAATTGCCGAGATATTGCTGGCCTTTTGCTGTAATTGAAGGGAAAATTAATGCGACGTTTAAAAGATAGAAGCCTACTTTTAGCCTTTCGATAGTGGCCCAGCATTGTTGCTTGATGATGGCCTTATGAAGGGTAAGTAACGGTATTGGATAAAAGCATGGTAAAAGTCAAAAGGTTTTTAACTGCCGCAGGCCCTACTCCAACAGTCCGTCCCCCGTTCATAGATGGAGACACCGATTAACCCTTATTACATACTCGACGAGTGGACATGTATACTATGCGGCCAGTCTCGCATTTCTGGTATTCAGTATTCACTAGTAATACCACTAGAGGTCAAATTATTTCCGGAAATTTTTTCGAGCTCATAAATTTTCTAAAAATATTCATGAGCGAGAAAAAATTTCCTGATATTAATTTGACCTCGCGTGGTATTCGGTAAGAAAATTCCACGCCGAATTATGGTTGAAAATTAAATATTTTTAAAATTTATTTTTCGTTTCTCAACAAATGCAAATTATTTTCTCCAAGTCACCAGTGAAACATAAAAGGTGTTGTCGCCTTGATTGTTGAGTTGTCATGGTAACTAAGTGAGACCCTAACCTCGAATATAATTTCAGTTTTGAAGTTGTCAAGCGGCCCGACGTAAAAAAATGTTTCGCTGCAATTATTTAGGCCTTCAAATTGCTTATTTCTACTCATTGTAGTTGCATGGGAATACCATTTGAAAATAGAAAATAGTATATTCTTTAATTTTACGTAAGTTTTGAATAACTACAAGTGGTAGAAAATTGTTTTTCTGCATTTTTATTAACATGCGTTATGAGCGCTTTAAAATGGTATGAAATTCATAACCAGCGTCAGCAAGCATCAATCGTAGGAGGCTGTGATCATTGTATTTTGACAGTTCAAAACATTAAATAACTCGCGTTTTGTTGCGATAAAGAATATTGCACAGCAAGTAAAACCAACAAAATTACCTATTTGTTTAAAAATGAATCGATTTGAAAATCATACGCTATGCAAAATATGCGTGAAATTGTCTGATGTAATGATATCAATCATTGCACCATGACTTACTTACTCGGATTAATAGAGGATTGTGGCTCCAACTTGAAAAACGAAAATTTGTTCCGAATTGTCCACGAATATTTGCACCTAAACTACGCAAAATTCAAAGTGCTGAATGGGAAAAAGGTGAATAAATTAGTGTCTAAATATTATATATATTTTATTAGACATAGACACATAATTCAAAGCATCCAAAGTCCTGCATTTTCGCCATTAAGAAGAAAAGAAGTGGCCGAAGAATATAGAAAACACCTTAGCATTGTAACTAAAATGTATCAAAACTAAACCTATTATGTGAACAAATAAAAACCAGTCTGTCAAAAATGGTCTGTTATTGTAAACGTCAAAAAATTTCCAGTATAATTCGCTGTTGGGTACCCCACGAGAAAAAAATTTCCACTAAAATACCTCCGTTGCCATGGTGATCTGTCAAAAACACGTATTTTGATTGGTTCAAAATTACAGGTGTGGAATTTTCATTGTAATTTCTTACTTTTACATGTTAATTTAGAATATTTTATGAATAATATTTTTGTAGAAGACATTTTTCTGTATTATATTATATAGCTGAATTAAAATGTCTACAATATTCTATATTGGAATGCCTTCTATTTTTGTAAAGAATTTATAGTTCAAATGATACTACTGTGGTCAAATAAGAGGCACTATCGATTCTCCTGTCTGTTCATGTGCCCGACACATGGCCTTTATTCAGCAGTCTGTATTAATCTGGTAAAATGCCAGGAATTCCCCGTTAACTTCCCATCAATGGGCCATTACTAGCCAATACATTTGTTTCTAGACATTAAAGGGAAAATGGAGGCCTATTAACTGGATTTAATGGCTAAGTGACTTCGGCCCGACTGTCGGCCGTAGTGACACATATGCCGGCCTTTTAGTTATAAAAGTTAAATGCTCAAAATATTTGTTGGGATGGCATATCCGCCCAGCCGAATGTCGACAGCCCACTGAATTGTAGCCGCGTTCATATATCTATATAGAATTCGGCCTGTAAGGATTCTTCCCATGCCCGGCTAGCCAAATATTAACCGCACTAGGCCCGTAAGGATGCTTAATATCTGGAACGCCAAATATGGACCATATGCGATTTCTACTTCAAAATTACGTCAAATGGTACGGTCCTCCCGGCTCAGAAGAAACGCCGACAACGGCAATCCGAGTACTTGGCTTCCCGAACATGTCGGTGTCTTGCCGATAATGCCTTCTTAATATAATAGTGTTTCGGGCCGCAAAGAAAAGCTTAAAGGTCCACATGCGGGCCGCAGGTTGAGTATAGCCCCAGTATAAAGAACAATACAGTAGCGACAGATTGCGTCGGCTTCTTTGATGTCGGGGTGGTCAGATTTTCAATGACAGTTGACGTTTTTGTCGCTTATTTCTACACGGAGAAAAGTAAACTCTAAAATTGCAAATTAGCGATGTACACTTAGAAAAAAATTAAAACATGTACATATAACATTTTAATGTATTCTAGGCAAATAAATTAATCAAAATATTGTGTAAATTAAATAAATGAGTTCCAGTGAAAATCTAGATGTGCCAATTTTAAAATTTTATCATTAGATTAAAATAAATTACTTTTGTATGCCATTCATTGTATGAAATGTGTTAAACATTTTTTGGTTTCTTCCTGGAACTAATAAATTAACTCTGCACCATATTTTTTTATTTAAAATGAGGTTATGTAGGTATCTTTTTAGAAGTGAAACAACATATAACAATAATATTTATTAAAACACACAATTAGTAAGTTTTTAATGAATTTACAATACAAGAATTATTTTATTTCAATTTTTGTTCCTACGTACAAATTTTTGACTTCAGATGAGTTTTAGCAAATGCCTGTTGTAAGTCACCCGTTAAGCACAATGCTGCCCAATTGCTTATATTACCTATGTATATAATTAAATACTATTAACGTCACATCATAAAAATTAGATGTTTATATTTAACGATTTTGGGGTCTATTCTGTAACAATTCCTTTATATTTAACGGCCTTTAAAAATATTGGCGGCCTTTAAAAGTATATTTGTTTTCGTTAATTTACTTCTATCATTATTTAAACAGATTTCTTTAAGATAGTCCTCTAATGTATTTTAAAGATCCGTTTAAATAGTGACCGAATTAAAGGAGAAAATATTTTTAAAGGCCGTTAAATATAAAGGAATTTTTACAGAATAGACCCCTTTATGGTTTAAAATTTGTATGGGAAAGGTTATCTGCTGCGGGATTTAAATATTTAATGGCTAGAAGAATCAACAGTGACTGTCTAGAAAAATTTGTTGGGTCCATTAGGCAACAGGGTGGGAATTTAATTAATCCAACACCTGTACAATTCGAAAGGGCATTTAAAAAACTTTTTTGTCAAAATTATCTTCATTGCAATTCCATGAATTGTAATGAAGACCTGGACAAACACTTGCTACAATTAGATGTAAAAAATATTGTCTCTCTGTATCCTGAAATAAATAAAAACACTCGAGAAGCTGTGTTTCTTCCTAATTACAGCTACAGGACAGAAGATATAATAGTTCAAAATCCATTTAAATATGTTTGTGGCTATTTGATCAAAAAAGCTTTAGGCATACATGGATGTAATACATTTATTAAATTTTCAAAAGAATGTGAAGATTTGGATAGTTCACAGATTTTAACATATGATTGCAAATAAAGCACTTATGGAGGCCTAAAAACTCCAAATGAAAAGTTTATTATCTATATATTTAAATTATAAAAAAATGTTATATCTATTTTTAGCAATACCTGTGTAATGTCTGGTATATCGCATAGCTTTTTTTGATATTATGAAAGAAATAGAATTTAATCATCCTTGTCCTAATTTCCCTAACGTATATATATCATACAACTATTTATAAGTTTATATATATTATTGTTTAAGTGCTTAAATATTGTATAAATGAAACAAATCAAAAAACAGTTAAAATAACACCACAAAATACATTTTTTTGTTTTCTTTTTGCTACTTTACAAGAAATACATATATATTTTGATTAGATGTAGTCAATCAGAACATTTTTAATCAATGGACATAGTGAATCAAAGAACATCTAATTCATTATAATAATTTGGAGGTAGGATTTTTGATTAAGAATGTCCAAAGGTTGCACATGGTACGCTTTCAAAAATGTCTCGTTCATGTTCAATGATAGTCTCAACAGAGGAAGCACTTGGTCGATGTATTAGGGAGAAGATAGACATTTGGCTGATGACCTAGATGGATAAAAAATGTGGGAACAGCAGTAGGCAATAAACGTTTACGGTTCAACGTTTTAGAAGAACAATTCTTCTCAAAATGTTTCTCACACAACCTGTAATTCCGATGAAGACTGTTCACATCTATGTTACTCAAATCTTCCCTATTACAAGCTCTTAACCACATGTTGGCCCTAAAATATAAAAAAGTTGATAACAAATGTTTAGATTGACGGTAGTTCAGAAATTATATATTTTTTACATTATTTTTGTTGAAATGGTAAAAATTGTCCTCCAGACATTTAAATAATAAAAAATATTTGGTTGTCCAATAAATATTTGGTTTTCAAATATAAAAATTGAAAGTATTTTCTTAAGACATACCTTTCTGGCTCCATGGGAAATGCAAAATAACTTGTCCCTTTGTCTGTTTACTCTGTTTGAGATGGACAAGGGCGATAGACACATCTCTTTCTTTTCTGATCAGGTGCAGAAGCCATTTCAAAAATATCACACAATAAATGAAAAACTAAAATAATAAAAATGTATCAAAATATGCACTGCAAACAAACAAAAATAATGACATATTTACATTTACATCGCATTGACACTATTGACGTTTTTGTCGCTTATTTTCGGACATGCGCAGAAAAATATGGACCCTTCATAAAAAATGATCTGTCGCTACTGTATTGGTATATATACTGGGGTATAGCTGCTCTAGAATGTCCTGAAGAGACATGTCTTGTTGAAGGCCTATGATTTCATTTCGCAAGCGCTATGGTTCGAACAAATGGTGGTATTTGCATCCTTTTGAACCCCTACTTTTTTAGACAATGAAAAATTGATTTTTGAAAGGGGATCATCAGGATATCGAATTGGACCAGTATACCTTTATGTGCTTTGTGAGTATACCAACACAGAACCACAGAACACTTACTCTTAGAACGGTAACTCCCATGTTAAAAAAGGATGATAGAGTTTTTAGCGGCACCTGGTGGACGTGGTTGATTTTTTTTCAATTAAGTCCTTGTCTGGTAAGAGGCCATATGAAAGAAGAGAAAATAATAAAAAGAAGAAGAGAAGAAAAGCGCGGGGCTATTCAAATTTGACAGTAAAAATTATCCGCATTAAAAACTGTTAGCCAAATTAAGATTTGTTCACACAAATTGCATTTTTGCTTTATTATAGCGAATATCGCTATAATAAAGCAAAAATGCAGTTTGTGTGAACAAATCTTAATTTGGCTAACAGTTTTTAGATTAAAAAAACAAGAATATTCAAAAAATAAATTTATTAAAGAATATATATAATACAAATCCAATATTTAAAAAATGTAATGTATATGAAAATTGTATTATGTATGAAGTAGCTGGATGGCTGCTACATATTCCAGGATACAACACTGTCCATCATTTTGTGAAGAACTTTAGCTGTGAAAAAAGAAAGACAGTATAAGTACAATCTCATTAAAATAAATGTATTAATAAAAAATTATAAGTCCGAGGAATACTTTATTTTTTAATAAGTCCAACATCTACGATACAGCTTTGCAACCCCAAACGTCATGAAACACAAATTTCACAGTATAAGCAGCGTTTAAGAATCCACATCGGATGCAACTGAGATGTAGTAAATCTTTGATCACGTGATTCAATTTACGTAAATGTAATGGGACAAATGTGTCCGATTTAAAATAAACTATTTGAGGCGCTGTTCTCCACATCTCGGCAAATGGACTAAAATAATAATTTATAATACTCTTAATATTACCTTATTTTAATTATTGTGCCACTATACTGTATTTGCTCAACCAGAATGAGTTGCAATGATTGCAAAAGTTGCAGAATAGAGGTCTGAGGATAATACTGAGCTGTTCGAGATTGGAACCAATCAATTCCATGTTGAATGTGCTTCAGTGGTTGACTGTTAAAAAATATTTGCTATTCTATTCCCTGCTTTTTATATTTAAAATTAAATCAGGAATCTCCAGAGTATATTTACAAAATATTTTAAGTTATAATCAGGATGTTCATGAACCTAAACAGGTAACAAGAAAAATGTACACAAAATTCAGTGTTTTTTAAAGGTGTACAGGCTTTTAATAATTTGCCTGAGGATATTAAATGTTCTTCAAATGTGGCAATATTTAAAATAAAACTGCATGAATACCTGTTCACCTATTGACGTTTTTTTTTCTCTTTCTTGTTCTTTTATTGTTTTGTATAGTTGACATGTAAGTGTACTGTATCTTATGTATTTTTTATTGCATTTTAAATGTATGTTGATTCTATATTTAGGTATTTTTTATATTTTAAACGTGAAGATGTATTGACATGTAAAAAATAGTTTTTTTGACTAAATAAACGTTTTATATATAGGTATGTGGATAAAAAAACGCTCGAGATGTAAAAAATGCATCTGATGTGGATTCTCAAACACAGCAATAAGTATAAAATAAATAAGTACTAACTTTCCTTCTCGAAAAGAAGTCCAACATATATTATTAGTCTGCTTCTTCTTCTACGATACAGCTTTGCAACCCCAAATGTCATGAAACAGAAAATACACAGTATAAGTATAAAATAAATGAGTAGATTACTAACTTTCCTTCTCGAAAAGAAGTCCAACATATATTATTAGTCTGCTTCTGCTTCTTCTTCGAACCTTTACTTGAAGTAGAAGGTGTTTGATCAACATATTCAATTTCTACGTTATTTGAGGAAAGTCCATCCGCTACTCTTCCAGGAACTGCTGGTAGGAATAGCGTTGGAAATGCTTCAGGTGTTAGACCTCGACGAGAGCCAACTACTTTATACTTCTCTTCAAAATGTTTATGACATACTACAAAGGTGGAATAAATTTGTAGTTTTGTTTTATTATTAAATCTTGGACAACGAACAGCAAGTGCCCAAATTTCAAATAAATCGGGTTCATTCCTAGGGTGGGGCAGGCGATGCATCTTGTTGTTCACATCAAGGCAATTCGGTACACAACATTTTCTATAATTACGCATCTTTATGGAAAAGCACGAAATAACAGCGGAAAAAGCACAAGATAACAGTTCAAAACGCACAAATTTATAATGGAAAAACAAGCTCACTAACAGTGGTCAACTAAATCAATTAAGCAAATTGGAAATGAAAACACAACTGAACACAACCAAGTCACCAATATAAATAAACACGTTTGGTTTAAGCTTAGATTAAAGAGACCGAAGATGTAACATTGCACACTGCGCATGCAGTCTATTTTAAGCCAAAGTAACCCACCAATTGAAAATCATTGTTGCACGACGCCACCCGAATTGCTCCGATTTCCATTCAGCGATCACACCTCCACCTGAGTTTAATCACCAATGACAGCTGTTTTTTGATTTATTTGTTGGTATTTTAGCAATTTAAAGTGTTCTAGTTATTCAATTTCAAGTTCAAAATGTCACGATGTATCTTGAAAAATTGTATGTACTTATAATACAAGTACTACTGTTATGAATATATTCGTTTTCAGCGGTAAATATTTATTAACGTTTTGACATAAAGCGCCATGATTCTCTGGGCTGAATACTTCAGATCCGCATTAAGGGGTTTCAATAAATATTAAGCATCAGATTTCATATTACTTACATAAATTTACAAAAGGGTAAAATTTTGAACATTTAATTTAAATAAATAGTAAATAGGCATTATTGCTAACGAAATTTTGTATTTAAAAAGTAGTTTTATAAGAATGTTTTCTAAAGGTAGTTTTTAGCCCTTTTTGGTAAATAAATAAGAGGTAAAGAATCATAGTTGCTAGCTAAATTTTATTTTTATAAGGTATTTTTATAAGAATATTAGATGAAATACAGGATGACCTACTTAAAATTTCAAGGTTCATCTTATTTGCGGTCAAATCGAAAGTGACATTGAATTTTCAGTCTTAAAACAAAGTAATCTAGTATAAACAAAAAAAAAAAATACTAAAGTTACAGGAGTTAGGTCCGATTCCACCGTTGTGTTAAACGGAGATTAAAATGACAGTGTTAATGTAAAAATGTCATTTTAAACTTCGTTTAACACAACGGTGGAATCAACCCTTAGTCACGTTAATAAAATGTTACATTACAAACCCCTAAACAACTCGAACATAATTTTCGTTTACTAAAAAAAATCCAAAATTTAGCAATATTTATTTATTATACAAGCGAATGCGATTTCAAAGATAACTGGATCAAAAAATCCGAATCTCTAAATTTTGGAGCTAAATGCTCAGATAAAAGCAAGCGACCGATAGGGGTTACAAAAATAATCGATTTATCGATAATTCTGATATTTTTTAATGAAAATCGATTTATCCGCTGTTTTTAATAAATTATTTTCGTTTTTTTTTAAGATAATGTATTAATCGATTTTAAAGGAAATACAGAAAAAGTACATTTATTCAAAATTATCGATTTATCGTTTAATCGGTTTTTTAATTATTTGATTATTTTCGATTTTTCAAAGATATTATATGAAAATAATCGATTGAATATAATCGGTTATTTTACATAATCGATATTTTGGTTATTTTTTTAAAATTATCGATTTATTGGATAATCAGCTTTTTAATAATCAATTATTTTCGATAATCGAATAATCAATTTCAAAGGAAATATGAAAAAAGGATTATTAGAAAATAATAGATAATTCGTTTTATTTTTTGGAAAATCGATTTATCATAGAATCGGCTTCTTAATTAATTGGTTATTTTCGATTAGGCGATTATTTTGGAATTATTGATTATTTTTGGTATTTCAAAGATAACCGAATTATCGATTTTAAAGGAAATACAATAAAAATAGATTATTGATAATAATCGATTGATCGAAAATAATCGATTATTTAAAATAATCGATCATTCTGTTTTTTTTGAAAATCGATTTGTCAGTTAATCGACTTTTTAATTAATCGAATATTTTTTAAATACAATAAAATAGATTATTGGTAATAATCGATTTATCATAGAATCGGCTTCTTAATTAATTGATTATTTTCGATTAGGCGATTATTTTGGAATTATCGATTATTTTCGCTATTTCAAAGATAATCGAATTAACGATTTTAAAGGAAATACAATAAAAATAGATTATTGATAATAATCGATTGATCGAAAATAATCAATTATTTAAAATAATCGATCATTCTGTTTTTTTTAAATCGATTTATCAGTTAATCGACTTTTTAATTAATTGATTATTTTTGATTAATCGATTATTTTCGATTTTTCAAAGATTATCGAATAATCTGTTTCCATGGACGAAAAAAAAATGGTTTATTTGAAAATAATCGATTATTTAAAATAAACGATAATTCTATTTATATATATTTTGTCAACACTGATTTATCGGTTAATTGGCTTTTTAATTAATCGATTATTTTTGATTTTTCAAAAATAATCAAGTAGTCGATTTTAAAGGAAATTACAAAAAATATATTGTTTGAAAATAATCTATTGATCGAAAATAATCGATTATTTTCAATTATCGATAATTTATTTCGATAATCACTCATCCCTAGCGACCAAATGACTTTTAATAGATTTAAATTTTAAAATGTTATCTGGTTTCAGACATATGCATTTCTAGAGTTTTATGTGACTCATCCTTTATAATAAATAATATTCTTAAAGAAAGAAGCCTTAATATACTTTTTCTGAGGTTACAATACAAAACAGCATTTTCTCATTTTGACTAATTTTTAATAATATGTAATAGCCGTAGAAAAAATATAATGTTCAACTCATAAGGGTAGATTTGCAGTATTAGCCTGCGCACATGCTATTTTTATAATACTCGTAGACAATGAGTAACATTTTTTGCTCTATTAACAATATATTCTATTTCAACATTTTACTGTAATCTCTTGCAGAAAAGTCCGTAGTAAATAAACGCTAACGAAATATTCTATAAAAGGTCTTCTCTTTACATAAAATGTCGTGGCATCTGTTTGATATTAAAAAATCACGATAATTTGATTTCATAATACAAAATTCGATTAAACACCTTTTAAATAAACCTAATAGTTCATTAAGTTGCTAATAAACAAAGTCCGGTCCCTGTCACAGAGTTCGAGTCGCCGCGTGTCGCCGCCCAGTTCCCCCACTCCGTTAACCCTTCTTTAGAAATTGGCAACATTTGCGCAGGTTTAAAACCGGTGTATGTTATATCTCTGGTCTCTTTTATCTAAGGGTTTAAGCCAAGACGCCATGACACCCCCCCAAAATCAATATTCACCTGTCATTTACACTCCCACCACCTACCCCACCACCCGACTGCAGCGCCACGCGGACGTGGTTGATTGATCCTTGACCTGCGCATACCAGTTTCCCACCCCTGCACAGAACACTTACTTATACCAGATACCAATTTTTAAATGTATTCCAATTTTTCACATAAAATATCTCGTGGCCTATTAATAGTTGCAGTCGCAGCAATAAAAGGAGGTAATGTATAAGTTATTTAGGAAAAGGCCATTTATATTGCAAACAACAACCTAACCTTGCAAATTTTAAAAATAAAAGTAAAATGAACATTTTCAAATTGAATTAATAATGTATTTTGAAACGATTATATATTTTATTATATGGAGCTTATCTGTGATTTATTCAGTACACCGTTTCTCAACAAGTTCATACAATTGTAAATACATTTTAAGATATTAGATTTATTATTTTTTAAATATAATCCCAGATTTTAGGTATTACAATGATGAATATGATGATTTCACTCAGGGCATATCATTTTTGTCTAAAAAGAGAGACAAGGCTGATTTAGAATGGGAAGCAATCATGTTCCTAGTTAAAGATTATTTCCCATGGCTAGTGATTTACGTTTCTGTTGCATTAGCTACTAAATATATTAAATCTTTAAAGGTATATTCTAAACACTGTGACATAAGGCCGATTTATAAACTTGCAGTTCCATCGCCGTTACCGTTGGTTTGACGTTGCAGTCGCTGTTGAACTTAAAACTTTGTTGTTTGAATGTGCAACAGTAACAGAGAATATAAGGGGACAAAAGTGAAAGTAGCTCTTTAACTTTCAAAGGGAACTACAACTTTGAGTGGTAACTGCAAGTTTATAAATCGGCCTTTACACAATAGTAAATATAAATTTAATTTTTTTTATTCTAGATTTTTAAACTGTGGCATATCCTTTTCACTGTAATTTATATACTGCTGAAATGGAACTACATTTTTTTATTACTATTATTAATACAACCAGCAGTTTTCCTTAACATAAGATATTTATATCAAAACAAATCCTCAGTGTGGATGTCTTCAAGCATATCTTTAGCTCTATTAAACTATCTTAAATCAATTGTCAACAATCCTGATCTTATAGAAACTATTAAAAGTAAAGATTATGAAATATATGTTTTGATATGTAGTTTATTCTGGATGAACTTGAAATGTACTAGTTTCTGTCTAGAAAACACTGAGAATACTAATGCTCTTGACTTTTTATCATATTGCTTCTACCCTCCCACAGTATTTAGTGGCCCCTTTATTCTGTATAAAGATTTTGAAACCTGTTATAATAGTAATATAGAATTTTCATTATGGAGATGTAAAAAATTGGCCAGGAATTTAATCAAGTCACTGTTTTGGTTTAGTTTCTTATACATTTGTCTGCACTTTGTATATTTGAATGCATCTGCTTATCATCCACAGGTAACTTTTCTCATTTTTTATTAACCCTCCGTCGGGCGCATATGATCTGACAAAATGTATTTCATTTGGTTTTCATATAAAACCCAAGCATACTTTTTAATTTTGGAATTAAAATCTATCTCATTTAATAAAAAAAAATCGACATTTTGTCATTTTAATCTCATGGATGCATTTCGCCCGCTCGAAGAATGTTCTGCATTGCGCCTGACCAAGTGTTAATTCAAACAGTTAAGTAGGTATATTTAAATTTAAAAAAATGTTTTAATTTTTGCAGTTAATTGAAAATTTAGACAGTTGGTCTTTGTATGGATTTGGATATGCAATGGGTCAATTTTTTCATTTAAAATATGTTATACAGTATGGTATAAGTACTAGCATAGCATCTTTTGAAAGAATCAATGTTCCAAACCTACCTCGTTGTATAGGAAGAATTCATTTATATTCAGACATGTGGAAATATTTTGATCCCGGTTTATATAATTTTTTAATCAAGTGAGTAACTTGTACTTAACTTACTAGGATATATAATCATCAATAATATCTGGCTGTAAAGAATATAATGTTATTTTTAGAAACATATACCTTCCTATGACAAAATTTACTCAAAATAAGCCAATAAGAAGTTTCTTTTGCTTCTCGTTTGTCTATGTTTGGCATGGACTCGAGACTCATATATTTATATGGACCATACTAAACTATTTTGGATTAATGTGCGAGAGTGTCCTTTGGTCAAAAACCGATAAAATTAAGAAAAATGGACAGGAACAAAATTGGAAACGAAGAAAAGATTGTTTTATATCGGCTTTTTTACTAGCAATGTCTGCAATATCAAACTTTTATTTTTTTGCTGGCTACAATGTAGGGAATGTATTTTTTAGAAGGTTATTCGCAGGTAATTAATTTAGATACGTTTGTTAAGCTTTCCGAGTATATAAAAAATTATTTTTACAGATATGTTTGGAAATATCGTTTTGATAGCAGCCTTATACTGTTGTTGTCAAGTTTCTACAGAAATCCCGACCGTTCCAGCTTCACAAATGTAGAAATTAAATTTTTACTCGACTTTAAAGCTATCAACTAATTAATAAAAATACTACTAGTAACTTTTATATTTTTATATATTATAAACATAAACATATATAAACTCGTAAAAAATAGTATTTTATATTCCTAAATATTACTTTAGTCTGGTAGCTAAAGAACTTTTAACACTAGTTACATTTTGTTGTCTCTTCATTTGCAGTCTTTTAAGAGCCTCTTGCCTTTTCCTTTCTATAATATCATATTGTCGCTTGGCCTCTACTTTAGCCAATGCTTGAAGTCTCTTCTGCTCAATCTCTTCAGAAGAACACTGGAATGTTGCTGAAATTTATAAAAACAAATGCTCAAATTTCTTTTATAACAAGAAGTACATAAAATAGTTCCCTGATAAAAATTTACTCACATGTAGTCATACTTAATTTTCTCTTTGCTTCTAATTTTGCTAGTGCTTCTAGTCTCTTCCTCTCTATTTCATCTTGAGTACAAGTTTTGGAATAAGTATCTATAATAAAAGATGAACAGATTACATTGTACAAATACTAACAATATGATGTGTCTGTTATAAATTCTTGTTATATAAACAAGCAAAGAAAGAAACCAATATTCCAGTTAGCATGAATCTCTGGCAATATAGACTTGCAGATACAGAAACTCTGCTTGATACAATATGCACAAAAGGCGTGGAAGGCTATCAACAAGTCCGGTTGAAATAGAAATAGGAGCAAAACA
This sequence comes from Psylliodes chrysocephalus, assembly GCA_927349885.1. Classification (NCBI taxonomy): domain Eukaryota; kingdom Metazoa; phylum Arthropoda; class Insecta; order Coleoptera; family Chrysomelidae; genus Psylliodes; species Psylliodes chrysocephalus. The sequence goes on along the minus strand of OV651813.1, from coordinate 84,248,563 downwards.
GCACAGGACCTACAGCTCATGTACTACCCAAAAATGTTCATTTAGATAAATATTAAGGCTGTCAATTCCTGGCGTGATAAACGGTTCCACTGATTTTGACCGAGTTTGGTTTTAACCGGATTCTTACTATTATTATAACCAGTCCGGATATACGGTTAACCGGTCCGATTATCCTGTTAACCGGTCAGATTATCCGGTTGACCGGTCAGATTATCCGGTTAACCGATCCGTTTATCCGGTTCGATCAAACTGAGCCAGTTGAAACGGACTGGTTAGACCGGATTCGGCGGTTTAACCGTAACCGTGACCAGTTAAACCCATCACTGGTTTAACTATAACCATCACAGGCTTAATCGTGGCAAAACACATCCACCAAATCCTTTGTTTTCAATAGAAATGGGGTCACTTTACTAACCATTTCACCTTTCCTTACCCATGACAACCAGGCAATGCATGCTTGATTTTTTTTTTTAAATAGGCACTCACTAAATAAAAATTAAATTTGAATAATAGAAATACTACCAATTTTACTTTTGCTAAACTTTATTTAAAATTTAAAAAAGGACACAGTCACTCACTTCCCACTGGGTGGGTAAGTAAAACTAAAAAAACAAAACTATATTCAAGTATAAAAAACAATCAAAAATAAATTATAATTAATTGGGACATAAAATAAGAAATAATAACAAATACCTAATAACAAAACTGCCTATTTTTTTATTATCGAGTTTTGATACAAAAAAACTGTTTCCTGCACTGGAAAACACCCGTTCACTGGAAGTTGATGTGGCTGGTACACATAAATACGGTTATAAACCGGTTACGGTTAAATCGGATGTGGTTAAACTGGTTCCAGTTAAACTGGTTACGTTCTTTAATGGTTTTTTTGGTCCTAGGGAACCGATCACGGTTACCAGTCTTAATAAATATGGCCATTGGATAAAATACAAAGAATCAGGTCAAATACTATAATATATCACTATTTCAAAAGTTTTCATGTGAATCAGTTTAGAGTTTTTCTATAGTGTGGCAAATTTGATACATTGTATTTTGAAACATTTTCATAAAGTTGCAAATTTTCTACAAGTGTTTTTTTGCAGAAAATAAAAAAACTCAATTATTTGTATTTTGAGTACACTTGTAGTGTATTATACCTAAATATGAAATATTTTTTTTTATTTTTCGAAATTCATGTAAAGTAAATGGCAAAAGTTTTACAAGAGGAAAGAGTTTAATAATGTTTATAAATATGAACAATACAACTTTGACATGCACTAGACCAGATGGCCCTTTAAATACCATTCAATTTGAACATTTCTACAGAATTATTACGTCTGATGTCACTTCATCAGATTTCCTATTTAAGATGTTTTTATTGGGAAAATGGAAAAGTTTAGAGGAAAAAATAATAAGGGTTTGTTCATTTAAATACCTAGGCCTTCAGAGAATGGGGACATATTTTTTTGTTTATATTAGCAAAGTAAACACTTTATTAAATGCAGGTCATTATTATGTAGTCTAAAGGAAATCTCAGGTAATGATGGAAAATCTAAATGTAGTGGTTTTGTAGATTCTCTGTATAGTGTTGCTGTTTGTCTAATTATTATAGGTAAGTTAAATAGATAATTTTCTTCACAAATTCTATTTATACACAAACTAAATATCTAGTTTTGACTTCTTATGAAAGTGATCTTCTAGATCAAATATACAAAGGGCCATAGATAAATAATTTATTACACACTAGTTTTTGCTCGCGTGGTGTCGTGTTTATAATTTAAAAAAATAAATGATTATTTATATTTATTAATTTTTACTATTTTTTATTAATTTCTATTAATTTTTAATAATTTTTAATTATTTTTATTAATTTTTTATTAATTTTTATTAATTTATTTTTATTTATTTCCATTAATTTTTATTATTATTTTTACGATTTTCTTTCTTTCTTTAAATGTGAATATTCAAAAACCTTGAAATACGTCATTGTTTTCTTATGAACAATTTCAATTTTAAAATTTCTACAATTAAAAAGCGAAATTCTTTAAAACTTTCCGTTTCCTCTCTTAATATGTAAAATCCAAATACTTTGAAACATTTATTTATTTATGAAGAGTACCTACAATTCCAATTTTCAAGTTTTTACCATGCAAACTTTCACTCCCGACACATTTCTCTTATTTCCCCCATTTTCCTTCTTTCCATCATTTCCCCTCTTACCCCCATGTTCCCTCTTTTACCTCTTAAAATATAAAAATCAAAAACCTGAAACACCATTATTTATTTGTGATGAGTAGCTAGGTAAAATTCCAATTTTCAAGTTCCTACCTATATAAAAATCAGATTCCTTGCAAACTTTTAACACCCGTTTCCCCCCCTCAAAATGTGAAAAGCCAAAAACACTTGTCTATTTATTTATGAAGAGTACCGAAAATTCCAATTTTCAAGTTCCTACTATACAAACTTTCACTCCCCACACATTTTTCTCATTTCCCCAATTTCCCCCATTTTCCTTCTTTCACTCATTTTCCCCTTTTGCCCCCATTTTCCCTCTTAAATATATGAACATAAAAAGACCATTATTTATTTGTGATGGGTAGCTATAATTCCAATTTTCAAGTTCCTACCTATAAAAAAACCGATGCTTCCATGCAAAATTTTAACCCCTTTTCCCCCCCCTTAAAATGTAAAAAACCAAAAACCCTGAAACACGTCATTATTTATTTATGCTCTGTAGCAGTATTTCAAATTTTCATGTTTCACTACCACTATGCAAAAAATTATGTCTGTTCCCTTGGTCTGTAGAAAACAAAAACAAATCGATCTCAGGGGAACCGTACATTTTTTCGGGATAAAAAGTAGCATATGGCTATTCCAGGTTATAATCTATATTTGTGCCAAATTTCATCCAGATTCTTTGGCCGTTCTTGTGTGATTGAGCAACAAACATCCATCCAAACTTTCGCATTTATATAATTATATGATTTACAGTAAATATTAAACATATTTAACCAAAGTAGTGGTAGCAGAAGAAAGTATAGGAGAGCAAATTTCAATAACCAATTACTAAAATTCAATATTCTTACCTTTAGTTGCCATTTCAAAACTCTGTGTTCTATGAAATTCAACTTTTCCAGAACATGTATGTATGGAATGGCTAGTTACATTTGCTGTTGAATTATTAGAAGATGTCCTACTACCAAAAGAATTTGCACTATTTGGAGGACTTTCTTGAAGTGTTTTTACATCAATTTTTTTTAACAATTCTTCAAAAGAATCATTAGCTAACTGTTTTTCCTTTGGACTCATCTTTTTAAAATTGATTTTAGGACTAACTGGACTTGTTTGGGGTCTATTTTTATTTTCATTAATTTTTAGGTCATTTTCAACTTGCTGACTGAAAGCAAATAATTGTTCATTGACACTTTCGTCCATTAAATCATCAAATTCATCTTCTGGTATATGTTGAACAACACTATCTGTTTTAAAACATTTATACTCTGCTTCTTCTATTGGAGATAATGGTACACTCTCTTCATAATCTGGAAAGGCCAATTGTTCTCTTAAAGATTTTAGTTCTTCTCTCAGTTTCTCAAATTCTTGCACCGAGTTTGCTGATGGGTGCCGCTTAAGAGGGACTTTTGGTGATTGAACTAAAAGCCGTTTTTGGCATTTCCTTGGTTGTTTTTTTGCTTGAGGCGAGTTCCAATCCCATACTACATCTATATTATCTGAGGATTCTTGCGTACATGCTATTTGAAGAGGACTGTCTTCAGTATCGAGATGTAGAACCCTTTTGGGTGAAGGACTCCCTACAAAAAAAAAATAAGCACTGCATCGTAATAATTTTAAAATAATACTAACGTGCTGATTTTGCATTTGTCACGTTTGTTTTAATATTAAACCGCTGTTGTCTCTCCATTCTCCATAAATGAATTTTTAAAAAACGACGAAAAAGTTACAAAATCAAAAAAAAAGTCAGTTCTAGAGATCCAGGATGAAGGTGTCAGTTGTCAGTTATAAATAGACAAATGACATTAAACTAAACAATAACGAATATTCAGCCAAATATGTCCTAACCGAAGAGGCAAGACAAAAAAAGGCAAATTGTTGTTAACCTTAAACAGAATTTTAAACCTAACCGCCTAACCTAACAAAAAAAACAGTTTTTGTGTTTTTAGTTTTGTTTTCTTTCATAGATAGATACAAAATAAATACATTTTGTTTGTTATTTGGGGCGATTATGGAAGCTCCGCCAGTATTACCTTCACTTGACAATGAATTAAGGAAATACCTACTTTGTCCTGAAAATTTACCAATACATCAATATGAAAGAAATCAAAAATTCTGGTCGCGGGATCCCAATCCCAAAGAACTTTTATATTTCGAGGGATCACCATTAACAACTACTTTACAAGTAATTGGTTTACTTATTTATTTTAATGGAACTATATAATTTCCATAATTTTAGGTCCAAAGGGATCGCAATACTGGTCAAGTCATAGGCTTTAGAGAAATTTCTTTGCAATCGGCAGGAGCCACTGCTAAAAATTCTATGTCGTTAAATAGAGCCCCAGCGCCCCCATCTGAAGCAACTAGAGGCAGTGCTTCTTTTATGCCTTTTTGGCCTGGAAGCTTTCCTTTGCCAAAATTTGAGGATAAAGAAGACACTGTTCCAGAGAGTGGTGAATATATTAGTTTTACATGACCTGGCTACATAATTTTAACAATAAGGGTGGATTCATAAACTATGTTCAGTTGGCGCTCAGTTCGAGTTGGCAAGACATAACCACAAATTCCACAAAATAAAATTATATTTTGGTGTTATTTTTGTTTTAATTATATTTGTAGATGGTGTTGGTTATAAAATAATTATGAATCCGGTATAATTTCTTATCCAAAACATACTTACCTTGTCATTCTGCTCTGTTTATGTTGAACTCGAACTGAGGGCGAACTGAATGCAAACTGAACATAGTTTATGAATCCTCCGTAAAAATTCCTATTCCACCTGGTAATTCGCTTTTATTAGATTAAATGAAGTTTAGGATTAAGACAAAATAGAACTTAATACAACTGAAATTTTGAAAAACTCTAAATTTTTCTTAAGAATAAAGTGTGATTTTTTATATATTTACTGATTAGGTATCTACAAGTATTACTAAATAATTTAACCCTGAACTAAGGACACCTAATTTTAGGACACAGGTATTGACAGGAAGTCTTATGGACTTTGATTTGAAAAATTTATTGTCACATTTTTTCGATTCAGAATGCCCTCTAACAGCAATTTAATCCGCTTAAAATCGTGAGACTTGACTAAAACAAACAAAATTTAATTCATCACTACTAAACTTGATACCATTTATTATAATTAATAATATTTATTCATAACAGAAAACAAATTATGTAGGTATATGGTTAATTTCAATAAAATATACAGGGTGGGCCACCGGTAACGCCTCGGTCTGTAGATCCAAAACTATATTTTTTTTAAATCTGTTTTCTCAGCAAGATGTTAATCAGAAAAGGTGACAATTTAAAAATAATTTAATTTTAGTAGAATCACAATCGACACCGAGTAATAAATCAAAATTTTATAGGAATTTTACAGCACAGGTGGCTCAAACAAAATCTGATTTTCAAGAGCCGGTAGTTAAAAACTTAAGAAATTTAAGAATTTTACCTGTACCGCCCGGTTTTTGTAGAACGTAACAATGGGCTACCCTTATTTTAATCCCTTTTAAGACTGATGAGTGCACGGTTGGGTAAATAAGGGGGTATTTGTTTGTATTTTTTTTGTTACTATTTTTAACTTAAATAATTATAATTTAACCGTCGGGGTGCTTGTTTTAGTCCCCTTGCCAATCGCCCTGAAAAAAAATTTTTTGATTGGCTAAGGCCAATTTTTCGTTTTTTGTGTTTTTTTGGTAAATTTAATATTTTTACCATTTTTTTGACATGCTTCGGTTTTGCTTGCGTTTTTGCAGTCTCTTGAGCTTTGTCAGTGGTTTAGTTTCTGGCAGCATTAATTGAGTGGTCTCAACGCCGCGCCGCCAGATCCTAATTCTTTTTTGCTAATACGATTATAACATTTAGATATAAAATAGATATGCTTACCCACTCTCAAAGATCAGGAAACGTGAAAGTCTCTGAATCACTATATTCACTTGATGAGTCATTATTTACTGATATTATTAAAGGTGGCACTGTAGTATCAACATCCAAGATTTTGTCCAGATTCCAATGTTTTCTTCTTCTTTTAGCACATGCTCGATTGCCTTTTGCTAATTTTCCTTCGTAACAAGTGATATGGAGGTTTCTAACAATGCTTCTACATCTTTTAACTTAACTGTCATATTATGTCGACCTAAATATCCTTTAACTTGAAGACGCACAACATCAATACCATGTGTTTTTGCAATTTCATCCACTACATAACGTACTGGAGGCTTATTTAATTTCACTATTTCTAGTAGTTCTATTTTTATTGATTTTTCTGGAAAGTTAATGTTTCTGTCTGTTAGCCACTTAATGATATCATCTATCTTCCATGAAGTATTTGGCACACTTTCAAATAGACGTGAATGGTAACTAGCGTTATCCATTACTATAACTGAATCCTTTGGTAAATGTTCTATCATCTGCTGAAAATATTCTTTAAAAACATCAGCGTTCATATCTTCATGGTAGTCTCCGGTTTTGAAATATTACAGAACCACATTTTGAAAACCCGTCATCACTTCCAATATGGGTTATAATTAGATGTCGTCCTTTACCGGAAGGAACCTTCAATCTTTCCAAAAATGCCTGTTGTGAAGATTGAATGTTTGTGTCCTGCTACATTTTGCTAACTGTGTAACCTTCATTCACCCAAATAATATATTTTTTTGCCTTCTGCACATAATTTAAAAATGGTTCTGAGGTATCTCCGTCTCCAACAAACAATTTCCTCAGAATCAATAAGTGCTGCTTTTCTGTCCTGTTTATCCCACTTGAACTTCAACTTTATTAGAGTTTCCCGTAGTTTTGTCTTTTCCATTTTAGGAAAATACCGATCATTATCGATTGCGTCCAAACCCTTGGCAAGTTATGGTATTTTTTTTTGTTTTTTTTTTTTTTTAATAAAATTAGTAAACTTTTTTTCTTATTCCGCTTTTAATTTGTTCAGTAAATTTCACTTTTTTCTTACCTCCTGCATTTTTCTTTGGGGGTGCAACAACTCCACTTATAACTTTATATATTGTTGATTTGCTTACACCCATCATATTACTTGTCATTTCAACAGTATCGTCAACAGAAAACAAATAATTTTCCATCCTTAGGCAATTATAAACATTGTATACAAATATTTTCTCGTTAACTGACAACACATACTTTTTTATGCGTTTCACAGGTGTAAACTTTGAACTTGAACCACACTGCATTTTTCAATACTACTGTCACTATTAACCGAAAATAACCACAACTTCTTACTATGATAGATAATATCGAAGACTAATCAAACAGGGTGGTAATATTGGGAATTGATCAATATACTAACTGCAACTGCCTATCTTATTGTCATACCAAACCATAGGTAGGTGTAACCATCTTATAATCCCACCCCTTTGTTATCATTTTGGTTTTTTCATGGCATCTCCAAGAAGATGATAAAATAACGATTAACCCTTAGATTATAGATTTCTATAATCTAAGGATTTATCCCATTTACATTTTTAATTCAATTATAGTCACATTTATAGATTTTAAACCCTCAGATTACTTTCTATAATCTAAGCTGAAACCTTTCTCTCCACTTTCACCTTGATATCAAAAATTTCCAAGAAGTCAAATGATACAGTATTTTAGAAATAATAAGAGTCTGGGTTAAATTTGCTCGAGTAGATTTGCTAATGAGAATATGCTTATTTAAATATAAAAACCTAAGTGCTCCATAACTTTGTTTTGAGAGTGTTTATATGTTTGTCAAATCTCAATTGTTCATCAAAGAGTAACTCTAATTTTTTTGATTGTTCAACGATTGGTATTGTTTCATTGCTTATCTTCAAGTTTAAATTAGATTTGAGAAGCTCATTAGATGTTTTATTGCAGTAGATAATGCTTTTTGATTTAGAGGCATTTAAATGTAAATTATGGTTTGAGGAGTATGTATAAATTCGATTTAAATCTTCTTTAATTTGTTCATTTGCAAATTTACAATTGTCAACATCAAATTCATGAATTACGTCATCAAAAAATTAAGATAAAATATTACATATTTGGTTGCACAAACCAAACGTATTATAATAAAAATAGTAAAGGTCCAAGTAACGATCTTTGTGGTACTCTAGATTTTGTGATCGATGATGCAAAAAATTGAGATAAAATATTACATATTTGGTTGGACAAACCAAACGTATTATAATTAAAATAGAAAGGTCCAAGTAACGATCTTTGTGGTACTTTAGATTTTATAATGGATGATGTTGAAAACTGATTATCTATTACGACCTTCTGTGAGCGGTATGTTAAATAAGTTTTAATAAAATTTATTATCACGAAAATGTAAATAAAGTAACAGCAAAATCATTTTTTTTATATTATGAGTGAATTGTAGTGTAAACACTGACATAGAGTCTGCTCTTGCTCCTTACATATTATAATTCGAACTAATTAATTTGCTCAATGCTGCTTTTGCAGTGTTTAGGAAGGTACTTAAGGAAGCAGTGATGAGAAAAAATTATAGAGGCTATTAGAAGGTTAATCAAGTACGAGGGAGTCTGGTAGACTCCATGTCAATAGTTGTGGGTTTATATTTTAAGTTCACCAAGATTTGACCTTTTAGTTTTAGTTGTATGGGGTGCCAATTTAAAACTTACAATGACTATTCTCATGAATTAAAGATAATATCAGAAAATGTTTAAAATATTTTCTAGGACATGAAGGGCTCAAATGACAAAATATAGAACTTACCTAAAAACCCTCTATGCACCACCTACATCAACGAAAATTAGTAAATAGCAATCCCTACTTGTCATTTGTCATACATCATTAGAAAACTAATAAAAGAATGCTTTTCAAGATATAAGCACAGCTTATACAATACAGCTAAAACACTCTCTTGGCGGCAACGGTTTGCGTCGATTTCGTCGCGCATCGCTTAAGCTCCGCCTTCGAAGGGAAAAGACGGTTTTGGCGTTCAGAATCGTACTTAGGTAAGTTGTTGAGTCGTGCGTATAATTTCGTTGATTGTATAATTTCGTGGAGCCTATAATTTCGTTGATTTTGTTTGAGTTAAAGGTACTGTTATTATTTTGGTGACTCTTTAGCAGTGAGTAGAATAATAAAAAAAAAAAGACATCATTCTGTTTGTGCAGTCAAAATCTGTTTTAATAAGGGTTATACCTGCAAAAAAACATTCTTTAGTTTTCCCAAGGACCCAAACCGATAAGTACCACATTATAAAAAATTTTCATTGTTAAAAATATAATTTATACAGGGTGTCCCATTAGTGCGTTATTGTTCATTATTTTGTTGTAGACACGCAAGAAAGTTTTAAATAAAAGTTATATGAATTTGAAAAATACCTACATATTTTAAAAATATCTTTGGATATACAGGGTGTCACGTTTTTGCCTGGCAAATTAAAATGTATGTTTTTTAAATGGAACACCTTGTATTTTATTTTATGATGAAATTATTAACACCCTAAATTATTGTAAAGACGAATTGCTATCAGGTATGTGTGTGGTTACCTTTTAACAAAAGCCTTGCGGATCCACTTCTGCGATACCTGTCTTAAATATAACAAAGATCACGTTGAATTAGATGATTTTTCTTTTTATTGCTTTTTAAAGGCATATGATAACGCCAATTCAGATAGATACATTTGGAAATCTGCAACTGTCAAATGATGAATTTGTAGAACTAATATTCAATATTGAAAAGATATTTCAAAATAATTTTGAAGAATTGGCTACAAAAAATAACATTTGTACCACACTTTTAGAATTAATTAACCCAATACCCTTTAGTCATCCATGCTAACGTTTTCCAAAAGAATAACTTATTTTATTGTATGTTTAATCTCAATAACTAAAAAATATACTGACAATTAGTTTGACAGAATTGTCATTTATTTAAAATTTTAAAAATAATAGCAGTCGGTTGATTAAAATATGAACGGTGATTGGCGAATTTATTTTTTTTGCAGTGTTCTCACTACCTAGAATGGATATGAAATATATTCGTTCAATTGAAGGCAATAGCATACTTTTTCGTTTTGTAATCTGTGCATGGATATTAGCCAATCTACGCACATACTACAAAACGAAAAAGTATGTTATTGCGTTCAACTACGAATATATTTCATATCCATTTTAGGTAGTGAGAACACTTTAACAAAATTAAATCTACAAATCACAGTTCATATTTTGGTCACCCAACTCCTATTATTTAAAAATTTTTAAATAAGTGACAATTCTGTTAAACTAATTGTCAATATATATTTTAGTTATTGGTATTAAATATACATTAAAATTTTTGTGTAGACTCGATAAATAATAGCATTTTTGTTTTTATTGTGTCCACATTTAAAAAAAATAAATTTTAATCAAACTACATGCTACTAATTTAATTACGAGTATTAAAACTAAAGTCCTGAAAGTTTCGGTGAAGATGCCTTCCACGCGAAAAGCCCGGGATCGAATCTAGGCCGAGGACTAATTAATTTTTCATGTTTATTTTATTTTATAAATTAGTCAACTTCGTAAATTATTTTAAAATTAGTTATTTTGTCTAAATAACCTAAAATAATTTTTTAAATTTGTAGATTTTCGTTAGTGGGTCGTAGCAAAAATATACTGACCATATCGAGTGGATTGTTCATATCACAATCAGACGATTGAGTACTCCGCCTACGACGTCGTGCTCAAACTTCGTATTTGTGTAATATGGCTATCATATCCACCCTTGTTGAACAAACTACAATTTATTTGTTTTCTTGGTTTAAGTTTTATATCAGAAATAGGAACTAAATTAATTTACTTTTCAAGTTTTCTTGTAAAAATCGATATTACTTTCTCCAAGTACAAATTTAGTACCTACCTAAAATAAGTACTAATTATGTAATATCGTGTAATATTGTAATTCAAATTTCATATTACTATAAAATTTCAAAATTCCCTACTTCGGTATGGTCAGATAAAAATTGAATATATTATATTAATAAATATTGTCAATGTATTACTTTGACAAATCTGTATTTCAATTAATAAGAATACATCTAAATATAACCAATATTGTTAAAATAAAAGCACAAATTCTTTATAATTCCAAAATACCATAGAGTTCCCAGACCTCAGTCGAAGCATTCGTTTATCTAGGTATAAACCCTTTGCGCGAATAGTAACACTTGCCAGAGACACGGGGTACCACTTGATTTGCATCCACGAGCGTGACACAATTCTTTAACAATTGAAGTCCTTGGTGTAAAAAGGATCCAAGCCACAATTTGTCGTGAAGTGACTGTTTTAGCTCAAAACATTTGTTAACGAGGATTTTACTAGCCACATACAAATTATTTTACCTCTAATCCGAAAGATGTGCTATTTTTCGCAATATTTAAATTTAAATAATTTTTTTAATTATATTTAACAGATTTAAAACAAATTAAAAATTTAATTTTCCATAATTTACTTAATATGGCATGTAACCAAACTCATTACGCCAAGGTTTTCAATTTTTTCAATAATAAAAAAATTGTTTAATCCGGGCCCGACTTTTCCCTCGAATCTAACAGAGATAGCACCATTCCGTCTTGCTTGGTTCTCGACCGCCAGATCAAAGACGCCGACACGGAGTTGTGGAGCTGTATTGTATAAGCTGTGATATAAGTTCAATAATACATACCTGAAATCAAATATTTCCAGTCCAAAAGATTTTTTTTATTAGGTTTTGCTTCTCTGATATTTTCTTTAATCCATGAGATATATGCAATTTTTTAAACTAAAAAAATATGGATTGTAGATACCTTAAATTTATTTGCCTACTGTTGCCCTCCTTCAGTGCATATAAATAAAAATAAGTGTTTTTTTTTTCTATTTGGATTAAACTTTACATATTTTTTACTTTGTAGAAACTTTACTGACAGTTCCACCAGGTTTTGATAGAGGTTTAACCTTTGGAAAAGATGGAGTGACACTTTCTAATGAAGACGGAAAAATTGAAAAAGAAATAAAAAATGAATCACCAAATGTTATAAATCTAATGGAAATTGTTCAAAAAGAGCAAGATTTGTTAGGTAAATTAAATCTCATATTGCAAATCTAAGTATGGTTTGGCTCAAAAATACTTTTTAGGAGTTTTTGAATCTGAATATGTTCTATCAGCCAAAGAAACAAAAAATAATGAAGTCACTTTACCTGAGGAAGAAGAAATATTACCTAAAGATGCTCCAGTGCTAAATATAAGCAGTACTGCATCGAAAAATCTTGCCAATACAAGTGAATGGGCCGTATTGCTTGATACTACTAAACCAGTAACAAATTTTAAAGAAAAAATTCCCGAAATGGCTATGGAATTTCCTTTTGAATTAGATATTTTTCAAAAACTTGCCATACTGCAGTTAGAGCAACACAATCATGTTTTTGTGGCTGCACACACATCAGCTGGAAAGACAGGTAAGTAAACTGTAGGTACTATTTTTTATTTATTTAAAACTAGTACGCTACGGATACAAAAGTCCAAATGGTACATCAAAAATATATTATAAAACTAAAGAGATAGAAGCAATTAAGACAAATTAACAGATACTTTTTTAAGGAAGAAAGACTAAGTACAATCAAAACTATTACACTCTGAATAATGGTGGCGGATTTAGGGAGAGAGCGCGCGAACCTCCCTTAAGCTTTTTTAAATAAGAAAAAAAATATATTTTTTAAATGGATTTAACCTTTTTTTTTCCAAAACTGCTACTCTGATTATTTTCCAAATATTTACAAATTTCTTCAAATTCTCTGTACATTTACAATTTCTGTACCAACTGCAGAAAGTCTTAAGTCTTTTTAAAATATGACCACATTTAAAAATATTATTATCAAGTTAAGTTACTTTTTGGACACACTGTATACAGACAGTCCATTATCTTACCCAATCTTACCTCAAAGAATACAAAAAGCCATAAGGCAAAAACAGATAGATGTCTATGTACGGAAGCATCTCCATAGCAGGTGGTGCAAACAAGATGATACCATCGTGCAAATCCTCTACAATTGCCCGATGCTCTTATTTATTGAAAGATTTGTGTTTGGCGAGTATTGCCAGAGGCCAATATAAGAGAAGCATCTCTCATCGATTTGTTAACTACATCAACTGAGGCTGGTTAACGAGCTAAGAGGGGCTTATCAATTTAGGAGGACGCACAGTGGGCATAGTGAGGCCTAAGTGACGTGGGGAAACCTACCCTCCATAAGTTAGAGTTTATTTATTTACCAATATCCTACAGGGCTTCCCCCATTTACAGAATAAGGTGTGAACAAATAATATAAATATATAAACATAAGGGATGTATCATCCCTAATAAAAATGTCTAAACTGCTTTTTCAATGGTTTATTTCACGATCAAGTATTCTCAATTACAATGTTGCTGTGGTATTGCCACTGTCTATTAGCGTACTACCCACTGCGCTGGTCTGCCTTCGCCCGCTCGTCCATCCTGACACGCATGTGTACGGACTTCAAGAATGTATGGTGGGGAGTATAGAGAAATACCGCTAACACGGCCATCCTACAATTGGTGCGTCCTCGCGCCACATATATCTGGAATTACAAAATACGAAAACAGAACTACTGTTACGACTTATGAACATTATCACTAATGTTCTTTTTAGACGCTAAATGATTAATTATTCTTTCAATTAATGTTGGTGGAATGGCCACCATTACCATAAACATTAGTGGAATTGCCACTTAATACTCTTTCAATAAATGTTGGTGGAATTGTCACCATTACAAGACACATTAGTGGGATTGCCACTAATTATTCTTTTAATTAATGTTGGTGGGATTGCCACCATTATTATCATGATTTATTCTGGAACATCTGGTGGGATTGCCACCCTAACACTAAACACTAGTGTTACAACACTAAACCCTAGTGTTAATTTATTATCATGATTTATTCTGGAACATCTGGTGGGATTGCCACCCTAACACTAAACACTAGTGTTACAACACTAAACCCTAGTGTTAATTTATTATCATGATTTATTCTGGAACATCTGGTGGGATTGCCACCCTAACACTAAACACTAGTGCAATAACACTAAACCCTAGTGTTAATTTATCATGATTTATTCAGGAACATCTGGTGGGATTGCCACCCTAACACTAAACACTAGTGTTACAACACTAAACCCTAGTGTTAATTTATTATCATGATTTATTCTGGAACATCTGGTGGGATTGCCACCCTAACACTAAACACTAGTGCTACAACACTAAACCCTAGTGTTAATTTATCATGATTTATTCAGGAACATCTGGTGGGATTGCTACCCTAACACTAAACACTAGTGTTACAACACTAAACCCTAGTGTTAATTTATTATCATGATTTATTCTGGAACATCTGGTGGGATTGCCACCCTAACACTAAACACTAGTGCTACAACACTAAACCCTAGTGTTAATTTATTATCATGATTTATTCAGGAACATGTGGTGGGATTGCCACCCTAACACTAAACACTAGTGCTACAACACTAAACTCTAGTGTTAATTTATTATTATGATTTATTCAGGAACATTTGGTGGAATTGCCACCCTAACACTAAACGCTAGTGCTACAACACTAAACCCTAGTGCCTATTTATTATCATAATTTATTTAGTTAAATTTGGTGGGATTTCCACCATAAATCAACAAAAACAATTATTTTAATTTAATATTGTGGGATTTCCACTCACCTTTTTTTTTAAATTACTTCGATGACCATAGCAACTGATCTTGAGCGGCTACAGTTATTCGCTGTCGCTTTTTGTGAAGTTGATATATTTCATGTGGTAATACCTCTCCAACTGTGTAAGGCCCTTTGTATTTTGGCCTCAATTTTCCCCCACCTGCGAGCTGTGAATCTTCAATTGCCACGATATCGCCTGGCTTAGATAATGTGGCTCGACGCCTAGTTTCATTGAATCGTTAACCTTGGTTTGACGGTCATCAATTTTTGTGATACTACGACGGCCTCTTCTACTGCTATTCACTGGTTTTCTTTTTCTGCTAAGAGTGTTGCTCATAATAATTTAAAGAGAGTTAATCATTACACATTCTACCATTTCCACATGGCACTTCGGTTACTATATAATCAATCTGCTTTACTAAGAAAGGTTTTGTAAGTTATTGAATTAAATGCAGCAGCTATAATAATTCATATTGGTTATCTTATTTCTTCAATAATTGATATTAGACAACATATGGAATCCTTAGAAATTGTTTCTAGCTTGCAATATTTTGAGAATGCATCGATTATAACTAATATTTGAATACAACCACTAGAGTTCACTAAAGAACCTACATGATTAATATACTATGTGTCTAAAATGTTATGTGACTTTTTCCATGTTACCAAAATTCACGTCAAGTGATGTATTTTTTTTTAAAGCACTGACCCATTTTCGGCCAATATAAAATAATAAAAATAAACAGTCTCTGAATACCTTATACTATCCTATATGTGAAGACCCATCAATTTATAAAGTCAGAATAAACAAATAATCGCGCTGCGACGAACATACAATATTTTCGGAGATTTGTTTATAGTTGCCCTATTTAACAATTAGGTAGGTCAAAGTCAAAAACCGGCTTATTAATTATCTGATGACAAATCGTAACACTTTGCTGGAAATCTCGGAGCGTATGCTTATCGGTAATTTTGTTTGTTTGTTTATTGTTTTTAACGGGCACACTTTTAACTCGCTTACATAATTCACTGGATTTTTTAATAATCTATATGTTACATTTTATGTCCAGGGTGGTACTCAATAGAAAAGTTTTAATTCTATAACTTATCACATCAACGCGCCGCGCTCGTATATAATTTGTTTACTGCTTTTTCTCGAACCGAATTAGTCTGTATAAACTATTGAATGCACACTGTACAGATACACACGAAAGTGTTCAACCACTTTCACTATAACAAGTCTTTAGATTGTAAAAATGTTACCTTAATTCACAATCAGTCGCACGGCGACTATAGTATGCAATAGGTTTAGTAACAAAAGCAGTTACCTGTTTGGAACTTTCTTCTATTTCCAACGTGGTAAAATATTTTAAAAGCATTAATTTTATCTTCAAAACCTTTTTTTTTTTTAATAGCACAATAGGACTTTTATATTTTATAATACAATAGGAATACTCTCCCTAATTCACCCCTTGTACTTACGAGTGAATTTCATTCTCCAAAGTTGACTGAGCTTGTGTGTGGAAAGAACGGCTATCATTTTATTTGTAGTGACGCTCCGGGACGACTTAAAGATGACTGCCATTTGACTTACAGATGGGGAAAATCCAGAAAACCTTACCCACCTTCATTTTAAGTGACTTCTGCGGATAATGTCACTGTTTATAATTTTCTTCTGCTGAATTTTGTCTTGATACGCTAATCGCCTTCGTCGATACGCTACTGGAGTACTGCTTTTTAATCTTAATTGACATTTTTCCGGTAGTTATGTGGTCAGGAGATTTATTCTTGTAAAATGTTAAAAGTCTATTCACTTGTATTTTTAAAGTGTCTTTTAATTCTAATTGATTAATTTTCATATCGTTCAATTTTTTATTGTAAACATTTTCTGAATGTTGAGCAGGTCATAATGTAACCTAATCCCATCGGCATTTTTCTCGACACTTAAACAAGGTCGGCATCTGACATTGCATCCAATAACAATATCTTCTGCAACCACAATATTTGGAACGACCTCTAATGTAACAGTCGGCAAATGACTAACAAATAACAAAAAGCGATAATGTCAACAACTCCAAGAAGCACCTGCATCTTATTCAGCTAGCCCAATCGATCCTTTTAATGTTTTTACTACAGATTGTTAAATTATTGATATGTCAGCATCACTATCAATAAGGAATTTTAACGACTGAGCTTGCTCACAGTATAATAACATGGCTATCGGTGTCAAATTTAGATGGCGTTATTTATTTTAACACAAATGTTTTTTTAAACTTCCTTGTTTATACCAACAATTGGATTCGGAGTGACCCATTTTTTTTAATTAATGCACTAATACTGTCGGATTTTTTATGATTAATAACTGCGTTAAATGTACTCGCCTGTTATATTCTCCGACATGGATTTTGTTGGTATTTTGGCGGCGGCTTCTCGTTTAAACTGACTTCTTGGTTTTCTTATGATCTCTGCATTTTTCGTCATTCTCGGGGACTCAAGTCAACATGGATCGCATCAATTTCGGCAAGTAATTTTATGAGCTCACCACTCACGTTCGGAATTTGGATTTTGAATTGTCTATACCGGAACTGAATGCCATAGCAAAGCTTTATAAAATTTAGTGATGATCCACAATTTTTGATTTTCACAATCACACACCGTGAGTTACAATCATGGCATTGAAGCGTAACCTTGTATTCACGAGCAGCTGGTGTTTTCTTGTCAGCGAATGTAATAATTAGGTTATGACAAAGTCTTGCCACGTTCGAGAAAGAAGTCGCCAGTCACAACAATAACAATAACCGCGATTATTAGATGCTTTGCTCGATTTAGCGACCATAAAGTTATCTCTAACGCTGAGTTCGTTTTTTATTTTGGTTAGCATCACTTAAGCCATTGGTTTATGGAATATGCGCTATCGTCAGGGTCATAGCTGGTAAGTCGAAAATAGTGCACAGGCGCGAATGTTGGCGCTTGCGTGTTAGATTAATCTGCTCCTCCAACTCTGGGTGTTGGCTTGGCGAACGGTTACGTAGCCATTTTGGAATGTTGAGATACATCAGCATTTATTACTCTTGGGTTGCTACAAAGTTTATTAATGTTACCTGCCACTGAAATTTAGCACGCTTTAAACTATGTCAGTTCACATTGTCTTTAACATCGACCGATATTGTGTTCTGCTGACGCACTGTCACGAGGTTCAGGATTTTCGTCCGCCATTGTCACTAGCACTAACTTCTACTTAAATAATTAATTATAGTCTATTAGCCGCGGTACGCGTAGTGATCCCACTTCTGATATAAACATAAGGGATGTATCATCCCTAATAAAAATGTCTAAACTGCTTTTTCAATGGTTTATTTCACGATCAAGTATTCTCAATTACAATGTTGCTGTGGTATTGCCACTGTCTATTAGCGTACTACCCACTGCGCTGGTCTGCCTTCGCCCGCTCGTCCATCCTGACACGCATGTGTACGGACTTCAAGAATGTATGGTGGGGAGTATAGAGAAATACCGCTAACAAATATTCAAAGACAGCAAAGTGCATCCTGAAAAAAAACTTTACTAAAAGAAAAAAAAGAATGCACCCATCTGACTCAATTTTAAATAATATAAATTAACAAACTAATATAAATAAAGACTAACAAATTTTATAAAGAAAAATTAGTTACAATAAAATCATACAACAGAGCAAATTAAGCAATAATTGATGCATAAATAAATAAATAAAAGTTACTAATTCGACAAGAACACTCTTTTAATAGACGAGACAGAACAGTTAAAAATATCTAAATTTACTTCAATATTTAAGTAGTTTACAATCATTTGATACAAATGAGATGCCTTGTATGTGTTGATTCTATGAGCGTGTTTGTGAAATGTATAATTATTTCGAGAATTAACCCTCAGAACATGAAAATTTAACATTCCAGAGATTAAAATGCAATCTACCTTGTTTTATATTATTTTAAATAGAAATATTACAGAATGCATCAATCGTCTGTTGAAAAGGCTACATGATTTATAACGTTCTAAATAAAAAATTTGAGGAATTCCTCTTACTGGGTAAATACCATCAATCCTAAAACACGCAGATTTGAAGAATCTTCGTTGTACACGTTCTAATAATGAATGTGATTTAAATATATTGGACTCCAAATAATACAAGCATATTCCAGTTTTGACATGACTAGCGAAGAATAAAGCATATACATCGTAGAAAAATTACCAAATGATCTCATATTCCGTACAATAAATCTCAAGATTCGATACGCAGAAGCGGTCGTCTTTTCAATGTGAGAAATAAGTTTACTATCAAAATATACTCCAAGATCTTTAATTAATTCGAGTCAGACAAATGTAGTATTTTGTAATAAGTAGTTATATATTGTTACAGAGTCTTTCGGCAAAACGACATAATATTAGACTTTTTGCATTTAAAGGTAATTTATTTACAATGCACCATTTACTTAAGCGATCGATATTGTGTTGGAATTTTTGACAGTCGGTTGTTTTTAATATCTGAAAATAATTTGAGATCATCGGCATATAAAAGGTGTAGTACGTCAAGATCATATACAATATCATTAATAAAAAGTACAAATAACAATGGTCCTAAAACGGAGCCTTGAGGAATGCCCGAAGTTTGAATGTACTTCAAGGATTTATATCCGAAATATTGAACATAGAGATAGCTATTACACAAATACGACTGAAAGAGATTTAATAAAAAATACGTGTGGCACTCGGGGACTGCCGCGGTAAAGCTATTGCATAGCATTTTTTATCAACTTATGCAATTATAATTATTTATTTATGCAGTATTTTTTTTTCTTTGATATTAATTCAAGTTACACTTTTTGAGCGTGGTGACCGATAAGAAAACAATTTTTTTTTCTTTTATAGAATAAATGAGAAGTTAATATTGTTTAAAATATTTTTATTATCTTACAATACATGTAGGTTATTCAGGAATTTTTATCATTGGAACTATAGGTTTATGGTAACTGAAATAAGAAACATAAGTTTGAGACTTGATATCCTCTAAATATCTGAAAAATATCGCGTCAATGGTGGTCCCATATTTTGTTGTGGAGTCTTGTGGATCATTATTCATGTTCAAATTCAATTTTTCCGAAAGAAAAGTTGTCAACCGCTCTGATTTTTTATCAGCGAAGTTGATGTTGAAATCGCCAGCCAAGATAAGTGGAAATTTATTACCATTTGTACCAAGTATTTTCGACCCTTCCTCAGTGTACTCCAGTAAAGTGCGATGAATAAAATGCTCTACCTCATCAAATTTTGGATTCGGAGAAATGTAAATTGCTACCATGACTATGTGTAGGCCATTTCTAAGTTTGCATAAGCACGCACAAATATCTCCAACAACGTTAGACGATGCACGGCTTTCAACGCCGCACCGCTATGCCGGTCGGAGTGGGGGGTGTTAGGTTTTCGTTACGGAATTTCTTGATTCGGTCGCCGCGCTCAAAGCCCACGATAAAAGCTATGCAATAGCTTAATAATTATTAACACCTAATGCAGATAGCTTGGATAGTAAAATCGTGTGGTCGATTATATCAAATGCTTTGGAGAAGTCTATAGACATCTATCAATAGCTTCAGATATAAATTGAGTTATACAAAATAAGTGTGTCACTGTAGAACGACCAGAAATAAATCAATGTTGAGATGGGCTTATAATTTCACGGCATTGAAACGAAAGATAATTATATACTACTATTTCAAACACTTTCGAGAAGTTATTCAAGATTGTAACGGGACGATAATTTGATATGCCATTTTTAAAAACAGGACATATTCTGGTCAACTTCCAGATATCTGGATAGTCCGAAGTTTTAAACATAAGACTAAAAATAACAGTTAATGGCTACAAAATATCAGCACAGTCTCTTAATAAAAAATCGGGAACATTGTCAGGACTGGTTGTTAATTTAGGTTTCAGCTTCTTTAACGCATTAAGACCTTCAGATTCCGTCACTTCAGCGATGTAAATATTATTAGGATTTAAATCTGTCATTGAACAATTTTTTTTAATTATTATTAGCATCATATTCGGTGTAATTGCCCGAAAAGAATGCTGCAAAACCCTCAACTATATCATCAGGTCTATTTAAACATTCATTATTTAAATTCATGCTGGGTATTGTAGGTAAGTTACCTTTTTTTAGAATTTATGAAGGACCAGAATGTCTTGGGATCGTTATTAATATTTTCTTCGCACAATCTTACATAGTCATCATAAGCTAATTTTGTTTTATTTTTAATTGCAGCTCTCAATTGGCTATAAATATTGTAGTCACAGTTGTCGTGAGTTGTTTTATGTTTTTCAAAATTTATTTTTTCTCCTGAGATCATTTATAATTTCATAATTAAACCAAGGAGGGTAATGCCTATTGGTGACCCTTTTTTTTGGTATTAACATTAATACAATTACTTAAAAATTACCAGTCGACATTAACTAGGCACTCGTAGAGACTAGGAAAATTTGCTTTTTTAGAATTAAACCCGGTTGTTGATGCCGGAGAGAGATTTTTTTGAGGCTGAAATGGTATCTCAATGATTAAAGGTGGATGATAAGAATCAGGTGATATTAGAATATTTGAAGCGTTTTTTACGTTGCATTCTGTAATATTAGATAGAATTAGATCTAAAATGCGATTAAGTTCATTTACTTCCGTATTAAATTGGGTTAAACTTAAAAGGCCTTGAAAATTTTGAAGTACTAGAATTTTTCTAGTTGAATTTAATTGTTAAAGTCGCCAAGAATTAATAGTTTATTATCGTACAAATGACAAAGGGATTTAATGCCATCCAAAAGAATTTCAAATTCTTCATTAGTTATATTAGGCGGAATATATAAATTTAAAATATATAGATACACATTATCATATTTAATTTTCACGGAAATGATATCAATATTAATTAGATCACGAAGAAAATTATACGAGCTTAAATCATTAAATACTGCCGATAGATGTTTCTTTAAAGCTAGCAAACATTCTCCCCCCTGGAACTTTTAGTTAAAGAATAACGTCTGTCTGATCGAAATACATCATATATTGTGGCATCAATTATTTCAAAATCTGTAATTGAGTCGTTTTATTGTAGTTGTGACAATTAATGCAATACTCGCTAGATTTTGGACATTCTCTTAGCTCATGGTTTTGTGCACAGAACGGACATATGAAAATAGTTGATATACAATTCCTTTGAGGAGTGATGGTATCCACTACATTTAAAGCAACGTCTCAAATCAATAGCATCATAATGTATACAATAATCATAACCATAGATTAGGTACAGTGAATAGATGGGAAACTCAATGGTAATATTCTGAGTCGATGTGCTGCCATCTATCAAATTGGAGTGGTACTAAAATTCAATATGGCCGCTTAGCGCGGGCTTTTTGAAATTTAACTTTCTGCTAGTCGTGCAAAAATATAATGAAGAAAATCAAACAAAAAAATAAATTGTTTCAAATCATAAAACAACCATATTGACGGTTTTGTGATTTGAAACTAGTCAAATATTTTGCCAATTTATTTTTTTTGTTTGATTTTCTTCATTATATTTTTGCATTAATTTCAAACGAAATAAAATGCAATTTATTTATTTATTTTTTTTTTTTTATTACAGTAAATTAACGCCGCATCACATAATTTGTCTATTTAAACATAGAAATACTCAAACAAATATGCATTTATACCATTTAAATAATTAAATATTTATAAAACAAACCTATCAAAAATGTTTTCTGTAACAAAATCGACATAATATATAAGTGCTCAAGACCAATATAAAAGTTTTGCGACTTGGAGTGGCAATAAGTTTGAAAAAATTAAAGTTGAAGCATCATCCTTTTGGTGTCTTACTATCAAGGCGAATTTGAGGGTGGATAAAATTTGCCATATGCTTATTGAGTCGACTAGTTAAGTTGAAGAACATTTCTTCATCCGATATTGTTTTATTGATTTATTTGTACAGCACTTGTAGTTATCATATTCTTATTCATCATCTGGGCACTGTGATAAATGAATTTAACTTTCAAGCTTAAATTAAACTTACACACGTTTGGACCTTTGAAGATTTTGGGGTGTTTTCTTGTTTGATGTCAATGGCATTGAATTAAATTTTGATATTGATAGCTAAGGCTCAAATATTTATCATCGATTTACAGGGTATTTTAAAGGGCCAACACTTTCTTTACAACATTGATCATTTAAAATCTGAAAACAAAAAGAAATTTAAATACCAAACCAATTATTTTAACACTGAATCAAAAACAAGTTTGTAAATATTACTTACTATTGATGCCAGTACAAGATGCATTTTTCTTAAGATACTTATTACAAATTGTTTGGTTATCCTTAATATGACGACCGAATATTTAATACGTGGTATAAATTGCATCACTACCAATATCTGGGAGTGCTTTATTGTTCGTTTCTGAAATCCATGTTCCCATGTAAGGTGTTGAAAACTAAATCTAGATTAATCAAAATCCAATACACCTTCAAATGCAACAGCCATTTTAATTTTTTTAAGTTTGAAGTTTTGTTGACAAGCTGACAACTAACATGACATTTCGATACGAGCGCCATCCCGTTAATTGGAGTGGTACTAAATTACCGTCCTCATGTTTTTCCATTTGAGTTACCAGCCCCTGATCATAACAAATGATTAATTTTTCTTGTGCTAATATTTTTTTATAAGTAGATATATCATACTGGACAACTGGCTGATAAAGTTTATTATTTTTCTTTAGAGGAATATTAGAAATAATTTTAAGATCATCGAAAAATTCGTTTTTATTTTAATTTTTCAGGTAGTTAATAAGATCCTCATCGAGACAGTTTTCCAGACATTCCAACAATTTTAAATCTAGGGTTTAACACTGGCACTTCTTTGATAGTATACTTGTCTTAAGAGGAAAATTTACATTACAAACTGAAAGACCTGCGGGGCAACGGTAGTTTAGTAGGTATAAAAATTACAACTTTAGGGTGGAGCCTAAATACTACAAAATTACTTCCGAGACTAAACAAAATCCGCATTCATTCATAATTTTAACAATTGCATGTAGATACGAGGGATACGTATTCCAAACTCTAACGCGCAAAGTTAGAACAAAGGAACCGAAAAATCCTACCACGGCTACCGACGGACGTTCATCACTACTTGAGTGAGTGAGAGTTACCTAAATTAGGGGAACCAGAATCGTATTTGTTTTTCTCGGTGCATTGCAAGATATTGTTATAACGCAGTTCGATTTTTTAGAGGGTTTTACATTATTTTTATATTTTAATTTAGTGAATAGGTTTAGTTAGATTAAATTTCATTTAGGAGTATAGAGTTGTGAAATATAAATACAAATAACAAAAAAATAGACGATTGGTTCGAATAAGGTAATATCAATTAATACAGGGTGTTTATTAATTGAGTGCCAATATTTAAGGGTGTGTATCCTTTGGATGTTAAAGTTTAAAGAAAAAAAATAACTATTTTATCATAAGTTTCTTATTACTCTAGATATGTTTATGAAATTTTGCATAAAAAAAGTGTTTCCACTCATGGTGGGTTCCTATCAAATTTCAACAAAATATCAAAAGCAGTTTCAATATACTGGTTTTTATTTTCTTCCGCGAAAAGAGTGCGTCGTACGAAAGTACGTATATAAACCAAATTTGCTCCAAAATAAATAAGGATTTTAAAGATAATTTTGGTTTTTAGAAAAAGCAGTGGCGCACCATATTTCTGTTCAAAAATATTCTGTTCAAACCCGGTACGAACGTCACGGGTAAAAATGTAAAAGTCTTTTACGACAAAAGGCGGGATTGAAAGTGAAAGTTTAGTCTGTTGGTACATAATATACTGTATTTATATATCTAATTTTTATTATTACACTGACTGTGACATGGCTTTTTTGTTTGCCTTTTTTGGATCAACAAAATATTATTTCAATGATTTAAAATAAACTGCCAGTAATAATAATTATCTGTACTTAAACATATACAAAGTGAAATCATAAAACGACGCATCAAGAAAGCACCAAATTATTAAACTTTTAATTTACGTAACAAGTATTAAAAGTAATTTTAAAAAACCGACTTTAAAATCGTGCAGATTCCATCACCACATCTTAACCAAATTTATATGGGACAACCCCTGAGGTACCCCCTTTCCAGCAAAAAAGAATCATTTAAATCGGACATTGTGTTAAAGAATTATCGCTGAACATACATAAAAAATATATACAGACGAATTGAGAACCTCCTCCTTTTTGAAGTAGGTTAAAAAGGATATAATAATCTATATTAATTATATTAACTAAAAAACTACTATGTGGAGTTATATACATCTTCTTAAATTAATCTTATAGGTATGTAAAAATGTGGGTTGGGTTCCTAGAAGAGTACCTAGTTCACCATGCAGCCAAATTTATATTTATGGTACAGAATTTTTTGAATAAATAAAGTATTAGGTTTAATTAAAGTTTTATCAGTAATAACATTTTCTGAAAAAAGTAACATAAAAAAGCAGACTTTTTGCGAGCCAATATATATATTTTAGAGGACAATCCATATTATTTTAGAAAAATAAATAAAATTTTTGTATAATCACATAAATGTGATTTATCTTTTAGAATATTGTATAATTTGTCAAAGTTTACTAATTTAAAAAAAAAAAAGAAATATTTTTCAAATTTTTTAACACGGTACAAAATACCTTAATCCGTTTATAGTTATCGAAATTAATAAAGAATTTTAACTCGTTTAAAAAGCGTTCTTTCTCTTTCCATTTCCTATAAAAACTAATAAACCTTTTAGAAATCGGTATTCGGTGACTTTTCTTTTGTTTTATTGCCTTGAAAATGATATGATTTACATAAAAAACAAAAACTGACTTATTATTTTTGTGAAATAAAAATATGCTGTTCATTTCACAATTTTCGACTACTCTTTGTTTCCAATAAAGAAATACGATGTTCTTCTGTAGATATTAACACATTTTTTAATTGGCTTTTTATTTATTTTTTAAATATTCTTTAGTATTTTCATAATTTGGGAAACAGTATAGCATTGAAACTTCTATACCTGAAAAATTATGAGTACGCTTTTAATTAATTGTCTGTTTTTTTATCTCACAATGTCTCGATAAGAAGTTATATAGAAAAATTTACTATTCAATATCATCCAGACAAAAAACAAAAACATGTTTAAATGAATATATTAAATAAATTATGAGTATTCTTTAACAAAGGTATATTTATTTGTATTATGGAAATAATGTTTATGTCAACAAACTTATGTTCGATATGTGTATCAATTTGTAAAAGTAACTCTTGTATAATGATAATATTAAATTTAAAGGTTTTAAATAAGGACTTGCAGATATCACAGTTCGAAAATCTTTTTATTGGCCATAATACTTTTTTTGGAATGAAAACATTAGTTCCTGTTTGTCAGTTAAGCTCCATAAATCAATTCATATTTTAATCTGAACGCTAATTAAGCGTAGTAAAGTTTCAACAACTAAACAATATAGTGAACTTTTCGAAAATTTCTAAGTTAAAATGAAAATCAATTTATATTTAAAATTAAATAAGTTAACTAACATTTTTGACCGTTATGAAGTTAATAAAGTTATAAATAACGTCGTTACCAAGATTTATGTGTGAATTTTAAATTTCTATTGATGATAGTTACTCATCTACGTATTACAAAAACAATACCTACATGACTTGGCTTTGACACAAAACTCTGTATAGTAAAACTTCTAATCCAAATCAAAATCTTGAAACTATTATTTGGGGACTTAAAAGCATGGTCCACTAGTTGATGTAGCCTTTTAAAACATTTGGTATAATAATAATTATATATCATCAATTACCACTGCCACTGGTAATATCCTAAATTTAAAATAGTGTATTATAATAATAAGACATTAATCATATCTTAAATGGATAGCCTACTACCATGTTTTAGAACTAAATAAAATGTAATTCTTAAATTAATAAAAATATTCAAAATAATTTAAGATTCCTTGGGTTATGTTAATAAACATTAAACAAAATTTCTCACGAATTAAATAATATTTTGTCCCGTAATTTTTAATTTTATTTTGTATCTTTTCTTCCCAAAAGCTGTCAATATGAGATATTTCCTCCACTTTTATTCCTCCAGAACTCCAAAAGCACAAAATGCAAAAATCCATTTGTGTTATGTGCAGCTAGCCCTGAATTTGAAAATACGAATAGTGGTTCTCCTTAATGGTATTGTCCCTCTTCCAAAAAGTTATATTTCTCTACTGCTTATTTCTTCTTCCACAGTCAGCACTTCAGCTCCATATATGGACATTTTAACTCTATCATAAAGTTTGTTTTTTTTTTTAATTCCATCCAGACTGGCAGCAACATAATCAAATTCGAATTCAATAAAATGTCCACATTTAAAAACTTTTAGTTGCAAATAAATTTCCAAATCTTATTTTGCTCTGAATTTATGGTCCATTCAAATCACTTACGTACTGTTTATCACTAAATAGTAGAAAAAGATATATAGACGAAAAAGCTTTTAATATATTTCTATTTTTATTGTAATAAAAATAAATGCTGCTGTAGGCAAAAATTAAATATATTGTTCACTTCTAGCATTTTTTAACATTTCTTTTTTTAGATTTTTTTCAAAAGAGACTGATTCATATTTTTAAAGTGAATCCAGAGGGGTATTAGCTAAGCTTTTACCTGTACTTACATAAAATTTCTTTTAGTAAAATTAAAAAATAATCCGTAAAATTGGTGTACTATGAAACCCTTGCATATAATATATATGCCAATCTTAGTATTACAGAAACAAATTACGTAAAAAATAAGATGTACAAATACGTAAAATTTATTCATCCCTCGTAAAACATCAGTAAAATATATTATAAATTGTTTTCATTCACAAATATTAATTTCTTAAAAATCTAACAGAGGCGCCACTTTCCAGACGAAAAATCTTGCAATGTAAGGGTTTCGTAGTACCCCACTTTTAAAGTTTATTTTTGACTATTTTTAAAATAAAAAAATATGTACGTGTAGGTAAAGGTTAAATCTATGCTCCTCTGGAACCACTTTTTCAAAATTCAATTTAGTTTTTTCTAAAAAAAATTGAGAAAATGGACAAAAGAAGTGAAGTCTTGTAATTTTTTTTAGAAAAAACATTTTCAAATTTTAAAAAATTGTCTCCAGAGGAGCATAGATTTATCCTTTACCTACACGTACATATTTTTTTCTTTCAGAATAAGTCAAAAATAAACTTTAAAAGTGGGGTACTACGAAACCCTTGCATGCTCCGCTCTACAGCCAAGTAAATACTCCTCTTAAAGCTGCTCATCCACGATGTTTTTAAATTTATGACAGTCTTCTCATTTTTCTGCAACTCACCATAAGACCGCCATCTTTAACGTTAACTGCTTTGGTCAGATTTAGATTTGTGGAGATAGGATTTATACTCTTAACCATATCATTTTTGATAGCAAGGGAATCTTGTTTATTCTTCAGTTTAATTATATAAGAAGACTGTTTTTTAAGAGCCTCGGAGAACAAAGAAGGTGGAGAACTAGTGGACGGGCCACTCGTACTGTAGGACCTTTTGACTGAGTTCCGATTTTAATGCCTCTATATCATCTTTAAACTGGAATAGTTCATCTATCTTTTTTTGAATTTTGTCTTGAATTAGATCCTTTACTATATTGACGGAATCATTGATTGAGGTTAGCTGATCATCCTTATCCTTTTTTTCAATTATATCACACTTTTTTATAGAATCACAAAGAAAAAAAAGATTTTTACTATTGGTAAGCGTTGAAAATTTCACATTGGTTAGTCCTATACAAGAGTAGTGTAACCATTTTGAACATACCCCTTCGCAACCGACTAATCCCTCATTTTTAATAAATTTGCACTTGGAACATTTTGTAAAGTCATTCATGGTTAAATTATTGATGTTCCACCTATGGCATAGGTAAACATCTCTGAGACAAAAAACTCTAATTTAAATGCGATAGTTCACTACGGTTCCAATGTAGAATATTATCAAATGCAGAATATAAAGTAAAAATGTGGTTTTATTTTTACTCTTTAGATTGAACAAAAACATGATTATTTAAATTTTCAAAACAGAAAATATCAACAAATTTTAGATTTTCACTAAGCAAAACACTTCAACTTTATCTACCTCAGTGGCGTGTTCAGTGTTCAGTAAAGTAAGTTACAATAAAGTCCCGTAATTTATTTATATTTATCTTGCCAACAAATCGTTGAAGCACTAAACCTAACCTAAATTTGTTGTTGTGGATCGTCCTTTGAAAAATCAATGTTGTTGAAGAATTATGTACTGTTTGTATGTTGCGAATATTTCGTCAGTTAAGATAGCTTCAAAAGCTTTGGTAATAGTAGATAAAATTGAAATTCCACTAGAGTTTATTTGCATTTCAATGTTACTTGATTTGCATTGTAAAAATAGTTTTGTTTTTTTTTAGTGGTAGCTGAATATGCAATAGCTCTTTCCCAAAGACATATGACAAAAACAATATACACATCTCCAATTAAAGCTCTGTCAAATCAGAAATATAGGGATTTCAAAGAAAAGTTCCAAGATGTCGGCCTTATCACAGGAGATTTTCAAATTAACCAAAAAGCATCTTGCCTTATCATGACCACTGAAATTTTGAGATCTATGTTATATTGTGGTAGTGATATCACCAGGGATCTAGAATATGTTATTTTTGATGAAGTAAGATTAGTATCCTAACCGGTTTATATACAGTATGTCCCCCTAAGTTGGAATCATATGGAAAACTTTTTTATTATTAATTTTAGGAAAAAAGTTATTTTTCATAAAAAGTTCTGCATTATCTAAAACCTAGAATACAGTCATCAAATATCAAATTTTTTCAGTGGTATACGAGGTTTGTCAAAAAATATGAGTTTTACTCAAGAGTAAGGTGCCTTTATTCTTTATACGATTCTGATAAAATTTGATATCTGATGGTTGTATTTTAGGTTTTAGACCATGCTCGACTTTTTATAAAGAATAACTTTTTTCCCAATATTAATAATAAAAAAGATTTTCATATGCCGCCAATTTACGTAGGCAGTTGGTGGAAAGCTTTTTTATTACTAATTTTAGGAAAAAAAGTTGTTCTTTATAAAAAGTCGAACATGGTCTAAAACCTAAAATACAACCATCAAATATCAAATTTTATCAGTCGTATAAAGAATAAAGGTACTTTACTCTTGAGTAAAACTCATATTTTTGACACACCTCGTATACCACTGAAAAAATTTGATATGTGATGACTCTATTCTAGGTTTTAGATAATGCAGAACTTTTTATAAAGAATAACTTTTTTTCCTAAAATTAATAATAAAGTTTTCCATATGATTCCAACTTAGGGGGACATACTGTATAAATAACTGTACTAATCATTCTGTATTAAATTGAACCTAATAATATTTTCTTTAGGTACATTATATTAATGACAGAGAACGAGGTCATGTGTGGGAACAAGTCTTAATAATGCTTCCAGCACAAGTATGTGTAGTTCTTCTAAGTGCCACTGTTCCAAATACCATGGAATTTGCAGATTGGTTGGGTAATACCCACCAAAGAAAAGTTTATGTTATTACTACTTATCAAAGACCTATTCCCTTGCAACATTATTTGTATACAGGAAAAGGGGGAAGCACTAGAGACAATAGATTCATGATATTAAATGCTGAAACTTGGATTCAAAATGGGTAAATAACTTTATTTTCATTAAAATTGTAATAAAAAAAAGATTTCACATAGGTACTTTGTTTTGATTTTAAAGGATTAAAGAATAACTGTTTACTTAAAAATGATTCACCTCAAATATTTCAAAAATTAATAATATGCAAAAGTATCGAGATACGTCGATTTTTATCTCAACAAGGTTCATGCTGGAAAAGTGAATTCAGTGGATAAACATAAACATGTCAATAACTGAATTCATCTAATATTTTTGTATATGCTCTTTTACTCCAAACATTGGCTACACAACAATAAGTATATTCTTTTTCGCTCATTGTACTTCCATTTAAACGTCTGTTTTAGTAGCGATGATAAAAATTTAATTTATTAGCTTTATTATTAAATAAATTATTTCAATTTCAAACAAAATACTAACCTAAAATGCCATTTAATCGCATAAAAAAACTGTCAAGGTTAAATGTATATCTATAAAATGAGGAGTAACTTATGTTTACAGCAGAGGGCAGATTGCTTCCTTTCAAATCTTAATATCTTTTGTTATATGTTTCAGAATCATTTTTTATGTCAACATTTCAGATATGCAAAGGCCAAGGAATCAATTAAACCGGATTCCCAGATGAATATGTATCAAAAAATGACCCCAGCTCAAGACAAAACGCTTTGGTCGGGACTAGTAAGTCATTTAAAGAAAAACAATTTGTTGCCGGTGGTAGCATTCACTTTTTCCCGACAGAAATGTGACAACAACGCTACGAATTTAACGAACTTAGATTTAACAACGCAGAAAGAGAAGGCGCATATTACTTTGTCTTTTAATAGATGGATAAGGTAAAAAAATATGAATATTTAAAATCGCAACTGATTCAGTCAATTTT
Source organism: Psylliodes chrysocephalus (assembly GCA_927349885.1). NCBI lineage: Eukaryota > Metazoa > Arthropoda > Insecta > Coleoptera > Chrysomelidae > Psylliodes > Psylliodes chrysocephalus. Next base: position 84,216,948 of record OV651813.1, on the reverse strand, counting down.
CAATAAAAAAATGTGTCTTTTTAGGTGTCTTAAGGAACCTGATCAGAATATACCTCAAATTATGAAGATGAAGGATATTTTAGCTAGAGGAATAGGTGTGCATCATAGTGGCATTTTACCAATTATTAAAGAAATCGTTGAAATGCTTTTCCAAGAAGGCTATATAAAGGTAAGTTGCTTTTAACTACTGTTTTTTAATCGGAACGTTAATATTGATTGTTTTTTAGCTTCTCTTCGCTACTGAAACATTTGCTATGGGTGTTAACATGCCAGCACGTACTGTAGTTTTTGATTCCGTAAGAAAACATGACGGCAAAGAAATGAGAGATCTTGAATCGGCGGAATACATACAAATGGCAGGTCGTGCAGGTAGGCGTGGCTTGGATAAGGAGGGAACCGTCATTATTTTGTGCAAACAAGGCGCTCCCAATGAATATAACCTCAAAAAGATGATGTTGGGAAAACCTAGTTCATTAGTTAGCCAGTTTAGGCTTACTTATGGAATGGTAAGTATTTACGATTTAAAATGGTTTCGAACTTATTATATATAGCATATACATTTTATTTAGGTATTAAGTTTGCTTAGGGTAGAAAGTTTGAGTGTTGAGGCTATGATGTCCAGAAGTTTTCTAGAAATCGATCATCAAAAGGGTATGAATGATATAAGAAAAAAATTGGAAAGTTTAGAAGAAGAAATGCGAGATTTATCTAGACAGCAAATAAGTACTTATCTCATACCATTGGTTAAATACTATGAGACAGCTAGTGCCTATTTGAACGCAAGAAAAAATATAATGGTAAGTCCTTCTATTAAAATCATCTTATCCTTATTTATTTATGATTTGTCTAATCAACCAACAAACAGCATCCAAGAATAAAGTTATATAAATAACATAAATCAAAATGTAGCAATTTTTCATTTTTAGGATAGTGTATTGTCTCATCCCAAAGTCCAAAAAACCTTAACTCCTGGTAGATTATTAATAATAACCCACAAACACCACAAAAATAAATTAGCACTGTTATTGAACCCTGTTAGAGGAAAACAAGTTACTTATAAAGTGCTAGTGTTGAATGACAATTCAATAGAAAAAATGACTGACACAAAGGATGATTTGTGGTATTATATGCTGGCATTGACAGAAGAAAAATTATATAGTCCAATGGCAGCACCTGGACACGAAATTTTGATTATAACGGGAGAAGATATTTTTGAAATATCTGGTAAAAGCATAAAGGTAAGTATTTTTTCCAATGCTTTGCAATATTGATTTCATTTCTCATTCAGACCTCAGGATGTGACCAATTTTAAGTACAAAACCCTATATTAATTCTGCACTATAAAGTTAATTTAACATATACTGAATACCAAAAAAGAAAGGAATATACATACACTGTAAATATATCAGGCAGATTATGGACCATCGTGAAGCCTAGCGTTCTAAAACATTTACAGGCAATAGAGGACTTTTATAAAGGGACAATGCAGCCAACCTTACAAAATAAAATTAGCACTAGTGATATAAGAAATCGGGTCACTTTACAAGCAAAACAAAACTTTATGCCGATTCATCCCAATATGTTTTCATTTACTATTGTTTTTTTCTTCTTTCCTCCTTTATGCTTTCTACATACCATGTTGTACCTGTAAAGAAAAAAATATTTTTTTTAGTTTAGGGTATTTTACATTGAAAGGTCGAAACATAACCATTTGGCACCAGAAAAATAGACATTATGCGTTAATGTTATCAGTTGATAGTTATTGTAAAAGTTGTGTGGAAATAAATTCGAGATACCAAAAAGCTGTGTAACATTGGTGGCAGCGATGGGATATAAAATAAAAGTTACTCGAGCATTCTATTCATGGTAAATACTAGATCAACTGCGCACAAAACAGATATGGATACTTCAGGCTACTTTTGAAGATGGAAGAGAAAAGAAAGAGGAGGAAAAGGAAAGGTGTAGGAAGGAAGGAAGGAAGAAGAGGGAAAGGCGAGAAGAGAAGAAGGCAGAGAGGCATAGAAGAGCGGAGGTGGAGATTATAAATAGCTTGCTGCAAATTCAAGAAAACTTTAAGCAAGAGGTAGGTCAACTGAACAGTCAAATAGATCTTTTAGCACAACAAGAGAATTTAAAAACTAATTTAAAACAACAAGAAACGGCTAGAATATAGTTAGAAAGGCAAATTAGAACTGAACTAGTTGAATTAGAAAAAAACAAAAGCAACAGAGAAACTGCAAACACTACCTCGTCCTCATCTATAACCAAACTAAGCCATATCCAAAACCCAGTTTACCAAAGCCATACTAGCAAGACCATTAAGCCACCCACGTTTGACGGTCAGACAACATACGAAACGTATCGACTCTAATTTGAAGCTGCAGCTAGAGCCAATGGCTGGACCGAGAAAGAGATGGCGGCTACATTGATAGTGTCGCTGCGAGGAGAGGTAGCTACCGTTTTACAGTTACTTCCCCAGGAAGAACTCAGTTATTCATCTCTCGTCCAACCTTTGGAGAAAAGATATGGCCAGCAGCATTTGAAACGGTTCTTTCAAAGCCAGCTAAAGGTTCATAGTCAGAAACAAAATGAAAGTCTACAGGAATTCGAGTTCGACATATCGGGTTACTGGCATTCATTGATGGACTACAAGATGTGGAAATGCAACAATCCCTTCGTCTACAATATCACAAGACGCTGAGGGAGAAACTAATTGCAGCCCAGGAATATGAAGCGGTAAAACTCCTATCCAGATCTTCTCGCGCAAGAGAGAAACTAAATCCCAGGAAAGTGAGGAGGTCAATACTAATACTATTCTCCAACCTACACTCTCACAAATCTTAAATATCCTGCAAAATATGCAACGAAACAGGCAAAATGGAAGCAGAAGATGCTTTAATTGTGGAAGAATCGGGTACCTTCAAAGGACCTGCAGAAGCAAGGCTCGCTCTATAAATCAAGAATCAGAGAATAAGGCCAGAAAGTCACGTAGATCAATCTCCCGAATCCCGTCACGAAGTCCAACAAGAAATAATTACAGCAGCTGTGCGTCCCGGAGAAGCCGATCACCCACACCTAGCCAGCTTTCTAGCATGTAAAGGGTTTTCTCGCCACAGAGAAAACGGTCCCTTACGAATGGCGCTGGTTACGGGCGGTTCTCGAGCGCCAGATTTTTGGTTATGGTTTACGCCACAAATTCTCGAAACGGCGTCGAAAGTACTCGGGTAGCTACAGATGGAGATGAAAAATTCTAGGGATCAAAGGTCACTTAAGCACAGGTAATGGTAGGCCACAAGTAACGGGCTTTAATCGTTGCTTGGGCTGGTTCAGAATTTATTACTAGCTGAAATACAAGGGGGAAATAAAGTATGGAATTAGTAACCAGTAATACGGCAAGTTAACATTGACACATATATTGTGAATAACTATTTACACATTAAAAATAAAAAAAAATTATATATTTCAATGCCCACCATCGTTGCGATGATAGTCAATATAACCCTGAACAAACAAAACAAAAAAACGGACGGTATTGAATCCCGACTAATCTCAATCAGACGTCAAAGTTGAATTAAAGTAAAATGAGTGTTTCGGTCGCAGAAAAAAAAATTAACTTGACTACTTAGTCGGTAATTAAACTACTTATAGTAAATATTCGGAAAGGGAGAAAAGAAAATAAATTTATACCCTGGGTAGCCTATTATCCCAGAATGAGCTGATCGTCATCACGAGCCCGCTCAGACAGGGTAATGAAGCTATTTAAGATTTCTGTAATTTGCAATATGCACGAAAAAAAAAAAATAAAGAATACAAAGGGAAAAAGAAAACTAACGCGGATAGTACCTAATCCAAGAATGAGCTGCTCGTCATCACGAGCCCGCTCAGACAGGGACAGAATACTATTTAAGGTTATTTAAATTGACGGTAAAAGAGAAAACAAAACTATTTTAGTCCTGTGCCGTCGGCTTGACCCTAACGAGATTACAACCCTGTTTTCCTCTCGCTTTACGCCTATTTGCATCTCAAGTTACGCTCCGTTCTACATGTCGTCAGCTGATCCCACCCGATCACAGTCGATCTAGTCTCCCTCTGTGTGACAGGTGTGGATCTTGTCAGTACGCTTTGTGTTTCCTTAGCATAAACAGCTTATTGCATCTCATCTTACAAATAACGTAAAAATACGAAATATCTAGAAGTGATAATATCTACTAAAGGTAAATAAATTATGTCTTTTATTAATCTTTTTATTTATTAGGTACACATTACAGTAGCTCATAAGTTCGCATTAATAATCATGGAAATTGTTACAATTTTTTTAAATTTATTGTGTTTCTGGCACTCCCTAGGCCAGATATTTTTGATAATAATTAATGAAAACGTTAATCCAGTTTTGTTCAGGTTGCGACAACATTGTCCAACTGGCATATTGAACATTGCTACCCGATCGGCGCGCACGCCGGCCCGATCGGGACGGCCGCTGGCTCGATCGGCGCAGACTCCGGCTCGATCGGGACAGCCATTGGATCTTTTGGGGCAGCCGCCGTATTCAAGGTAGTCGCTGCCTCGATTTAAATAAGCCGTCGGCTCGATCAGACCATCTGGCTCCGGTTTAATAGAGGCAGCCGTTGGCTCTATTTGTGCTTTTATCTCAGCCGAGTCGGCCGTGGGCTCACTCAATAGTGGGACGTCGGGTGATGTGTTGCGGGCCCAAGTGCCAACTAAGACAAAGTCGATATTCTCTACCATCCGTTTTTTATTTATTTTCAGATGATATCTGCTATAAAGACACTTGCAGAATTGGCAGAAATCATACCAAACGATCCAGCGGACGCTATTATTTTGGGAAGAATTAAAGATCTAGCTGCCTCTAAGCTTCCTGAAGGTTGGCAGCGATGGAAAGCTGGTGTTTATACTGCAACAGAGCTTCTTGGGGTCGACTATGATGTTCAAGTTTTGAATAAAATTAGATTCGGTCTCCCAACAGTAGGACTGGTTCAAGCCTTCCATCCCACAGCAACTAGTCTCTCAGAACGTACGTACAGAGACATGAAAATCAAAATGCTGAGCTGGCCCTTTTGTGTGGGTCTGATAATAAGGCCGTCTAACTTGGCAGCTAGAATAAGAGGAGCGATTGCACATAATGACTTGGTGATTGCTGCCCTTACTGATTTAAAACCGCTTATGATTTCCCGTAAAGAAGCTTCCATTCAACTCTCAGGAGACTTATCCGAAAATGAAAGTATCCAAGGACGAGCTTCAAGTAGCGCAAGTACCTCGGAACGAGCTTCCAGTTTTTTAAATACCCATAGACAAGCGTCCAAAACTTTGGGACTTCCCCAGCGTAATAATGAAAGTCGTATTGATAGATTAGAAAAATCTACTGAGGAACTGAAGATCATGTTCCAATCATTTATAGACACCTTTAAGCCACTTTCTGATAATGAATTCCAGCGAGATAACGAATCTGATCAAGATATGTCTGATACTGAACGGGAGCAGGAAAATATTCCTCCCTTGTTAAATTTGGGAGACGAGGAGGAAGAAGACAATATTGATGAACCATTTAATTTTGACTTTGGTCCTACAACAAAAGAGCAGGAGCCGGCCATACCACCTCCAAAACCCCATATACAAATGCAGGGAATTGAGTGTCTTAGGCTGGGTAAACCTGCGTTTAATAAGGTACGTTATTCAGACGTGCAGAAGAAACTGCAAGCTTTCCCGGTGTTTAGCGCTTTGAAAGTTAATGAGCAGATTTCCCATATGTGTGCACCGGATAGATCCTTACAGGATCAGATGGCAAAAATGGATTCGACGCTAGGTACAATCCTACATGGGCTTCTGCTTCAAAGAGAAGCATTTTCTGATTCGATGAATACCCTTATTAATATTCACCCAGTTGTTAAGAAAGATGTTCAACGCCTTTTAGTGGCTTCTGAATCGTCATTTAGATCGCTCTCAGACGATGTTTTACAATATGTGTGTGGCCGTAGGGCGGAAGTTATCGAGCAGAGGCGAAGGGCATTTACTCCACGAAATGCTCAAGTAGCATCTTTGTTAGAGTCCATACCACCATCATCCACTCATCTTTTTGAAACAGATTCTCTAGCGGATTTGACTAAACAATATGGGGATTCCTTTCGTGCCTCTTTCAAAAAGACTCCAAGACGCATCACCTCAAACCAAAATTTTAACAGACATGCGAAAACGAGCAAACCATTTTTTAGTGGAAAATTCTCCACTACCAAAACAAATTCGTCTTCACTCGAAAGAAAAGAATACCCCTCAAGAGATTCTGCTACCCGAAAAAGACCATTATTCTCTAACAAAAACGAAAGGTCATCATCTAAATGGTCAAAAAAATTTTGACAACCATCAATCGTTCAGAGCAGGGCAGCTAGCTAATTTTATAATGGAATGGAAGAGACTGAGAGCACCAGAACGAATCCTGGAAACAATAAGTGGTTATTCAATTCCATTCGTCAGAAAACCGCTGATGAGGTTTCTCTTACGGGATGTACCACGCAATTTCTCCACAATAGGTATGGACATGGAAATAAAAAATATGATCCAGCAGGGCGTCCTAGAGAAATCAAATTGTTCAACAGGGTTTTTGTCACGAATGTTCCCAGTCATAAAACCAGACGGGCCAATAAGACCTATTTTCAACTTGCGCGCTCTGAACAGATTTCTAAAGCCAAAGATATTTCATTTAATAAATTATCAAAAGATTCCCTTATTTCTACAGGAGAAGGATTTTATGACAAAAATAGATCTCTCGCAGGCATATTTTCACATTCCGATCAAAGAAAGATATCGAAAATTTCTTTCAATGGTACACGAAGGAACAATTTATCATATGACTTGTTTACCCTTCGGCCTATCGAGTGCGCCTCTAGAATTCTCCAGAGTATCAAATTGGGTTGCCGATCAACTTCGAAAGAAAGGAATGAGAGTAGTCGTTTACCTCGACGATTTCCTTCTAGCTCATCAGGATTCCGAAATACTTCGTCTACAAACCGAGCAAGCTATATCGTTTCTAAAAGAGTTGGGGTGGAAAATAAACGAAACAAAGTCAGTGATGATACCTTTAAATCAACAAGAATACTTGGGGCTCAAATGGGACACCCAAGATGGTATAATATGTCTTCCAGAAAAAAAGAAGAACTCTATAAGGAAGGACCTACAAAAGATAATAGATCATCAACAGTGGAACTGGGAAATAGCCAAGAGGGTATTGGGAAAAATGAACTTCGCTATGTTCGCAATCCCATTGGGACGATTGCATTCAAGAAATATGCTGAAACTAAGCCTGAAACTCCCAGAGGTCCACCCGAAATTGAATTTCAAGTTACCGAAAGCAGTGAGAGCCGAATGTCAATGGTGGTTAATAAATATGGACAAAACGTCACTGTTGTTTCAAAAGAATCCGGAGGTGTTTATTTCGACCGATGCAAGCGATCTAGGTTGGGGAGCCCAAATAGGAAATATATGCCTAAAAGGAACTTGGTCAATGGAGCAAAAAAACTGGCATATCAACTTAAAGGAAATGTTTGCCATACATATAGCTCTGCGAAAGCAAGTGAATGCTGTAAAGAACAGAACGATACTAATTCAATCGGACAATCAAACAGTTGTGGCATACATAAAAAATCAGGGAGGGATGAAATCAGCGAGACTCTTAAAGATGACGTACACTCTTTTGAACTTTGCCCAGAAATGGAATATGAATATCATAGTTCAGTACATTCCAGGGCTGTACAACGATATTGCGGACAACTTGTCGCGAAACAGAACACTTCCGGATTGGCATTTGAATCCTGTCATAACGAACAAAATTTTTCACATGTGGGGCAAACCGGAGATAGACCTGTTTGCGACGAATCAGTCGAAAGTAGTAAGGAGATATGTGTCAAGGGATATAAAAGATCGCCAAGCGGAATTTGTGAATGCATTCAGCAAAATATGGATTTATCACCTGGCTTACATATTTCCACCTCCAAGCCTAATTCCTCGGGTTTTAAATCACCTGAACAAAGCAACAGGTACGTTCATTTTAATAGTCCCGGACTGGGACAGAGTATTTTGGAGGCCAGATATAAAGACAAGGGCTGTAGCTCCTCCTTATCCAATACCGAACCTGCATCTTTACTTGACGGATGCTCAATCAAGGGAAGTTCTACCTCAGGCCCACAAACTGAACTTGGTTGCTTGGAAGGTACGGGGTGGGAGGCCTTAATAAGAGATTGGCCTCGTGATGACCAGATTTTGCTTCAAAAATCATGGCGAAAATCATCCCTTCGAACTTATGCTTCACCTTGGAAAGAGTGGCAAAAATGGATTAAAAAAAAGGATATTAACGTTAATGATGCAAAACCTGAGTTGGTGGCACAATATTTATCATATCTTTTTCGAGTTAAAAAATACGCTGTAGCAACGATTAAGCTACATAAGTCCGTAATAGCCACGTTTTCCGATCCCATCAAAAGCACTCAAATATCAGAACATCCTCTGGTTAAACGCATTATCAAGGCCATTGAAATTGAAAAACCTGTATCACATAAAAAGTCGATATGGGATGTGAATAAACTTATATTATGGATGAAGAACGAAGAAATAAATGAAAAAAGTATCTTCCAGGTGTCAAGAAGACTGGCACTTATCTTGTTATTAGCATCAGGTCGTAGGATTCACGACTTAACCTTGCTGGAATTAACTAATGAAGGTTTGGTTATAGATGATGAATCGGTAATATTCTGGCCTGGATTTGGTTCCAAGACAGACAAAAGTAGCCAGAGACAATCTGGATGGAAACTGATTAAGAATCCGGATTTGAAATTAGATCCAGTTTACTGGACCAATACCCTAATTAAGGTTTCAGCAACTAGGCGCATGGCTAGAAGTCATCTTATTTCCCTTTTTATCACTACCAGAGGGAAGGTGGGACCGGCTTCCAGAGCGACCATCGCAGGATGGGTGAAAAATGCCTTAGATAGTGCCGGAATAGATTATTCTGCAGGAAGTATTCGGTCGGCGGTCTCGTCATCAAGATTTGATAATAAGGTTCCTTTGGATAAAGTTTTGGAAACCGGAAACTGGAAGAATTCAAAGAATTTTTTCAAATTTTATTATAAGAAAATTGATCGAAGCATAACTAGCCCCTCGGCAGCTAATATTTGTATGTCTTCTTTTGTACCTATATAATAGTTTTTTCCGTTAATAGATTTGAATAAAGTTTATATTAATTATTTATGTAATAATTTTAATTGGTGTTTGCACATTATCTTTTCACAGTACGCTGTACCGTCGTCAGATTCTAAAAACTTCTCGTTAGGGTCAAGCCGACGGCACAGGACTAAAATAAACAGCGTTTTTCCCCCGAAGGGTAAAAAACGACATATTTTAGGCCTTGCCTAGGCTTGACCCCGGTAAGCACTTGACGACTTACCTAAAGAAGGTACTGACAAGATCCACACCTGTCACACAGAGGGAGACTAGATCGACTGTGATCGGGTGGGATCAGCTGACGACATGTAGAACGGAGCGTAACTTGAGATGCAAATAGGCGTAAAGCGAGAGGAAAACAGGGTTGTAATCTCGTTAGGGTCAAGCCTAGGCAAGGCCTAAAATATGTCGTTTTTTACCCTTCGGGGGAAAAACGCTTTTTATTATCAGAGGGAAGAAAACTACTAACGCGGATAGCACCTAATCCAAGAATGAGCTGATCATCACGAGCCCGCTCAGACAGGGACAGGATGCTATTTAAGATTATTTAAATTTGCGGTAAAAGAATAAACAAACTATTGAAAGAGGGAAAACGTCTCCCCTAAAACTCCGTTTCTGAATATTCCCAACTTATTTATAACGCTTACTAAACAAAAGTATTTATCAATGAAATCAAATTTAATTCCCGATTTAACCTACCAAAAAGAAAAGTTTAATTTCTTAGGCCAGACCTATCAAATGTCTAAATCAACGGTATTACAATTTTTAAAGAACTAAATCCTATCATTTATTATTTAAATCAAATTCCAATTCCCTTTAAAGAAACGATATTCTATTTTTAAAGAGCTAACTTCTAATATTTATTAATTAAATCAAATTAAATCTTTCTCACAACAATATATTTAAAAACGGTATTATATTTGCCAAGAAATAAATTCTAATATTTAATAATGAAATCAAATTATATCTTTTAACTCAACAATTAATTAAAATGTTCCTATTTCTAAAAGATAATTCGGTTTTTAAATTAAATGCGGTCTCAATATAAAACGTTTCTTCTATAAAAAAAAAAACGAAACAAGGTTTTTTTACCTAACGGATTTATAAACACGATACGAAAAATTTATCGACGGCGGACCTAATTGAAAATGCGGCTTTAACTTTTAACTGGCTGAAATCAAGTGCCTTTCCAAATCCTTTTAATTCGCGACGAAAGCGAGAGTAATTCCCACTCTTCGAACAGTATCATCGCGCATCGATATTTCGATCGGCGATGCGCATCTGTTCCGACGCCTAAGATAAGCAGCTCGAGCGCGCTCATTATTTATTAAAAATGATAAATTAAAATAAAGTGTTTAAGGGAAAATTGACTTCGTTACAAGCAATAACCAGGAAGTAGAGCATCGAAGAGGGTCTCCATAGCAACGCAGACATTCTCTCCAGGCGACCCTGTTTAGAACGAGAATGTCGCTACAGTAAAGGGCTCGGAGAACGAGAGGAACCGGTTGATAAAGATACTCTTCTAGTCCGGGAGCCAGCGACATTTTTGTATTACCAAAAGTACAAAAGCTAAAATTTTTCCTAGACTTCACTTGGTTACGCTAGTAAGTAAATGGACCTCCAGCTGGCGCACTTCCGGGGGGTATAGCTGCGGCAGCACACGTTAAATAATAATAATAATAATAATAAAAAAAACTAATATCGCAAGAATTGAGACTTTGTCGACGTGTATTTTATGCCGTAAAGAAACGAAAAAACGTATCCAGCTGACTTCAGAGTGGTGGATTATGCCCCAGCTTCTCACGTAAACATGTTAAAAATATGTACTTACGGAAATATATCTATTAAAATTTTAAATATGTTTTGTTCAAATGAAGCCGAAGTTGTAGTGATTGCCTTTGATCGTTACGTTTTTCCTTCGATCAAAGACAATAAGAGGAATGGAAAATACGCGATTCCACATCGAGGGGCCAGATCAAGTACGTTCGTCGGACTTCAACAAAGACTTAAAAAACGCTAATTTTAAAGAGACATTAGTGATTATTTTTGTGCAGAACTGGACACTCGATCACGTGGCACCTTACATTGGCAATAAAACTATTTACGTCAATTACGATCAGTGCTACAAATATGTTGTAAATAATGGCCACGTAGAGAGGACGCACAAACACCATTTAAGCTATCCATCGCATGAAGAAGCGGATACGAAAATGATTTTTCACGTATGAAAATAGATTACGACGCGCAGGTCGTAATAAGATGTTCTAACACCGACGTTGCAGTAATACTGCTTGCTAAGATGAGTGCCTTAAGTAACGTTGATGTTAAAGTTTCAATGGAAGTCGGAGTAGGAAATCGTCAACGTTTTATTAATATTAATCAGCTATATGAAACGTTAGGTCCTAAACTGAGCGAAGCGCTGCCGGCTTTTCATACCCTCACTGGTTGTGACTACAACGTTTTTCAAGAAAGGAAAAAGCCGGCCATATAAACTCCTACATAATTCAGAAACATACATTGACAGTTTTATTAAACTGAGCAACGTTCCCGATGAATATTTTCAGAATACTTTTTATATTATAGAAGAATATATTTGTCAAATGTATGGATTCAAAAAAATTAACAAAGTAAACGAAGCGCGTGTTGCAACAATTTTAAATACATACAACATTTTAAGAAACGACGACATATTTCATTTACCGAAGAAAAATATTGATGGATCAGTCTTGCCACCCTGCAAAATTGAGCTGCAGCAACATTTGATATGGACAACGTACATTGCAAATATTTGGGCACACGTTCACCTGCAGCTTCCAACTGAATTATTACCCAACTGATTTCCGCTGGGAACAAAAGGACGACAAGTTTATTTTTAAATGGTTCGAAGGCGAACAGCTGCCTTCTTCCCTCGAAGATGTTACAATTGAGGATGAGCGAGAAAGTACTGCAGGTGAAAACTATACTCATGTATTTCTCTCTATATTAACATTTTAAAATTTAAAATATTTTATCAATTAATTTTATTTTATCTACATGAATGTACGTAATTTACAATTAAAGAATAATATTGAAAATATATATGAATTTCATATAATTTTTAATATATTGTTATTACTTACTTTTGCTGATGACGAGGAGGAAATGGCAATAGCCGACATTAACTGCAGCGACAATGACCGCGAACGTGTGTGGGAGGCTGCCGCAGCTACACCCCCAACTGTGCCAGCTGGAGGTCCATTTACTTACTAGCGTCACCAAGTGAAGTCAAGGAAAAACTTTCAGCTTTTGCTAATTGACTAACTGAAAAATGTCACTGGCTCCCGGACTATTCGGGCAACCACTATCTAGTCAGAGGGCGACGAAGAAGAAATCACCCTTGAAGGCCTGAGGAAGGGGTAGTAAAAAGACAATTACTTGAAGGTTGTCCGAGAATGGCTCAAAAATAAAGTTACACCTACTTGGCAAGAGATAGCAAAATACAGTGGAGCTATTAAAGGGTACTGTACTCAGTGGGATTCCCTGTATCTTCACGATGGCCTATTGCACCGGAAGTGGGAGAGCCCCGATGGAGTACATGTAGCCCGCCAAGTGGTACTGCCGAAATCACATGTCAGAAGTGTGTTGAAGGAGCTTCATAGCAGCCGTTCAGGAGGGCACTTTGGTACTAAAAGGACACTTGCACAAGTTCGGGAAAGATTTTATTATTGGATCAATTGCCGACGGGATGTAGAAGATTGGTGTAAGGAATGTGACCTTTGTAATGGCAGAAAAGGGCCCAAAACAAGAAGTCGAGGTAAAATGGCACATTACCTTTCTGGAGAGCCTTTCGAACAAATCGCCATAGATATCCTTGGACCACTTCCCTTAACAAAAAGGGGAAACAAATACTTGATTGTTGTTATGGAATATTTTTCAGAGCGGCTCGAAATAGGGCCTTTTCCTAACCAGGAAGCGACGATAGTAGCGGAAGCATTTATGACGAACGTCATTGCGAGACACCTAGTCCCCCTGGAATTACATTCTGACCAAGGACGAAATTTTGAATCTGAATTATGGCAAGAATTGATAAAACTGTTAGGCTTTAGGAAAACACGCACTACGCATCTCCACCCACAATAGATCGATATCCCAGTGTCTTTCAATGTTCGTCTCTGATAATCAAAAGAACTGGGATACTTTAATTCCTTTAGTTCTTCTGGCCTACCGAAGTTCTGAACATGAAACGACCAGTTATACTCCAACCATGATTACTGGAAGAGAGATGAAACTTCCCCATGATCTTTTTGGAATGCAGTCTCCTGGTGAAGAAAAGGGGCGTACACCTCCCACGTACATACAGAACTTAAAAGAAAGATTAGAGAAGGTATATGAATTGGATGGGAGCGCTCGGCAACGTTTGAAAGTTAATAGCGATAAAGAAAAAGCTAGAATCGGCATGCATGCCACAGGGACACATTTTGAGAGAGGCGATCCAGTATGGCTGTACAATCCCAAGCGCCGAAAAGAACTTTGTAAGAAACTGCAACGGAACTGGGAAGGCCCCTACACCGTCCTCAAGAAAATCAATGACCTGATCTACCGCATTCAGTTGTTAGCGAGATGTAAACCGAAGGTAGTTCACATTGAAAAGTTAGCGCCATATCGTGGTCCAGATCCTCTCCGTTGGTTCCAAAATTATTCGGGGCGAATAACTAGAGAGGAGGGAGCAATGTTATGCAGCACCCTGCAGCTGTTATAGGAAACGTGTGAATAAAAGAAGAAATATGTCACCCATCACTCTGCAGCGTGGTGCAGTCGTAATAAGTAAAGGTACGAGTAAAAGAAGAAGGGGGAATATTCGAGAAATGTCACTACAGTTCGAGAAGGTTTAAGATGGTTAAAGCAAGCTATATAAGTCGATGATCCTGACGTCAGTTTTATAATAGACGTTATGCGTTAATGTTATCAGTTGATAGTTATTGTAAAAGTTGTGTTGAAATAAATTGAGATACCAAAAACCTGCGTAACAATATTAATCTGAGCATGTGTATGAAAACATTTTAAAAGATGGGACCACAATTTGGCGTGGGGTCTCTAGAGGCATATTTTAAAGAATATTATCTAGAAGGTAGGTGTTTTATGGATGGGAGCGCTTCTCCTACTCTAAATTAAGCATATCAGCGTCGACTACGGTAGCGTAGGTGTCTACGGTGCTGCATTCATTTGCGAGCCAATTTTGTGCTAAAACAGATACGGGTTTCTAATCCTACGGAAGACTATGTGAATGTATTTGCATGTTTCTCTATAGAATTTGATGGACACCGTATTAGCAGAAATTTAATTTCTGTTGATATGACATCCAGATTATAAAAATCGCCGTACGTTACCGTTTTCGATGATGGTGGGTGATGTTTTCCGGATTTTTCTTACCTGTAAGTCAAATGGCGCTATCAATCATCTTTAAGTTGCCCCGGAGCGCCAAGGCAAATAATAATAATAATAATAGCCGTCCCTTCCCCTACACACGTCGCTCAGTCGGCTTCAGGAGTTGAAATTCAATCGTAAGGGGGTGAATTAGGGAGATTATTATTATTATATACGCTTGATTGAAATAATAGATCGCTCAATTTACTTGCCAATTTTTTATATTACCTTGCATTTTTGAAGTATTGCACCTAAATGTGAATCTAGAATTCAGAATTGAAAAGTTTGCTAACAAGTACCTACTACCAAACAGTAAATATTTGCTTTTTAACTCCTTGTACTTTTCAGAAGGCAAACTCCCATAGAAATCCATCAAGTTAGTTTTTTCCGTAAATGCCGTTTTAAGTATGTTTTCATTTTGCAATTATATCATGTTGCAAATTGCTTGGTACATTATCGATAACCACTGAGAAGGGGTTCTCAAAAATCTCAATTTTACACGAGATATTTTTGAAATCAGCAAACCGGTTTTTAAACCTAGTTTGAAGTTGTATTAATGCACTTTCCATTTTAGTATTTTGCTAAACAAAATTTACCCCAGCTTCGTCTACCGCTTTTTTGGAAAAGTGTTCTTTCATCGATATGCTTGATAAATAATGTCAGTTTCATTTAAAATGATTTAATATCTGAATACATATCAATTTGTTTTTTTTTTTCTGTAAGCGTGAATTAAGCAGATTCAATTTGGCGGTCAAATCAGTCAAAAACCAAAGTTCAGCAACCCAGTGGTTGTTGAAAAGTTCGTGTATTGTCTTTCCTTTCATCTCCATGAAGTTACAAATATCTTTCCTCAACTTAAAAAATCGTTGAACTACTGCTCATCGGCTTAGCGATCTTACCTCGCAGTAATAAAATCACCATGTTCAGCTTCCACATCTTCCAAAAAATGTTGGAACTGGCGGTAACTCTATTTTTTCTTATAAAATTATCGTTTATTATAATACAGTTCCTTTTGAAATATCAGCTTTAAATTACATTTGCCTATGTTTAATCATATCCTCATCACATTTCAACGGAATAAAAAAAAGGGAGAATATTAAAAAATTTATAATTCTACAATTGCATTAATTTACAAATAAAACAAGAACAAGCGACATTGGTCCACACATAAATAAACAATTTGAGATTGTAATATGTTCTGTATAGTCTAAAAGTAAATCAAATATTCATAACACTTCAAAAACGGATGCGCGGTCAAAATAGTCAGCGTCTATCCACGCTCCGAGGCATGAACACATTTTGAGTGTTTACAACAATCACGAATTTTTTCGGATACGAAACCAGAACACTGGACTGGGAAATCCGAAGTAGTTCGAGAAAAACCAGTAGGGAATCTTATGTCCGAACTCGACACGATACGTGTTGAATAGAGAGAGACATTACATAAGAATCGCAGTCTGTCGAACGAAGATAGTCGTCTCGGCATGTTGTATTGAAAGATGAGAATCCCACTTCAGAACGCATTATATCTCTACTGAGCATGAGCCCGACAGTTGCGGATAGTTATTTCTCAAAACCAGAACAGACCTGTCATTCATCCTGGTTGCGCAAATATGGGGTAGTTTTACTGATTTCACCCTATATTTGTGTATTTTTAGAATGGACTGTATAGATTTCTGGTTTGGGTATTCAAACTGAAAGCCCATATTGAACAGTTTATTAAATTATTAGTATGTATTATGACAAAATAAACAATTTGATGACACGAAAACACAGGCACAACAATGCTACAATACGTCAAGTATGAGGCTGTTTGCTTTTCAAACTTTTTTCCTTAACAACACCCCGAGATAATAACTTTTAATTCAATTTATCGAGAAATAAAAACCGCCGGTCGGTTGACGCCCACAAAGCGCGGGAAACTCACAAACCACGAGCACACCCTTCTCGCTTTGAGTCAAGATTGCTTCTTTCCTTAAAACAATGTCTGAGATTGCAGAGTTCATTAGAGGTGGTAGAAATGAGAGCGAACTTCCAGGGTTGGTTGGAGTTACGTCATAAACAACCAATCAGACATTAATGTTATGTTGGTTGCTTAATGTTAGATGCGTTTTAGCAATTAATTATATAATGAGAGGTGAGAAAACAAATATATTTAAATTCGGTGTCTAGCGCGGCGTAGGGGAAAGAGGAGTAAAATTGAGTTGATGTATTCTGGCGGAGAATAATGGTAGTTATTTTCCAATACTAGTTGCAACCCACTGCACAGATCTGACATACGTTACGTGTCCCCTCTATTTCCTAATCCATACTCACTATTTACGTTATGTATTTTAAGAGTATATTATTAGGGAAGATAACTTTTAATTTTGCTTCATTTATTCTATATTTATTGTCAAGGTACTTAATTAAACCCAATGTGTTATGTAATATGTATGTAACACTAATAGCTACTTTAGGCATTATATTTAACAAAATAAAGTATTAAACTAAATTGAAAATGAGCAATATAATAAGTGCTTTTTTATTTTTTAAAGGTTAATACAGAATTGGTTATAAAAGATGTTGAGAAACGTCAAATCGAGAGATTTAAGTATGATCCACCAGGCCAAACTTGCACAGAAGCAGTTCAAGAACTACATAAACTGACAATGCTAGTCAATAATGATACAAACAAATTGGAATTTTTGCACTACATCATAGATTTAAAAGTACGTATATCTAGATATTGTTGTAAATTTCACTACTATTCAGGATTGAACATAGCCACAATATAATTTACATAAAAAAAAATTCCTTTTTTTATTTTTGATCAACATATTGTTGACAAGAAAGTTTCGCTGTTCACATATGCCTATCAAGACTACTATAACAGCTAAAGGAGATTATGAGTGCGGGCGGACCTTGTGGAGCATAGCATTCACAATATTTACTATTTAATAATTAAAATTAATGAGATTATCCATAAAATCTATTTTACGTATATTTCGGAATGTCTAAAATAATTTCTGTGAAATCTAAATGAGATACTTGCATTTCTTTGGCAGTTCTGCAGCTCTACAGCTTTTATGCACCAGCCGCCACTGCTGAATAATATGAACTTCAAATTACTAACATTCTAAACAGCCAAAGTTTATCAGGCCCATAAATTTTAATGATCGATCTTTAAACAAATTTGTCTCATTTTTTACGTCATCTCTAACGCTTCATTAGATCCATTTCCAGGAGCGAGAGTTCGGGAGGATTCCCATAGGGTCAGTTGCTTTGAGGCTGGTCCAGTTCTGTCATCTTTGCACGGAAAGCTTTAATAATAATTATAAGTCAGATATTTGGACGGGCCGCTAATTAAAGTTTCCCCAGATCGGATTGCCCTTCCCAGTCCGCCCCTGGCCATGTCTAATAGTCAGTGATAGTTTTGATATTTTTTTATAGGTAAACGACCAAGAATTATACATATTTTTGCAAAAAATGTACGATCTGAAGGACAAATTAATTGATCATTTACCAAGTACGAAAATACCGAATTTCGAGCAACAATTTTCTACAGTGTTTACCAGAAAGTTTTTAGAAGAAAAGAAAAAAGATTTAGAATTTCAATTATCGAATGCTAGCTTATGTCTCTATCCCGATTATGAAAACAGAATAGAACTGCTAAGAAGACTGAATTATGTAGATACTCAAAATAGAAGTAAGAAATTAATGTTATGTAACAGTAGTTTATGGATGGCAGGGCGATAATAAATTCATTTTTTAGTAATGTTTGTGGGACAAGATTTTAAATCAAGCTTGATTATAGTATAGTAAACGGAAAACACAAAATTATTTAAGTATCGGTGTTTACAGTTATTTTATCATGTACCACCTTTGCTATATTATAAACCATTGCGTCCAAACTAAACGACATATAGAAGAATTGAAAGTATACAAAAAATTGTATTTTTTTATTGTTATAAATCACTTTTGCAACTGTTTTTTGCTTATAACCTTTTCCCAGAAATATTAGAGGTGGAGAAGTTCCGATTCATGTTCAGCACGCTTAAAAGCGGTATATAAACCACTTGAAAAAGTCTTCTCTATTTTTTGAAAAGTTTCTTGTAGTGTCACCGTTTGATTGTAAAAAAAAAACAGTGGAATAACTGTAAATTCAAACTTGGAATTTTCTTAAAACGTCAAATGATTATAATTTATTTTCTGACTAGTTTAATATAATTATTTTATACTTATTTTTGCATCGCTGTTTTTATTAATATTGCTTCTTTTTAGTTCAACTTAAAGGCTACGTGGCTTGTGAAATAGGAATGAATGAATTACTTATTACAGAATTGATACTTAGAAATATTTTGTCCAAATTAAGAGCTCCAGAAGTGGCAGCTCTACTATCAGTTTTAGTTTTTAGAGTGAGAGTCCAAAATGAAACTTTTGATGATGAAGGTTTAACTCCAGATTTAAAAAAGGTAATAAAATGCATGTACAGGGTTTTTCATTACATTTTGACCACTGTCATCGGCATCGACTGCTAAGGTCATTAGCCTCGTGTTCTGTGTAGGCTTTGTTACTGTTTCCCAGTGCCACTTTAGGAACAGCACTGTTAATTAGAACCCAACAGCGAATGGTCGAGTGGGGAATCCTACCAAGGCATCAGAATTAATACAACTGTTTCACTTGGAAACATCATTTTTTAGCCATCTAAGTCTAAGTGTTACGCTTTCATAGTGCAATAAGTCACTAAATAATTAAAATATATATTTTTAATCAGGAAATGCAAGTCTACTTAAAATGACAAAAATATATAGGGTGTCCCATTAAAAAATGAAATTATATTTTGTTGGATATACAATTCTGCCTATTACATTTTTAGTCGGTACAGGTAATACAACAAAGTTTTTACTCAAAACTTTCTTTTGTGTTCGCAATAATAAATGAAAATAAGCAGCGGTCAAAATGAAAAGCCATGTACCTAATTCAGAAAATTTTATTTTGTGAAATTTTACAAGAGTAAATTTGTCTTATTTTTAGGCAATTAAAGAAATAAAAGAGGTCCATAAGGAAATTGAGACAGAGGAGTTACGCTTAGGTATTCAGACTGATGAATATCAGCAAGAATTGAATTTTGGTTTGGTCCATGTAGTATACGAATGGGCTACTAATCAGGTAAAAATTGTTTCTATCTTATTTTGATGTCATTCAATAGATTGTGTCATATAACCGATAGATGAGTTAAGAAAAAAATTAGTTGAATGGTCCAATTAACTATTTTGTCCTATTTCCATGAATTGGATATTCTCAAATAAACTCCTCTAATGAAATCGCATAGGTTATATGAGCAAAGTCGTCCTTGTATATCCGTCTCGATGGTTGTCAGGGTATGCATCCAATATAACCATAGCCTTCTTTATTGGGCAACCATTTGAAGGGTCTACTGTTTTCTCATTCGATCACTTATTCACCGCCATTAATTTCACGTCTTAAATGGTTAAACGTATTGTGGTTAGATGTAAGAATAGCCTCGGCTAAATCTCGCCCTAAATGTGCACTTTATTTTTGTAATCTATATACACACCCCTCAAAAATTATCGCATCACTAATAGTTTTCAAAAATTTGGAGTTTTTTTTTAACCGTTTGATTGATTTGTATATTCTTTTTTTGGAAGATAAGTTGATTCTTCAGGAATAGTAATCTCTTTAATTCTTTAAATAAAATTTAATTTTAGAGTGTATACCGGATGTTACAATAATATAGGTTTTTAGTTGGAAAATTCGTAACCCCTGTGGAGTGTACCAGCAATAATAGCATGTTATAATTAATAACCTACTTTAGCCTCATTTTTCGCAAAATTTTATTTTTTTTGATTGTTTTATTCTCTCTGTTATTAGAGGAGAAATACAGTTTTTTAGCACGGCCTGTTTTTATAAACATACATTGCAAACATTTTAGTGATGCAATAATTTTTGTGGGGTGTATATTTAGTGCAACTAATTATTATTATTATGTAGGCTGTTTTGAGCCGTACCTGGATTTTCCTATTTTTTATGCATAAAATTGATTGTGTCTGGGTCATAAATGGCCATTAGAATCACCTCAGTTGAATCCATTCATGGTTAATGTATGTCCATTTACTAATGAATCACCCTTTATTAGTTGTAAGACTATGTAAATATTTTACTCTATTACCAAATTGATAAACTTTCATCCTCCTTCCCTGTTCATGGTACAAAGTATTTTGATTTTATTAATATCAATTTCATATTTTTTTAGCCATTTGCAGACATAATGAAACTAACAGACATTCAAGAAGGAATAATAGTAAGATGCATACAGCAATTAAATGAAACCATTATGGACGTAAAAGATGCTGCCAGAATAGTGGGAGACCCAGAGCTAAAAAATAAAATGGAGGAAGCATCTACCGCTATAAAACGAGACATAGTTTTTGCTGCCAGTCTCTATACTCTTGGAGATACAATGTAAAAAAGTACTTACCTATTTTTTTATTTAATTATTAATCATAACCTGTTGTACAATTAAAAATATCTTCTTGTATACCTATGATATGGGTTATCAATTAATGATTTTATTTATAAAGTCGATATACAGAACCTGGGTTTATAATATTTTTAAGAAATATATATTAATTAATACAAGAACTACTTTTTACTTATATATTTTAAAAAAATAATTGAGATCCACATAATACCTTAAATAGAATGTTTTTTTTTATTAAAAAATTACAATTAACTGGGTTTTATTGGTCGATAACCCATAGAATATTTACTCCTGCTCGACCTAAGTTCACTCGTCCCAGCATTCCATGTTCGATTTTGTTTACGTGGTAGATAAAAAATAGTATACTGTGAAATAAATTGTTGTAACCCTAAAAAACGTTAAAGATAAATAATTTGTAAGTCAAAATAGATCTCTCATTGGAATGCCCAGCTTTGGAATTCCTTTAATAAGTAGTGTAAATGGGGAAATTATTATAGTCTGAATAAAAGGAGTGCAGTAAAAGTGGGGATATAACGTCACATTCCATAGGCGTATTTTGTAAAATAAGTTTTTATAATATACGAGTAAATAAGGTTACGCCATATAAAATGGTATATACGCACTTAGAAGATTAAATTTTGAATGAATTAAATTTAACCAATAAATAATAAAGGATTATATGTTGTTAATGGGATTAAACATTTTTTAATCTCTTGGCATTAAAAGTAACACTTCAATACCTAAAATCAAAGATTTAAAAAATAAAAAGTTCAAGAACTATCTTTAGAAGTCACTGTCTTTACTATAACTACTGGTATGATTATAATTATTATTTCTGATTTTTATTATTATAGGGTCTATTAAGTTTTCCCTTGCTATGTCCACATTCGAAAATGAATTTTCCATCTTTTTAACAAGATCAATGCATTTTCTTCAATGTTCTCCATTTACATCTGAAACTGTCTTCAAAAACAAATTTCGCACATCAGGTAATGTAAATGTTGTATTGTTTTGAGAAACAAACTTTAACTGTGACCAGATCAGTTCAATGGGATTTAGCTCTGCATGGTAAGAAGGCAATCTGAGAATTTCAATTCCTTTTTCTCAGGCCATCTCGCCTATATATTTTTTTTTTAATTTGTGTTTATGTTACCTTGCTATTATAAGTAATTCTGCCTTCAAGGATTTAAAAGGACTGATAATATTTTTAGAATGAGGCCATTTTGAAATATCTTTTTTTTTTTCATCTTATTGTAGGTAGTGACTCCTTTGATCGACTGTAAAAGGAATCATCCAAACCAATAATATTGGACTTAGCTGAATTTTTTTCTATATTGTTCTGAAGCCAATTTTCGAACATAGGGTCATCCATTTCTTCATGGTAGAAAAAAGACTGTACCATTTGCCTTATTACATTCTTTACCCAAGTTTCAATAAAGGTCTTGTTTCTTTCTGGGGGCTTTTCGGATGTGAAACTTCTCCAATAACTGTATCTTCTTTAATAACGTTATAAAGGGGTGGGTGGCTTAGTGGTAGAGTATCTGCCTGTGGATCCAAGGGTCCCAGGTTCGAATCCCACCGTTGGCCGGGATTTTTTTATTTAATTTAAATTATTTAAAATTAATTCTGATGCCTTGGTAGGATTCCCCACTCTACCATTCATTAGTGGTAATTCTGTAATTCAATACGTTTATTTTTAACGGGTGTTAAATTTTACGATTTTAACATAAATTGTAATTCTGTAAAAATAAAATTAACGCATAAGTTAAATTTACAGAAAAAATAAACATACGTTAAAAGTAGTTCAAATTTGCCATAAAAG
Source organism: Psylliodes chrysocephalus (assembly GCA_927349885.1). Lineage (NCBI taxonomy): Eukaryota > Metazoa > Arthropoda > Insecta > Coleoptera > Chrysomelidae > Psylliodes > Psylliodes chrysocephalus. Next base: position 84,194,014 of record OV651813.1, on the reverse strand, counting down.
TTTGGTTAAGTTTTAAGATCTGTCAAATAAATGCACAAGAATATTGAAAAAAGTATAGCGGCCGAATTTACTTTATAAACTATTTGATAGGCCATCAATTTTCAATATTAACAAAACTAACCCCAGTAACCTTATAATAGTTCTCTTCTACGGCAAATCAATAACTAAACTACAAAAAGTTTATATACACTATAAAAAATATAATTTCTAAATATAATTTGTGTAATTTCAACTGTTAAAATTACTTGAGTACTTTCAAAATGGTTCATTTTCATGATTTTCTTGCATTATAAGTTGAATTAAACATTCAAAAGTCATAATTTCTTATATGTTAAGTTTTAAAGCCTACTAATTAGCACCTGTTAATATCCTCGATTTAACGCATAAAATTAACACATTTATGTTAAATTTTTAACATATTTCTGCTTATAGAATAGATTTTTGCGGCACAAATGAACTATTATGTTAATTATATATATCTCGTTTATTTAGCAAAGCTAATAGTACATTACAAATAAATAAAATTACAAAAAATATTTATCTATATCTAAAATATAACACTAAAATATCACAGATGCTGGCTCGTTAACATATAATCTCTTAGTTTATATTTAAAGGTATTAAATGAGGCGACATTTCGGAGTTCTAAGGGTATCTCATTAAAAGCTTGAAGTCCCTTAAAAAATATTGAATTTTGGGACTGTTTACGTGCAACTTGTGGAATATGAAAATTAGATCTATTTCTTGTGTTATAGTTATGATAGTCAAAGTTGTAATTGATTTTATCAAGTAAATAAGAGGGGACCAGTCCATGTTTAATTTTATAAATGAATATTAAAGTTAAGTATAGAAAATAGTTTTTAACAGAAAGCCATTTCAAATTTTGTAACATACCTAATATATTGGTCCTTCTATCACATGACAATAATATCCTCATTGCTCTATTTTGTAATTTCTGAAGTCTGTTGGTTTCATTCTGATTAAGTAAATACATAATGGTGGCACAATAAGTGAAATGAGGCAAAACTATACTGTTATATAAAAGAATCAATGACCATTTATTAATATATTTTGAGCACCGGTATAAGTAGTTGACTTTAAACGCTACTGTTTTAATGATATAGTTTGCATGATCTTTAAAAAACAACATATGGTCTACTATTACTCCCAGATATTTAATTTTTTTTACGACTTCAATGACATCATTTTCAATACTAATTTTCATATTATTTTCAGTAAATTCATTGTAATACCTAACATTCCCGATAATCATAAATTTAGTTTTGTTAATATTTACTTTTAACGAATTAAAACAACACCAATAATATATTTGCTTTAATGTGGTATTTATAGTAGCGGTTACTTCCTGCAAATTATTAGCAGAATAATACAGCAGAGAATCATCTGCAAACATATGTATGGAGCAACCACCTGCAACTTGAGCAATATCATCAATATATAGAAGGAACAATAGTGGGCCCAATACACTCCCCTGTGGTACGCCTAATTCATTTTTTTGTTCTTTTGATAAAATGTTTTTAAACCTTAATTTTTGTTTTCTATTGTCCAGGTAATTTATAAGCCATTCTAGTGAATTTTCAATAATACCAAAACTTTTTAATCAGAGATCGATTTACCGTTTCAAATGCTCTTTGTAGGTCTAAAAAAAGAGCACCTGTAATTAACTTGTTGTCAAGATTCTGTTTCCAGTCATTTAATACATATTGTAGTGGTCTCGCAGCTGTGTTTACCCCGAAATCCTGATTGATTACTATTAAACATATTATTTTCTTCCAAATATTCAATAAGTTGATTATATACTACTTTCTCTAAAATTTTTTCTACTGTACATAACATATTAATAGGACGTAAGTCCACTGCCCTATTTGAATTCTCAACCTTAGCTATTGGTGTTATTATTGAAATTTTTAGATCGTCTGGAACAGTATTAGTCTCTAACGAGGAATTTATTATATTTATCAATGGCTTAGCAATATTTTCGAAACAGTATTTTAAAAACAGTACATTAATTTCATCAGGACTTCCTTTATTCGACATATCAAAAACAATTTCTTTTAAAGTATCAAAACTAACAAGATTAAACTTTTTAAGACTTACATTATCATTTTTAACAATAATGGGAAAATCATTAACGTTCTGATTTATATTAGATACTAAGTCAATTATACTATCAATGTAATATGTGTTAAGTGCATCTGGCATTTCAATTATGTCTTTTATAATTAAATTTTCATTTATTTCAATTTCTACAAGATCATTTTGTTTATAGTTTTTGGGTAACAGTTCCTTCATTACATTCCATAATTTAACAGAATTATTTTTATTTTCCATAATTTGAGAGTCATAATATTTTCTCTTTTCATTTCTAATAGTTTTAACAGCCATATTACGTTTCTGTTTATATAATTCTTTATTTTGTTCTGTTTTGTTTAATACATAATTTTTGTAAGCCTTATCCCTATCTATAGTTGCTGTGTGCACTGTGTCACTCCACCAAACTCTAAATTTTGGAAAAATCTTAATAGTTCTCTTTGGTGCCACCTCATTTAAAACCCTCATTACTTTTTCATAAAAATCCTTATATTTGGCATTAATCCGTAATCTATAATTCCATTCAACTTTAGATAATTTTTCATTAATAGTATCATAATCGATAATTCTACCTCTACTTTCAATTAATTGTGGTTCCTTGGTTAGTGCCAAACAGTCTAGATATATTAAAATATTAAAATGTGTACTTATTCTAGGCGATGTAACAATTTCTACCCTAATATTTTCAGAATTAGTTATTACAAGATCTATAAGTGAGCCACCATTATTACTATTGGAGGGATGGGTAACTTGTGAAACAATATTTTTCAAACCAATGTCAGAAATACAATTTTTTAATCTGCTACTGTAAGTATTGTCATGCATCAAGTCAATGTTAAAATCACCTGTTACAATTATATTAAAATCACAATCACATAAAAAGTCATCTGCAAAATGTTCAAAAAAGTCTAAAAAATCCTTACAAGAACTACTAGGAGATCTGTATAAACTAACAACTAAGTAATTACTTTTTTCAAATAAAAATTTCAATACAAAATTTTTTAAAACTCAAAACCTTTAATTGATTGTTTATGTAGATTAAAGCCCCACCAGTGTGCCGACTATCACTATTATTATTATCACTATTATGACAAGTTAAAATTTTTCATGAATTTACAGAATTGCTTCTCATATTTAACAGACGTTATATTTTTAACGTCCGTTAAATATTAACATATTCGTTATAGAATTACCACTATTGTTGGGTTCCAATTAACAGTGATGTTCCTAAAGTGGCGCTGGGAAACAGTAACAAAGCCTACACATAACACGAGGCTAATAACCTTAGCAGTTAATGCCGATGACACCAAAAAAAATAACGTTATACACTGTCCGCTTAGATACTCCAGTATACGTCTCACATTTAGTAGCTATTTCATACACAGAAAGTGAAACAAAGTATTTTCGAAGATTATTAAATACATTAGGGTATTAGGGTCCATTTGCACCACTAGTCGTTAAGAAATAAGCCAAGCTTAAAATGACATTTCTCCATTGACAATGTCATTTTAAGCTTCGCTTATTTCTTAACTACTAGCGGTGAGAATGGCCCTAAGTACAATATTTTTTTCTTCTAATACTTTTTAATGCACTCGCCATTCGTATATAACTGTAAAATTATAATATCGACACCCCCATCGAACAAGGTTGTAACTCAATTTTAGTGATTTTCAGAAACGTCAGAAAACTAAAAAAACTTTTTTTTTTAATATTTGTGGAGAAACTGTATAATACTCCAATAGTTAACCAATAGGATAGTTAGAACACAGTGGAGGTTACTTATGAGATAATGAATGTTTACAACCTTGTTCGATGGGGGTGTCAATATATCGATGGCTCAATCAAATACTGCCACAACTCAAAAACTATTGTTTCGAGAAATTTCATTTTGAAATTTGTAAGTCTCTATTATCATTATTTTGTTTTTGACATAAAATCTTTATATTTTATATAAAATCTTCGATATTTTGCTGTTAAAATTAACGATTACGATTATAAAAGCGGGTTATTGCATAGTTTTTATAAAATTTGGGTGTTTTTGCAGAAAATAACTCGAATTGAGGTAGTTTTAGACACAGTCTGTGACTAGATTTTAAATGATTTTTGGGCATATTTAAGGATATTTTTATTTGTGGCGGTATTTAAAGTAAAACCTTAATGATATTTTGCATCCATTGGACCAAAAATTTCATTTTTTTGTTTTTTGACTTGTGGCGGTTTTTGATTGAGCCATCGATATGCTAATACAAATTTCCGAATTAATTAAAATACATACGATATGGCTATGTATAAATAAAGTCTGACTTATCTGTGTTAAATCTAAAAGAAAACTTTTAATATATTATACTTATCAGCATTGAGGGATGAGGTATAAATAAAATGTCTACCTCTTGGACCAGTACTACGTTCTGCAAATTAAATTACTGCACTCCTTCCTTCTCTAGACTATAGATTTGATAAAAATTGCCTTCTATATTTTGAACCATATTCCGATACTGTACATTTCAATGAGGAATATTTTGTGAATTGATTTTTTTTATTTACGTTCCTGATCCTGGTCAAAAAAAGCCCGTCATGAAAAGTGTTGGGTTAGGTTTAATATTAACTTTGAATTGTACTCCATTTTTAATTCCGGAAAATTAATATTTTTAATAAGCTGCATTCTAGTTTTTGCTAAATACTTATAATTTTGGTATTACAAGGCCAAACAGAACATACATATATCTTTTATTTTCCTATTGTTATTATGTCTTATTCTTTATTTTAACAATTTTGAACAATACGTGAATTACCATACTAACTTTCATAAGAAAAACAAAAAACGTCAACTTACCTTTACCATCTCATAGATTTTTCCAGCTACTATAACCCTGTAATGGGGTGGTTTTTCAGCAATCTCTTGTATAAGCAAACTGTTTTGTGTTAAAACAGGCATTTTGTCTGTAACCTTTATGTAATGATGACCACTAAAAGCTTTTGTATCTGGCTTGTTAGGTAAGGGAATAAGTTGAGTATCGAGGTAAGATGCCAAAAGATGCATTACAATCTAAAATAAAATTAGTCAAATTTAGCAATCGATAAATTTCAATGTAATTTGGGTTACTTGTGCTTTGATACTTGAAAATAATACATTAAAAGAAAAGAAAAAACACTGAAGTGCACAATAAGTCCAAATGCTGTTTGCCTTTGTTACCTTTTAAATAGCTACTGAACCCAAAATATTTTAGAGGACTAGAAAAATGTTATTAAAACAATCTTAATTGATCACACAGTAATCAATTTGTAGGGAGTACTCGCACCGTCAGTCTGAAAGCATTTACTTACTGCACAATCAGTAGGTAAAGACTCGTCCCAATCTTTTCCTCCATATTTTCCTCCTCCATTCCATTTAAATTCGCTCATACATCCACCTTTTGCCAGTTCCCTTACCCTCCTTTCTAAATATTCCTGGTTACTGGTGATTTCTAAAAATGGAATAATAGCTGGCAAAGAGGGTATAAATTGAGCTACTAAAGCTGTTTGTGCTGTTTTTCTTAAACGGTCAAGGCCAACGGCACCAATCCGTACATCAGACAAGCCATGTTTGTCTAAAGACGAGTTTACGCGGTCAAATTCAGCAACCAGACGTTCTAAAATAGTCTGAGATATCCACTAGAAAAATACAATCTTTTTGTAAACTTTTATGGAACTATATTGCATCCTTAAACTTACCATTCTTAAATTTTCATTCCATTGTGTTAAAGCAACACTATCAACATTTATACGAGTCCATATTTCTAAGGAAGTTTGAGTTGGGCTTGAAGCCTTATCTTCAGTCTTTAAATTTGGGCTTCCCGAAAGTTTAGCTAAAAAAAATGTCATCTTAATTTGTCATAATTAAATACTAATTTGAAAGATACACTTGAGACAGCATAAAACAAATTCTAAAGAACAGGACAAAATTAATTATCAAAAATAAACAATGTAATGAAACATGTAGATAAGACTGCCAGTTCAGAAGATCTTGCAGAAATTAAGGTAAAAAAACCATTAAAAATCACCCACCTTTTAATTCAAATTAGGTTCAGGGAGCTAACAACAAAGAATGAGTTTCTAAAATAAAAAGAGATCGCAAAAAGGAAAAATCAATGGTGAAGCATGTAAACTGAATAAGAATATTAATATATACATAAATGAGGAGATGACAACTTCAACATACAAACTACTGAAACTTGGCTTTAAATTAAAAGATCATAACTTCAAATATGTATGGCAGAAGGCAAGTATCGTCTATGGTAGACTAATAAGACTAAACGAACAAGCAGGTGCTGTTCGGATTAAGTAAGAGGAACAGGTGCTTGAAATAATCGAAAATGTCTCCTAGCTTGTACCTAACTCAAAAGTTCATGTGAGAATTATCAATTGAAATGTGTCAAAATACAATTCTTGATGCTACTATGTGATTATACATAATGTAATAACTAGAGGGCGGAATGTATGCATCAAAATATAACAAAATATGCGCATATATATGCATCGTTTTTACCAAAAATATGCAGTTATTTTGTCCAATTATGCCTAAATATGCAAATGCATATTTTTTAAAAATACTTAAAAAAAAGTAGGGGGTGGGTAGCTCAGTGGTTAGTGCGTTGGCCTGTGGACTTAGGGGTCCCGGGTTCAAATTCCAGCCGGGACGCGATTTTTTAAATTAATTAATTTATTTAAAAATTAATTCTGATGCCTAGCGAATATTTCCACTTGACCATTCACTGCTGGGTTCTAATTAACATTGCTGTTCCTAATTTGGTACGCTATCAAAGCCATTACACGAAAAAAAAACAAAAGAAAATATGTAATATAAAAATTTATTTAAAACAAACGAAACACAAAAACTAGTAGAAGTTAAGTATAGAATAGTATAAAAATATTAAATAGTAATATTATAATAGGAATTTATAATTAAATATTTTTCGAAATTTTCTATTAAAAATTTTTGTCTTCGGTCTGTAAAAATATGTTTTGATATAGAAAAGGTCCTTTCAACATCTACCGAAGTAATAGGACAATACTGTAATTTTGGAAGTAATGTACAGGGCCAACGTAAAACTTCTTTGGAAAATTTTCCCTCAAAAATGTTTTTCACTTCCCTTATTTCATTGAACCCTTCATTCTTTAATAAAGTTGTATTTAATTTTTTTCTAATCTTAAGGCCTATGTCACCAGGAACATTGTTACATTTATCGGAAACTGTTGCAATAAAATTTGTTGATTCGATTAAACTTAAATTTTTCTTTTCCAATGAAGTTATTACATCAGTTAAAAAACTAAAATTAACCTTTATAAACACAAGTTGCTTAGGCACAAGGGGATTTTTTAACAATTCTTTACTTTGCACTACACATTGTGAATTGTCTTCTATATCCAAAATTAAATCCTTAATTGCTTCAAAATTTTCTGCATAGAATATAGCTGCTTTAATCCATGTCCCCCATCGCGTAATTACGGGTTCCGGGGGCAAACACACCCCTACCATTCTCTCTTTATACAACTGCACTCTTAAAGGGGCTTTTAAAAATATTTTTTTCACATTCGAAATTAGCTTGTTAACCAAGGGATATTCTGTTCTCACAGTTTTTGCAATTAAGTTTATTCCATGCAGAAGACAAGTAACGTGGACCATATTTGGATAAAATATTTTTAAGTTTTGCCCTACGTCAGACAACAACACTAACAACTTCTCTGAGGGAATTTGATTTGGTAAAAAAAATTCTGCTAGAGATTGTTGAATAAATCGGGTAACAGTTGTATTGTTAGTTTTTTCTAACTGTTTTGATGCAATTAAATATGATGTACCTGGTTCATTTTCTTTTAAGGCTCCAATCATAAGATGTACCATATATCTTCCACAAGCATCTGTGCTTTCATCAACAATGATGTAAAAATTGCTATCATCCAGTAAAACTTTAATTTCTTCTATTACATTTATATATATAGCATGTACATTTTTTTTCTGAGTGTAGATTCGTCAGGAATGGTTTGATTGCAATATTTTTGTAAAAATTCTCTTAGATATAGGTTTTGTAACTTCTTTAATTGAATATTTGCCGCAACAAGAGCTTTGCACAAGTCCTGATTAAATACCTCCTTGTCACTTTTTGTTTTGTCGGCGTTTTGAAATGACCTCACAACGCATTGTTGAACCGGTTGTGATTTCATTTTTTGCAATTTGGCTTTATGCAATGATGTTTTCACGTGTTGAACCACTTTGAACTTTTTTCGCAAACCACTATTTTGGCACAAGCTTTAAAAAAAACTTTATCCCCATTGATTTCCAACTCTGGAAAGTTAATAATCCACGAAGAAATTCTCGACGTTTTAGGACACTTTTAAAACAACAAATTATTACAAGACTTTTCACTAGGCAAATAACGAGGATACTATTTCATTAAACTGAATGAAAAACATTCAAAATATTCCAATGTTAGGGTAGATTGGTTACAAGAAATTACTGAGAATTTTACATAAACCGTTTTATTGCATTGTAGGTAATACTTTATCTGTGTAAATACCATCTATTAACAATTACCTTAATGGGCTTAATCTCTTAAGAAGGTAAAAACCCAGTGCATGCCACCCTCCAAGAACTAATTAACAAGAATTTACAAGAAGTGACACTTAAAAACAAATACAAAAATTTAAAAGGTCTTTATTTCAAATATATCTGTATAATCTGTAAAAACAGTTTTTGATTTGCACAGTATAGTAATACTTTTTTTTTTTTCGAAAATATGCAATATTTTCTTAAATTTTCTGAACTTTGGTAAAATATGCAATATTTTCTGAATTTTGGAAAAATATGCAATATTTTCTGAACTTTGGTAAAATATGCAAAAAATGCATATATATATATATGCATTTTGCATATATTCCGCTCTCTAGTAATAACTGTAGATATAATTTATTCAGTTCATGATCTTAGTATTATATACACGTTAATATATGTAGCGTAACTAAAAAGTTTGACAAATTGTTAGTTTATCTTAGCACCTTTGAGTGTATGTTTGATGTGATTGGGGTTTCCAAAAACCCACAGGTTCACCAACATTGAAAATTTACAGGTACCAGGTTATGACGCCTTTTATAATGATAGTACAATAAATAAATGTGATTGCTTTATGTTAAAAGTGACTATGTTCAGTATAAAAATAGTAGTAGGTTTGTTAGGGTAGTTTTAAACAAAAATTGTGTAACTGTTGGCTTAAATGGTAGCTATAGACTTTCTTCCCTTAAAAAAATTAAGAGTTCGTGGCTGATTTAGATGTATGATTATCGCAGAAAATTGAAAAAGAATTGGAAATATTTATAGGTCATATTACTATTGATATTTTTCAAGCGCAAATAAAGACTTCACTGAATATAAATTGCCTTCATAAATTTGGTTTCCGCTGCCTGGTAAACAAACCCACAAGAGTTAAGTAATGCCAAGTACCTTCATGTATAGACCATTTTTTTGTAGGAAATGTTGAGAAGTACAAAGGTTCTCACAGTCGAATTATGTGTAGTGGAATGTCAGATCATTATCCCATAGTTTTAAGTGTTTCTAGTAACAAACATATTAAAAAGAATAATAAATATATATCTAAAACAAATACGATTGTTAGATATTTTTTAAAGATTTTTTAGCTTCTTCGGATATCTGTCAAAATTGAAATTTTTTAGTTACTTCATGTACACTGCAGTGTACGTATATAAGAAACATTTTTCTATAAAGAACACTGGAATTGACAAAAACCTGTATATTACATAATATTTCATAAATTCCTTTTATCCATCAATCTTTTTTTCTGTCACATTGCAAGTGCCTATTTGCAATGTCTCGTTGCTGTCTAGCAAGTAGGCATTTCTGGCCTCAGTACATTTTAGATACCATGTATCCAGAAACCAGTTCAATAAGCTGTACTTCTTCTGGTTCTTTAGAATAGGCCAAAAATACTCTCCACTTACACCTACTTTGGATCTCAGGATCTTCATAGTAAACATTCTCTTATATATCTAGTTCATCTAACTTGAAATCATTTCCATTGAGAATGTTAGCTAAATTATTTTTATTTATTTCAGTCATGATGTACACTGTAGTGCACATAGTTGCAAACCTTCATACTATCAACATTTTACGACTTGTCCAAGATACCAATAATTTATTACTTACCTCAAATCACAATCCACCATAAAAAAATGCTAAAAACAATTAACTTAAGTTAGACTTGAAACAAATTGAAGTTTACACACATGCATACCTTAATTATGATGCGATGAAATTTAAAATCATCATCTGAATTAGGGCGTGGTTCAAAGCCCACTTGTACTGAAGCTCTAGGCTTTTTGTACCCCTCACAGTTTCTATCCCATCAGATTGATTTTTTTGATGAATTCAAGAATATGTCTGATGGGCGCTTTCGCGATTTCTTCAGGTTCCGGATATTGTACCCCGAAGTACCATTCCCGTTCCCATTTAAGGTTCCGGCAGTGGCATAGTATGTGAATAGGAGTTTCGTCCTCCTCTTCACATATTCTACATAGGGAGTCATTAGATATCCCTAAGAGATTTAGGTGTCTTCTAAGGCCGCAGTGTCCCGTAAGGAGTCCTATTACGGCCTTGAGTTCGCTTCTGCTAAGGTTTAGCAGTTGATGTTGTCTGCTCGTGGATGGCCCCTCTATGAATCTTTTGGACTGTCTAAGTCCAGGAAGTTCCATCCAGAGTCTATGGTGTTCTCTTTTTATTTGTTCCTTTAACACCCATTTAACATGTTGGTATGAGATACCACATGTGGGTTCTGGTCCAATAAGTTTTTTCCGCTCCCTTCCTTGCTAGGAGGTCTGCTTTCTCGTTTCCAAACACTCCCTCATGTCCTGGCACCCATTCAAGGGTGACCTTGTTATGTTCTGCCAGAGCCTGGAGGGACTGTTGGCAATCAAATATTGATTTAGATTGTACTTCTACCCTTTTTAGTGCTTTAAGGGCTGCCTGACTGTCTGTCATGATAACGATTCTCTTATCTCTAAGAGAGTCATTTAGCATGACTTTGGCGCAGGCATTTATTGCTGTTACTTCAGCCTGGAAGACTGTTGTCAGTGACCCCAGGTTCAAACTAATTGTCCTCCTTGAGTTCACATGGTAGATCCCAGCTCCTGTGCTGTTTTTAATTTTCGAACCGTCTGTATACCAGATTGATTCGTTTTGTTTTTCCCTTTTTGCCCGGCTTTTGGCCCTTTCTGGTATTTGAATATCAAAAGGTTTCCTGAAGTCGTGAATAATGGGCGTTTTATCCGATGGCATTCTTAGTACCGGATTTTGTTTTAATTTCTCTAATATCATTGTGTGGTGTCCTTTTCTCGAAAGTTCCCATCAGGCACGTATCCAGGATTTGTTTTCGGGGGGGGTCCAAATCCTGGGTGTGTATATATATATATATGTGTGTGTGTGTGTGTGTGTGTGTGTGTGTGTGTGTGTGTGTGTGTGTGTGTGTGTGTGTGTGTGTGTATGTGTATGTGTGTGTGTGTGTGTGTGTGTGCGCGCGTGCGTGCGCGTACGAGCGTGGGGGCGTGTAAAAAAACAAAGTCAAGGAAAATAGCGTTTTATTAATGAACATTGAAAAGTGCACACTTTTATAAAACTAATCTACGATTTTTTTTATTTGCCATAACATTTATAATTGAGTCGACACTAACATCTACGTCCCAATGAATCGAAAGTACAGCTAAGGAGTTTAACCTCTCGTGTTGCATTTTATTTCGAAGGAAAGTCTTCACTCTCTTCATGGTCGAAAACGACCTCTCAACCGTAGGAGTGGTCACTGGTAGGGTTGATAAAATGGTCAGTAAATGATGAATGATTGGGAAGAAGTTTTTGTTGCATATTTCAAGGACGCCGAGTGTTTCAAGGTTTGGTTCTTTAGAAATTTGATTACACCATATATAGTATTCTCCTTGGAGAGCAGACACTGAACATTTTTCAATAAAAAATATAGATAAGGTTTGAAGCTGAGTGGCTTTATCAGGCGATGCAAACCCTGGTAGTAGGGCTTGAAATGCTGATAATACTGTTGTTGGAGTCCCGAAGCGGTCTTGTAAATTAACTATCAGCTGGTCGGCGCATGGTAAAAAAATAGCAACTTTAAAGTATTCTTCAGTAGAATTAGTTATAGGATTGGCACGATGGCTCTGTCTGCCAGTCAAACGAGGAATTTTTAGTTCACTCCCGAACAGTTCTTCTAAAAGCTTCGATGCGGTATTAAAAAGTTGTTTGAAAATTGATTCTCCATTATCTCTTGTTTTTTGTAAGGAAGCTATCGCATCATTAGCCTGGTCAAGAGCCGAGACCAAATCATGGGAAGGACTCTGCAGGTACTTGGATAGAGGTAACGTGAAACTAAGAAATTTTTCACATACTAACAGCGACACAATAAATTCGCTCTTTTCGATCGTAGCCAAAAACATAATGGCTTTAGAGGAAGTATCTCTTGTTTCGTTAGAAATTATTTGTAACGCAGACACAATGGGCTTTAGCAGTTCCACGAATACCAAAATGCTGTCATGTCTTTCTATAAAACGAGTTTCACACAAACGAATTAATCTTGTTTTCTTGGATTCAGGCAAAAGTTCTGTTATTTGCTGTTTCAGGATGTGATTGGCACGAGAGTTGTTTCTGAAAAAGTTAGACACTTCGTTCACGACACCAAGACAGTTCCTAGCTGCTGGTAGCGATAAAGCTTTTGACAAAGCAAGATTTAATCGATGACTTGCACAGTGTACGTAAATAGCTTTCGGATATAACTGTCGAATTCTAGTTTGAAGTCCACTAACGTGCCCGGCCATATTTGCTGCACCATCGTATCCTTGGCCCACACATTTGTTCATGTCAAGGTTCATTTTCCTACATTCTTCAAGAACCAAATTGCATAGACTTTCAGCAGATTGATCGGACACTGGCACAAAAGACAGAAAATCTTCACGGATAATAGGTTTTGCGTTTTCTTCAGACAAATATCTTACACAAAACGACATTTGCTCAACACCAGACACATCCATAGTTTCGTCGACTAATATAGCAAAATATCCAAATTTGTTAATTTTTTCAATCAGTTTTTTCCGAATTAAAGACGCAGCTATATCTAGAATCTCATTTTGGATTATTGGGCTTACATACGTAGCGTTCTTATTACTTGAAGTAAAATGTTTCTTCAATGAATATGAATCGTTTCCTCCATTTGCCGTAAATCTCAAAAGAGCGCGAAATTTACCATCTTTCTTTTCAGGATTTTCTAGATTAAGTGGTCCACTATCTTCATCGCCACGCAGGGGGAGTTCTTGTTGACCACAAAAAAGTACAGCTTTTATGATGGGCTTTAATATTGAACGATTTTCCTCGCGTTCCTGTTGGAGTTTTGAATTTAATTGAGAGACCACATCGAAAACTTGTCCTGATGTTACTTTCATATAATTGTCTGCTAATATCACACACTCCTTATGGTAATTGGTTTTTGCGTGGTTTTCAAATTTTTCAGTTGCTTTCTTCCACTTTTTGAAAGGAACATTAACAAATATTCCTAGAGTTTGATGAGAGCCTTTGCCTGCCCATTCGCGACTAAAAAGCAGACATATCTTGCAGAAAACCCCATCACTGATTTTTGAATATGCAAGCCAAGGCCACCTATCAATCCAGGTGGCTTGAAATTTCAAAGATTTTTGATGCCCAGAAGAATTGATAATGGAAATGGGATATTTATGTGATTTAAGAACCATAGCGGTTGACAGAATTTTTCTTTTTTCGTTGTTATCTAGGGTTGACACGTCTACTTTTCCCAAGTCAAAATAATCGAGCGAAACCGGAGGAACGCCTCCCATTTGAGAAGTTGAAGCCATGGAGTAATAATAATCTAAAATAAAAGATCAAAATAAACATTGAAACATTATTAATAAAGTACTGAGGTGAGGTATAAGGTCTGAAGCTCGCTAGGCCATCCATTCATACCGAGAGGAGAGCCGCGTGATGCGTAAACCATAAGATCTTGATTTTAGTACTTACCAAGATATTGAGTTTTTCCTTCGATTTTTTCCAAAGCAGTTCCGACCTCTTCTTCTTTATCAATACTGGGAATGGATGCTGAAGCGAGAAAATGTCTAGTTATGCATAGCCTCGAAAGGTTACATAAAATAAATAAAATAGTTTGTGTAAAAAGAATTGATATGATGGGCATATCGCACAAAGACGAAATTTGAGCACGACGCCATAGGTGGAGTGCTCAATCGTCCAAGTGCGATATGGACAATCCACTCGAGTTGTACACTATATTTTTTCTACGACCCACTAACGAAAGTCTACAAATATTAAAAATTATTTTAGGTTATTAAAATAAAATAATTACTTTAAAAATTATTTATGACTTTTACTAATTTATAAAATAAAATGAACAAGAAAAAAAAACAGAAAAAAATTTCATTTTATTTTTCTCCATCCGAGTTTCGAACTCGAGTCTTCCGTGTGGAAGGCAAGAACCCTAACATCAGGACCATCTACGCGTTTATTTTTTTGCTTCAATAGTCGTAATTAAATTTATTTCATACAGTTTTATTTAAATTAACAAATTATTTATAATTATAAACGAAATAAAAATAGAAATTATATTATTTATCGATTCTAGACAAGAATAACTCATTGTAATGTATGTTTAATCTCAATAACTAAAAATATACTGACAATTAGTTTGACAGAATTGTCACTTATTTAAAATTTTCAAAATAATAGCAGTCAATTGAGCAAAATATGAACTGTGATTGGTGGATTTCATTTTTTTGTAGTGTTCTCGTTACCTAAAATGGTTATGAAATACATTCGTTCAGTTGAAGGCAATAGCATACTTTTTCGTTTAGTAATAATATGTGCGTAGATAAGCTAATATCCATGTGGGTGTAGAAAAATATTATTATTTGTTGAAAAAATCAGACCTTACCTGCCTTTTCCCCTTTTAAATTTTTCATTCCAAAAAATTTTGTTATTTTACTCTGCGAATTTGAGTCGGAACTCAACCTTTTCATCTTGATAATGGATCGTTCGTTACTGCGTTAGTCAATTAGTTTTTAATTTCACCCACGATCAACTACACAACATTCAAACTTAATATTTAACGGTCTTGGTGACTTATAGTTAAAATCAAATGAAATATGGACTACACTAGGAAGCACTAGGTTCTTAAAGGTTGAAGTACAATGCTCGACTAGCTATTCAAATACCAGTGTGACTGTAAACGTCAGTGCCGCCCCGCCCGTTAGCGAAGCTACGGAAATAGAGGTGTTGCCAAATGCCAACCTAGCGGATTTCCAGCTAAATTTAGTGGAAGGAAATAATTTTAGGCCTAGGGGACTGAAAACCAATTTCGTGGATAGCGAGATTTTTAAAGGCATTATATGATTATTAATTGTTTCGGGGGGGGGTCCGGACCCCCTGGACCCCCCCCTTGAATACGTGCCTGGTTCCCATCCAAATCCATTAGTAAACAGCCTGTATGCCGCCGCCATAGCCTCCTTCTCCACCACAAGGTGTAGTGGAGGAAGACCTAGCAGTAGCTCCATTGCTGCTGTGGGCGTAGTTCTAAATGCCCCTGTTATTATTAGACAGGCTAGTCTTTGTACCTTGTCTAATTTTCTGTTAGCTGTTATGCCTTTAGTCTTGTGCCACCATATAACTGATGAGTAAGTTATAACAGGTACTACAACCATAGTGTAAAGCCAGTGCATCATACTTAGTTTAAGCCCCCATGCGTTCCCTACCATCCGTCTACAGGCCCATAGTATTCTTACAGCCTTTTCTGTTGTTTTTTCTATATGGCTGCAGAAGTGATTCCAAGATATTTAACCTCCTTTGCCATTTTTAGATGTTGTCCCCACATATAAAGCTCCTTCATTCCTTGAAGGTTCCTTTTTCTTGTGAATGCAACAACAGATGGTTTTGTCGGGGTTTGTGGACAATCCCTCTTTTAGGCACCATCTTTCGTCGATATTTAGTGCCCGCTGCATCCTTTCGGATACAACAGTACGATGCTTATGTCGTCTGCAAATGCTTGCGTGTATAAGTTTTCTCTCTCTAACTCCCATAAGAGGTCATCAACCACCAAGGTCCACATAAGAGGAGATAACACTCCTCCCTTGTTAACTGAGACCTCTCTTGTTGTGTTAAGGAGATTACTGGTAATGGTTCTATGATTAAGCATGAACTCTACCCACCTCGTAATGCATCTATCGATCAATTTCTCCAATGTTTTTAGGAGAAATGACGTTAGGCTGATTGGTCTGAAAGATTTGGTCTCCTCGTATGACGCTTTCCCGGGTTTGGGAATGAAGGCCACTCTTGCACACCTCCAGCTTTGTGGAACATATCCGAGGGCTATGCTAGCTCGGAATAGTTTACACAGTGGTCCCTCCAGTACTTCCTGGCCCTTTTGTAGAAGTGCCGGGATTATACCATCAGGTCCAGCTGTTTTATATGGTTGAAAGGAATTTATCGCCCACACAAGTTTTGTTGTTTACTATTGAGTTTGCAAGAGACCAGTTTGTTTTTGAGGCCCTAGAAATTAGTGCCTCAGTACTCCTGTTCTCTTGGTCAAGAATAATCTTACATCCAGGAAAGTGTGACTTTAGTAGTAAATCTAAGGTCTCCTCCTCTGTTTTTGTAAGTTGTCCTTGTTGATTTTTCAGAGATCCCATGCATCCTTGCTTATCTCTCTGTAGAGTTTTCCTGAGTCTGGCACATTCTGGAAGGCTTTCAATGCCGTCACAGAATTTCTTCCAGGAATTTTCTTTGGCTTTCCTTAAAATACATCACTACCGTGTTACCACATGAGTCGCAGTAAATTTATTTGGAAAAAGTCTATTACTAGTATTTGAAATCAATGTACACCAGTGTACGCCTTGTCGAAAAGGGTTAATCAAGCAAGAAACTTGGGAAAATATTCTAAGCAGCAATATGGTAAACGAATGTGCTCATAATTTTATTGAAATTGTACAACATGTAAAATCAACAACTGAGCAAAAATATGATAAAGTAAAGATAGAAAAATAAAACCATGAATAACCCAAGTTCTTATTAAATCAATCCGTCATAGGAATAAATTCAAAAAATTAGTATTATAACTGATTAAGCTTACAAAAATTTTACGCAATATCGAGATCACCTGATCAAACTTACGTAAAATGAGTACTATGTAAATAAATTCCACAACAAAAAAAGATCCCAAAAAAAACATGGCAAATAATAAAACAAGCAACTAACGAAAAAGAGAGTAAAAATAGCACAGTGAATTCAGTGATTGATGAACAGGGCACAGAGAAAAATTCGATGAGGAGATGGCGGAAGCTTTTAATAAATATTTTAGCGAGAAAGGGAAAAAAATGGCTGGTAACATAAATTATCCTAATGTTCAATTGTTTGTTGAAAGAAAAAAAAAACATTAAAAAAATCAATGTTTTTGAGCCCAATCACAAAAATGAACTTATCTCCGAAATTTCAATTCTAAAAAATGATGCAGCTTCAGGAGAAGATGGAACAGGAAAACTAATTAAAGACAACTACCCATACTTGCTGACCGCACTCCTTCATCTGATAAATTTAATATTTGTTACAGATAACTTTCCAAAATGCTTAAAACAAGCAATTAATAACTCCAATACACAAATTAGGAGATAAAAAAGTAACAAGTAACCTGTCAAAACTAATTGAAAAATGCAATAAGCTTAGACTGACTCAGTACCTTGTAAAAAATAATTTACTTTCCAACAATCAGTTTGGCGTTTGCAAAGATTTAAGTACAGAGGACGCTGTCATCTGCTGTTAACTATGTTAACCGCAGTCTTTACGAGGGCAATGTATCTATGAGATTTTTTTTTGGATCTGGGAAAAGCATTTGATACTGTGACACACCAAATTTTGTTGACCAAACTATAAATTAGAGGATTACCTTATAAAAATTTAATCCATACCTAAGTGAAAGGATCCAAAGTATTAAAATCAATAATAGCATACATGCACCTACGTCGGTAGAGTTTGGTGTGTCAAAGGGGACGGTACTTGGACCAGTTCTTTTCTCAATTTATGTTAATGAATTATTAAACTTGATTTCTGATGATGAGGGGCACATGGTTTGTTTTGCAGATGATACTGCCATCGTAATTAAAGAAAAAAGTTGAAAAGAAATAGTGTTTAAAGCAGAAGCAGCTATAACAAAAGTAAAATCATGGTTTGATAAAAATTATTTAACCCTTAATGCTGATAAATCGACGCTTGTATGCTTTTATGCAAACAAGGTGAAAAATTCAACAATCACTGAAATTACTGTACACAAGCATTGTTGCCAAAGAGGAAATTCCTGTAATTATACCTTTAAAATTAAAAAATCAAATAATGTTAAATACTTAGATATAATAATAGGCCAATATGTAAACTGGGGAGAGCAGAAACTATATTTCTAATAAAATACGTAAGCTAGTCTATAAATTTTACGAACTCAGAAAAATCATGGAAATAAAAATGTAAAAAACAATATACTTTGCTCTAGTGGATTCTATACTAAATTACTGCATAGCCGCATGGGGGATGCATCAAAATCCTTTATAGAAAATAACACAAAAGTACATTTTAAACATTATTTTTAATAAAAATAAATAATATTCTACTGATAGGCTATAGAAATAATCAAAATCCTTACAAATAAATCAAATTTACATTAGGGCAGCAGTGAGACATATGCTTAAAACTAAAAAAATACTTGGTAACAAATTTATGCAGCCTAACATCCCAACTTGACAATGCTATTATACCTAATGTTATATGTTATAGAGACAAACCTTTTATTAAAATAAAAAAAAGGATCCCGGAATGGCTTATAAGCAATAATATAACTTGGTTTACTAAGTATTTATTAATTTGAATAATCAAATTAAGTTATTTAGTATAGTTTCCAGACAAAGTATATTATGTAAAGGGTATATTTTATAGTGGTATCCGAAGTTTTTTTAAATAATTTGACAAACAGTAAATTTTTTTGTAATAATTTTTTTTTTTTTTTATTGAAATCTGATCTATTACAATTTATTTGGTCACTTTTTGAAGATGACATCGGTCAAGTGACCACCTCCGGACGCCACACAAATCGGCCGGTTTTTCGGCATTTTACATTACTTTTTGGAGTGTTTCGGGTTGAATGGCAGCGATTTCTCGGCGTATGTTGGCCTTAAGTTGTTGGAGAGTGGCTGGTTTATCGGCATAAACCTTTCCCTTCAGGTATCCAAACAGGAAAAAGTCAGGTACGGTAAAATCTGGTTAATGAGCCGGCCAGACGAAATCGCCGTATTTCGATATCAGTCTATTCGGGAACACGGCACGCAATAAATCCATTGGTTGTATGGCATGTTGCGCCGTCTTGCTGGAACTAATAGTCGCCAATGTCATGTTCGTCCACCTCATTTATCACAAAATCGGGTAACATGGCCCAATATCGCTCGACATTGATTGTTACCGTGGCGCCGTTATCGTCTTCGAAAAAGTACGGGCCGATGACCGTTTCAGCATACACACCGCACCAAACAGTGACTTTGGGGGAATGCAACAGCTCTTCGAAGATTATTTGAGGATTTTCAATGCCCCAAAAGCGGGTCTTTTGCGTATTAACAACGCCACACAGCGTGAAATGTGCTTCATCGGTCATGATAAAACAGCTCCAAAAATCAGGTTGACCGGCAAGGATGTCCTGCATTTTGCGACCGTATTGGATGCGACGCGGCCTATCAATTGGCAATAATTGTTGAGTGGTCTGCATTTTGTAAAGGCGCGCAAATCCACCCTTAACAACCGCCACATGGACCGAAACTTGTTGACGCGACGTCGACACTTACGGCTACTATTGCTTCCATACTCGGTCTAGTACGCGGCTTGTAGCTACTTTTAATAATGAGAATGCCAATTGTAGGCCTAAAATAGTTCTTAACGATTTTATCAATCTCTGCAACTTGACCCAATTTAATAACATTACAAATTGTAATGGGAGATTGCTAGATCTTGTTTTAAGTGATTTAAATTGTAGCGTAAACCGTGAAACTATACCTTTAGTTAAAGAAGATATACATCACCCATCTCTTTTGGTTAATTTTTCGTTAGATCAATTATTATGTAATCAAATTAATTTTCCAGTTACGTGTGAACGCAAAAGTTACAATTTTAAGCGAGCGAATTTTCCAAATTTATATAGTGCCCTAGATGCCAACGATTGGTCATTTTTAGACTCTATTAGCGACGTGAATGTAGCTTGTTCAAAATTTTATTTAAACTTAAATTCTCTTTTTGATTTGTTTGTTCCACTTCACAGAAAACGTACAAATGACTATCCACCTTGGTATAATGCCGAAATTATAAATAAAAATAAATTAAAAAACTTTTGCCATAAAAAATATACTAAAACTAGCGATCCGTTTTATTTAAATCGATTTAAAAATTTAAGAAAAGAAGTCAAAAGACTTACTAGGGTTGCATATGATATCTACATCTCTAAAGTTGAAAACTCCGTCTCTAGTGAGCCTAAAGAATTTTGGAAATATATTCAAACTAAAAAAGGTAAATCGAGAATTCCGGGAATTCTGTTCAACGAAGGAGTTTCTTACGACACTCCTCAAAACATAGTAGATGGATTTGCTGAGTACTTTAGTAGTGTGTTTGCATCAGTATCTGATACGATCCTAACAGAGGACTTAAATAATCTTCCAAGTATAAATATCGAAAGTTTTAGTGACGAAGATATTATTTTTGCAATCAACAAACTAGCCGCTAAAATCACCTCCGGTGAGGATGGTATACCCAGTTTTTTAATTAAAGATTGTAGAAATATTTTTATACAACCCCTTAAGTTTATTTTTAATATGTCATTAAAAACTTCTATATTTCCAGATAAATTTAAAATCGCACGTGTATGTCCTATTCTCAAGTCAGGAGATCCATCTCTATTTAATAACTATCGCCCTATTTCAGTTTTAAATAATTTTGCTAAGATTTTCGAAATTTGTATTTATAATAAAATTTACCCTCTAACTAAATGTTTAATATCGGTACATCAGCATGGTTTTATGGAAAATCGTTCTACTGTTTCTAATTTATCATCTTTTTCTCAGTTTTTACATGAGACTTTAGATAATTGTGGTCAAGTAGATGTAGTTTTAACAGATTTCGAAAAAGCTTTTGATAAAATCGACCCAAAAGTAATCGTTAACAAGTTAGATCAATTTGGATTTTCATCAGCAATGAAAACATTCTTCCACTCATACTTATCTTGTCGACAACAATTTGTTTCTTATAATGGGTTTTCATCAAATTTATTTTATGCTACCTCAGGGGTTCCTCAAGGGTCCAATATGGGTCCTCTACTTTTCTTGTATTTCATCAATGATGTCACTGATCATATCGCTTGTTCCAAATTGTTATTTGCAGATGATTTAAAAGTATTTCTTGAAATTTCTGATATACATGATTGTTTATTCCTTCAAGAACAATTAAATAATTTATATGATTGGTGTAAGCGCAATAAATTGTTTCTGAACGTACGAAAATGCAAAGCTATAAGTTTTAGCAGAAAAGTCAACACAACAAATTTTAATTATACCATTAATAATGAAGAACTAGTCAGGTGTGATCAAACTAAAGATCTAGGTGTTATATTTGATTCGGAGCTAACTTTTAGTGTACATGTTAATACTATTACTAAATCTGCAAATAAAATGTTAGGATTTTTATTTCGCAATTGTCAAAAGTTTAGAACTAAAGCTGCCTTAAAGTCACTGTACTTTTCATTAGTTCGTTCCAAGTTGGAATATGCTTCTTTGATTTGGTATCCGAAGACAGAGTTGCAGAAGAACAGCATTGAAAAAGTGCAACGCAAATTTTTAAAGTTTTTAAATTACAAGGTTAGGGGTATCTATCCCCCCCATGGATTTGATGAAAATGTGTTGCGTAATGGATATAATATACAATCCCTTGAAAATAGAAGAAAATTAATGTCAATTTCTACAATTTATAAAATAATTCATAATATAATTGATTGTTCTATTCTACTAGAAGGACTTTACTTTTTAGTAACACGACAAAATGCACGGACATTCAACACGTTTTCTCTTCCTATTCCCAGGACTAACCTGCTAATGAAATCACCAATATATATTATGTGCCAAAATGTTAATATTTTATGTTTGAATTGTGATATATTTTTTGAAAAACTTGCACATGTTTTGCGCATAGTCACCCTCAATTTTTAATTTTAATTTTTGCTTTAAGCTTTATATTCATTTTGTTATTATTATTTATTACCATCTTAGTACTTATTTCTGAATTGTAATATACATTTTTTTTCTTTGAAAAACTTGAATTGAACATGTATTGCGCAGGGTCAATTTAATTTATAATTTTTATTTTCACTTTTTTTTTAGCTTTATATATATATATATATATATATATATATATATATATATATATATATATATATATACCTAAACCGCTACCTTCAAGTCCATTTCAAAGTGGGAGGAGCTATATATATGTTTAGGCACGCTACCGACACATTGAGTCCATGCAGCGTTGCCAAACCGCATATGGCCCTAATCTGTCGTTACAATATAATTTATATATATCTGGCCCTAATCTGTCGTTATAAGGTAATGCATATATATATATGGCCCTAATCTGTTGTTATAATGTAATATAAATATGTAATATTTTTAAATTTGGCGGCTTTCACTAAACAAGGTTTGAGGTAGGTCATGTCATGTCAAAGCCATAGGATGATAAAAGAGGAACATTTATTTACATAAATAAAACTATAAAGTGTGATTTGGAAATTGGAAACTATTTAATTATTTAACATATTTAAAGCTTCTGACCGTAAGGTGATAACCTTTACTTTATATGTTATTACATCTGTTTCATATATTTTTTTTAGGTTGTTTGTCCAAAATTTAAGGAATTTTAACCCAACTTATTCAAAGCATAGTTTTTGAAGTATAACTTAATTAACTGGCACATTTAAAGCATATATACGGCAAGTTGATGACCTTTACATGATATTCTATTGAGGAAATTACTTATTTTCCACCGATTTGAAGAAAATTAACCTCTAACCTTTTCAAAGCCGGATTCATTCCGTCTGGCCTGATTTTGAAAGTAAATGTAAGTTAATATTATTCACAAGTTGAACTAATGCCTGCTCTTTCTAGAAGTACAAGAGAACCAATGCCTGGTCCATCTACAAGAGAAGCAAGGGTGACATATACATTATAAAAGTTATCTGTGATATTGTTATTAGATAGTAGAAGGTGAACTTTATTGTTGTGCCCATTAGAACAATAGCATATTTTGATCCACTTGAAGAAAAATATATTTTTTATGTGGAAGTTCTATTATACTCGACTAAAAATTATTCGTTTAAAATGAGAGAGGAGAGCAGAAGAAATTTTAAACTTTAATGAAATTAAGGCAGAACTTTACTTATACTGATCTGGAGTGTAGATTTAATGTTTTGACAGCAACTATAACAAATGTAGTGGTCACATTCAATCGTTTATTTCATTATGTGTTATTTGTGCAATCTGTAGAATTATTTTATATTACAGCAGAGTATCTTCTTCAGTTTAAAAACAATCGATTAAACATCAGAGTTATGTTCTGATACCTCTTTGTTACAATATCATTAAACTTGGCAAATATATATATTTTTCTATAAAATTTTGAGTTTTAATTGCTGTTCAGCTGTTTAATTATAATAATTTTTAAAACTATGGCTGCTTTTAACTTATTTAAAACACCCTTTGATTAAAGCTGTTTTGCACCAACAGTGAAATAGTAACCTATTTTTACATTGTTTTCGTGGATTCCAATTGCTTAGATGGTCTGGCAACTTTTTGAAAGAATACATTTTTTTCCTATATCGAATATTTACCATTTGAATGAATAAGTGACACTTTCAAAAAATTCTTCGAAAAAATTTTTTTTTTCAAAATTTAAAAAACATTTTATTTTTCAATAACGTTATAGAAACAGAAAACGAATGAACGATAAATACCTCTATGCAAAAAATTATAGAATCAAAATTATGAAGTTTTACAAAAATTAATAAGAATTTAAAAGTCACTTTTGCCAAACACTGTATAAAATAAAGTTTTTTTAAATTTTTTTCATGGATTCCAATTGCTTAGATGGTCTGGCAACTTTTTGAAGGAATACATTTTTTTCCTATATCGAATATTTACCATTTGAATGAATAAGTGACACTTTCAAAAAATTCTTCGAAAAAATTTTTTTTCAAAATTTAAAAAACATTTTATTTTTCAATAACGTTATAGAAACAGAAAACGAATGAACGATAAATACCTCTATGCAAAAAATTATAGAATCAAAATTATGAAGTTTTACAAAAATAAATAAGAATTTGAAAGTCACTTTTGCCAAACACTATAAAATAAAGTTTTTTGAAAATTTTTTCATGGATTCCAATTGCTTAGATGGTCTGGCAACTTTTTGAAAGAATACATTTTTTTCCTATATCGAATATTTACCATTTGAATGAATAAGTGACACTTTCAAAAAATTCATGGAAAAATTTTTTTTTTTCAAAATTTAAAAAACATTTTATTTTTCAATAACGTTATAGAAACAGAAAACGAATGAACGATAAATACCTCTATGCAAAAAATTATAGAATCAAAATTATGAAGTTTTACAAAAATAAATAAGAATTTGAAAGTCACTTTTGCCAAACACTATAAAATAAAGTTTTTTGAAAATTTTTTCATGGATTCCAATTGCTTAGATGGTCTGGCAACTTTTTGAAAGAATACATTTTTTTCCTATATCGAATATTTACCATTTGAATGAATAAGTGACACTTTCAAAAAAATTCATCGAAAAAATTTTTTTTTTCAAAATTTAAAAAACATTTTATTTTTCAATAACGTTATAGAAACAGAAAACGAATGAACGATAAATACCTCTATGCAAAAAATTATAGAATTAAAATTATGAAGTTTTACAAAAATTAATAAGAATTTAAAAGTCACTTTTGCCAAACACTGTATAAAATAAGGTTTTTTGAAATTTTTTTCATGGATTCCAATTGCTTAGATGGTCTGGCAACTTTTTGAAGGAATACATTTTTTTCCTATATCGAATATTTACCATTTGAATGAATAAGTGACACTTTCAAAAAATTCTTCGAAAAAATTTTTTTTCAAAATTTAAAAAACATTTTATTTTTCAATAACGTTATAGAAACAGAAAACGAATGAACGATAAATACCTCTATGCAAAAAATTATAGAATCAAAATTATAAAGTTTTACAAAAATTAATAAGAATTTAAAAGTCACTTTTGCCAAACACTGTATAAAATAAAGTTTTTTGAAATTTCTTTCATGGATTCCAATTGCTTAGATGGTCTGGCAACTTTTTGAAAGAATACATTTTTTTCCTATATCGAATATTTACCATTTGAATGAATAAGTGACACTTTCAAAAAATTCTTCGAAAAAATTTTTTTTCAAAATTTAAAAAACATTTTATTTTTCAATAACGTTATAGAAACAGAAAACGAATGAACGATAAATACCTCTATGCAAAAAATTATAGAATCAAAATTATAAAGTTTTACAAAACATAATAAGAATTTGAAAGTCACTTTTGCCAAACACTGGATAAAATAAAGTTTTTTGAAATTTCTTTCATGGATTCCAATTGCTTAGATGGTCTGGCAACTTTTTGAAAGAATACATTTTTTTCCTATATCGAATATTTACCATTTGAATGAATAAGTGACACTTTCAAAAAATTCATCGAAAAAATTTTTTTTTTCAAAATTTAAAAAACATTTTATTTTTCAATAACGTTACAGAAACAGAAAACGAATGAACGATAAATACCTCTATGCAAAAAATTATAGAATCAAAATTATGAAGTTTTACAAAAATAAATAAGAATTTGAAAGTCACTTTTGCCAAACACTATAAAATAAAGTTTTTAGAAAAATTTTTCATGGATTCCAATTGCTTAGATGGTCTGGCAACTTTTTGAAAGAATACATTTTTTTCCTATATCGAGTATTTACCATTTGAATGAATAAGTGACACTTTCAAAAAATTCATCGAAAAAAATTTTTTTTTCAAAATTTAAAAAACATTTTATTTTTCAATAACGTTATAGAAACAGAAAACGAATGAAAGATAAATACCTCTATGCAAAAAATTATAGAATCAAAATTATGAAGTTTTACAAAAATAAAAAGAATTTGAAAGTAACTTTTGCCAAACACTGTATAAAATAAAGTTTTTTGAAATTTCTTTCATGGATTCCAATTGCTTAGATGGTCTGGCAACTTTTTGAAAGAATACATTTTTTTCCTATATCGAATATTTACCATTTGAATGAATAAGTGACACTTTCAAAAAATTCTTCGAAAAAATTTTTTTTTTCAAAATTTAAAAAACATTTTATTTTTCAATAACGTTACAGAAACAGAAAACGAATGAACGATAAATACCTCTATGCAAAAAATTATAGAATTAAAATTATGAAGTTTTACAAAAATAAATAAGAATTTAAAAGTCACTTTTGCCAAACACTGTATAAAATAAAGTTTTTTTGAAATTTTTTTCATGGATTCCAATTGCTTAGATGGTCTGGCAACTTTTTGAAAGAATACATTTTTTTCCTATATCGAATATTTACCATTTGAATGAATAAGTGACACTTTCAAAAAATTCTTCGAAAAAATTTTTTTTCAAAATTTAAAAAACATTTTATTTTTCAATAACGTTATAGAAACAGAAAACGAATGAACGATAAATACCTCTATGCAAAAAATTATAGAATCAAAATTATGAAGTTTTACAAAAATAAATAAGAATTTGAAAGTCACTTTTGCCAAACACTATAAAATAAAGTTTTTTGAAAATTTTTTCATGGATTCCAATTGCTTAGATGGTCTGGCAACTTTTTGAAAGAATACATTTTTTTCCTATATCGAATATTTACCATTTGAATGAATAAGTGACACTTTCAAAAAATTCATGGAAAAATTTTTTTTTTTTCAAAATTTAAAAAACATTTTATTTTTCAATAACGTTATAGAAACAGAAAACGAATGAACGATAAATACCTCTATGCAAAAAATTATAGAATTAAAATTATGAAGTTTTACAAAAATTAATAAGAATTTAAAAGTCACTTTTGCCAAACACTGTATAAAATAAAGTTTTTTTGAAATTTTTTTCATGGATTCCAATTGCTTAGATGGTCTGGCAACTTTTTGAAAGAATACATTTTTTTCCTATATCGAATATTTACCATTTGAATGAATAAGTGACACTTTCAAAAAATTCTTCGAAAAAATTTTTTTTCAAAATTTAAAAAACATTTTATTTTTCAATAACGTTATAGAAACAGAAAACGAATGAACGATAAATACCTCTATGCAAAAAATTATAGAATTAAAATTATGAAGTTTTACAAAAATAAATAAGAATTTGAAAGTCACTTTTGCCAAACACTATAAAATAAAGTTTTTTGAAAATTTTTTCATGGATTCCAATTGCTTAGATGGTCTGGCAACTTTTTGAAAGAATACATTTTTTTCCTATATCGAATATTTACCATTTGAATGAATAAGTGACACTTTCAAAAAATTCATGGAAAAATTTTTTTTTTTCAAAATTTAAAAAACATTTTATTTTTCAATAACGTTATAGAAACAGAAAACGAATGAACGATAAATACCTCTATGCAAAAAATTATAGAATCAAAATTATGAAGTTTTACAAAAATAAATAAGAATTTGAAAGTCACTTTTGCCAAACACTATAAAATAAAGTTTTTTGAAAATTTTTTCATGGATTCCAATTGCTTAGATGGTCTGGCAACTTTTTGAAAGAATACATTTTTTTCCTATATCGAATATTTACCATTTGAATGAATAAGTGACACTTTCAAAAAAATTCATCGAAAAAATTTTTTTTTTCAAAATTTAAAAAACATTTTATTTTTCAATAACGTTATAGAAACAGAAAACGAATGAACGATAAATACCTCTATGCAAAAAATTATAGAATTAAAATTATGAAGTTTTACAAAAATTAATAAGAATTTAAAAGTCACTTTTGCCAAACACTGTATAAAATAAGGTTTTTTGAAATTTTTTTCATGGATTCCAATTGCTTAGATGGTCTGGCAACTTTTTGAAGGAATACATTTTTTTCCTATATCGAATATTTACCATTTGAATGAATAAGTGACACTTTCAAAAAATTCTTCGAAAAAATTTTTTTTCAAAATTTAAAAAACATTTTATTTTTCAATAACGTTATAGAAACAGAAAACGAATGAACGATAAATACCTCTATGCAAAAAATTATAGAATCAAAATTATAAAGTTTTACAAAAATTAATAAGAATTTAAAAGTCACTTTTGCCAAACACTGTATAAAATAAAGTTTTTTGAAATTTCTTTCATGGATTCCAATTGCTTAGATGGTCTGGCAACTTTTTGAAAGAATACATTTTTTTCCTATATCGAATATTTACCATTTGAATGAATAAGTGACACTTTCAAAAAATTCTTCGAAAAAATTTTTTTTCAAAATTTAAAAAACATTTTATTTTTCAATAACGTTATAGAAACAGAAAACGAATGAACGATAAATACCTCTATGCAAAAAATTATAGAATCAAAATTATAAAGTTTTACAAAACATAATAAGAATTTGAAAGTCACTTTTGCCAAACACTGGATAAAATAAAGTTTTTTGAAATTTCTTTCATGGATTCCAATTGCTTAGATGGTCTGGCAACTTTTTGAAAGAATACATTTTTTTCCTATATCGAATATTTACCATTTGAATGAATAAGTGACACTTTCAAAAAATTCATCGAAAAAATTTTTTTTTTCAAAATTTAAAAAACATTTTATTTTTCAATAACGTTACAGAAACAGAAAACGAATGAACGATAAATACCTCTATGCAAAAAATTATAGAATCAAAATTATGAAGTTTTACAAAAATAAATAAGAATTTGAAAGTCACTTTTGCCAAACACTATAAAATAAAGTTTTTAGAAAAATTTTTCATGGATTCCAATTGCTTAGATGGTCTGGCAACTTTTTGAAAGAATACATTTTTTTCCTATATCGAGTATTTACCATTTGAATGAATAAGTGACACTTTCAAAAAATTCATCGAAAAAAATTTTTTTTTCAAAATTTAAAAAACATTTTATTTTTCAATAACGTTATAGAAACAGAAAACGAATGAAAGATAAATACCTCTATGCAAAAAATTATAGAATCAAAATTATGAAGTTTTACAAAAATAAAAAGAATTTGAAAGTAACTTTTGCCAAACACTGTATAAAATAAAGTTTTTTGAAATTTCTTTCATGGATTCCAATTGCTTAGATGGTCTGGCAACTTTTTGAAAGAATACATTTTTTTCCTATATCGAATATTTACCATTTGAATGAATAAGTGACACTTTCAAAAAATTCTTCGAAAAAATTTTTTTTTCTCAAAATTTAAAAAACATTTTATTTTTCAATAACGTTACAGAAACAGAAAACGAATGAACGATAAATACCTCTATGCAAAAAATTATAGAATTAAAATTATGAAGTTTTACAAAAATAAATAAGAATTTAAAAGTCACTTTTGCCAAACACTGTATAAAATAAAGTTTTTTTGAAATTTTTTTCATGGATTCCAATTGCTTAGATGGTCTGGCAACTTTTTGAAAGAATACATTTTTTTCCTATATCGAATATTTACCATTTGAATGAATAAGTGACACTTTCAAAAAATTCTTCGAAAAAATTTTTTTTCAAAATTTAAAAAACATTTTATTTTTCAATAACGTTATAGAAACAGAAAACGAATGAACGATAAATACCTCTATGCAAAAAATTATAGAATCAAAATTATGAAGTTTTACAAAAATAAATAAGAATTTGAAAGTCACTTTTGCCAAACACTATAAAATAAAGTTTTTTGAAAATTTTTTCATGGATTCCAATTGCTTAGATGGTCTGGCAACTTTTTGAAAGAATACATTTTTTTCCTATATCGAATATTTACCATTTGAATGAATAAGTGACACTTTCAAAAAATTCATGGAAAAATTTTTTTTTTTTCAAAATTTAAAAAACATTTTATTTTTCAATAACGTTATAGAAACAGAAAACGAATGAACGATAAATACCTCTATGCAAAAAATTATAGAATTAAAATTATGAAGTTTTACAAAAATTAATAAGAATTTAAAAGTCACTTTTGCCAAACACTGTATAAAATAAAGTTTTTTTGAAATTTTTTTCATGGATTCCAATTGCTTAGATGGTCTGGCAACTTTTTGAAAGAATACATTTTTTTCCTATATCGAATATTTACCATTTGAATGAATAAGTGACACTTTCAAAAAATTCTTCGAAAAAATTTTTTTTCAAAATTTAAAAAACATTTTATTTTTCAATAACGTTATAGAAACAGAAAACGAATGAACGATAAATACCTCTATGCAAAAAATTATAGAATTAAAATTATGAAGTTTTACAAAAATTAATAAGAATTTAAAAGTCACTTTTGCCAAACACTGTATAAAATAAAGTTTTTTTTGAAATTTTTTTCATGGATTCCAATTGCTTAGATGGTCTGGCAACTTTTTGAAAGAATACATTTTTTTCCTATATCGAATATTTACCATTTGAATGAATAAGTGACACTTTCAAAAAATTCTTCGAAAAAATTTTTTTTCAAAATTTAAAAAACATTTTATTTTTCAATAACGTTATAGAAACAGAAAACGAATGAACGATAAATACCTCTATGCAAAAAATTATAGAATCAAAATTATAAAGTTTTACAAAACATAATAAGAATTTGAAAGTCACTTTTGCCAAACACTGTATAAAATAAAGTTTTTTGAAATTTCTTTCATGGATTCCAATTGCTTAGATGGTCTGGCAACTTTTTGAAAGAATACATTTTTTTCCTATATCGAATATTTATCATTTGAATGAATAAGTGACACTTTCAAAAAAATTCATCGAAAAATTTTTTTTTTCAAAATTTAAAAAACATTTTATTTTTCAATAACGTTATAGAAACAGAAAACGAATGAACGATAAATACCTCTATGCAAAAAATTATGAAGTTTTACAAAAATAAATAAGAATTTGAAAGTCACTTTTGCCAAACACTATAAAATAAAGTTTTTTGAAAATTTTTTCATGGATTCCAATTGCTTAGATGGTCTGGCAACTTTTTGAAAGAATACATTTTTTTCCTATATCGAATATTTATCATTTGAATGAATAAGTGACACTTTCAAAAAAATTCATCGAAAAAATTTTTTTTTTCAAAATTTAAAAAACATTTTATTTTTCAATAACGTTATAGAAACAGAAAACGAATGAACGATAAATACCTCTATGCAAAAAATTATAGAATTAAAATTATGAAGTTTTACAAAAATTAATAAGAATTTAAAAATCACTTTTGCCAAACACTGTATAAAATAAAGTTTTTTGAAATTTTTTTCATGGATTCCAATTGCTTAGATGGTCTGGCAACTTTTTGAAGGAATACATTTTTTTCCTATATCGAATATTTACCATTTGAATGAATAAGTGACACTTTCAAAAAATTCTTCGAAAAAATTTTTTTTCAAAATTTAAAAAACATTTTATTTTTCAATAACGTTATAGAAACAGAAAACGAATGAACGATAAATACCTCTATGCAAAAAATTATAGAATCAAAATTATGAAGTTTTACAAAAATAAATAAGAATTTGAAAGTCACTTTTGCCAAACACTATAAAATAAAGTTTTTTGAAAATTTTTTCATGGATTCCAATTGCTTAGATGGTCTGGCAACTTTTTGAAAGAATACATTTTTTTCCTATATCGAATATTTATCATTTGAATGAATAAGTGACACTTTTAAAAAAATTCATCGAAAAAATTTTTTTTCAAAATTTAAAAAACATTTTATTTTTCAATAACGTTATAGAAACAGAAAACGAATGAACGATAAATACCTCTATGCAAAAAATTATGAAGTTTTACAAAAATAAATAAGAATTTGAAAGTCACTTTTGCCAAACACTGTATAAAATAAAGTTTTTTGAAATTTCTTTCATGGATTCCAATTGCTTAGATGGTCTGGCAACTTTTTGAAAGAATACATTTTTTTCCTATATCGAATATTTACCATTTGAATGAATAAGTGACACTTTCCAAAAATTCTTCAAAAAATTTTTTTTTCAAAATTTAAAAAACATTTTATTTTTCAATAACGTTATAGAAACAGAAAACGAATGAACGATAAATACCTCTATGCAAAAAATTATAGAATCAAAATTATGAAGTTTTACAAAAATTAATAAGAATTTAAAAGTCACTTTTGCCAAACACTGTATAAAATAAAGTTTTTTGAAATTTTTTTCATGGATTCCAATTGCTTAGATGGTCTGGCAACTTTTTAAAGGAATAAATTTTTTTCCTATATCGAATATTTACCATTTGAATGAATAAGTGACACTTTCAAAAAATTCTTCGAAAAAATTTTTTTTCAAAATTTAAAAAACATTTTATTTTTCCATAACGTTATAGAAACAGAAAACGAATGAACGATAAATACCTCTATGCAAAAAATTATAGAATCAAAATTATGAAGTTTTACAAAAATAAATAAGAATTTGAAAGTCACTTTTGCCAAACACTATAAAATAAAGTTTTTTGAAAATTTTTTCATGGATTCCAATTGCTTAGATGGTCTGGCAACTTTTTGAAAGAATACATTTTTTTCCTATATCGAATATTTATCATTTGAATGAATAAGTGACACTTTCAAAAAAATTCATCGAAAAAATTTTTTTTTTCAAAATTTAAAAAACATTTTATTTTTCAATAACGTTATAGAAACAGAAAACGAATGAACGATAAATACCTCTATGCAAAAAATTATAGAATTAAAATTATGAAGTTTTACAAAAATTAATAAGAATTTAAAAGTCACTTTTGCCAAACACTGTATAAAATAAAGTTTTTTGAAATTTTTTTCATGAATTCCAATTGCTTAGATGGTCTGGCAACTTTTTGAAGGAATACATTTTTTTCCTATATCGAATATTTACCATTTGAATGAATAAGTGACACTTTCAAAAAATTCTTCGAAAAAATTTTTTTTCAAAATTTAAAAAACATTTTATTTTTCAATAACGTTATAGAAACAGAAAACGAATGAACGATAAATACGTTTATGCAAAAAATTATAGAATCAAAATTATAAAGTTTTACAAAACATAATAAGAATTTGAAAGTCACTTTTGCCAAACACTGTATAAAATAAAGTTTTTTGAAATTTCTTTCATGGATTCCAATTGCTTAGATGGTCTGGCAACTTTTTGAAAGAATACATTTTTTTCCTATATCGAATATTTACCATTTGAATGAATAAGTGACACTTTCAAAAAATTCTTCGAAAAATTTTTTTTTCAAAATTTAAAAAACATTTTATTTTTCAATAACGTTATAGAAACAGAAAACGAATGAACGATAAATACCTCTATGCAAAAAATTATAGAATCAAAATTATGAAGTTTTACAAAAATTAATAAGAATTTAAAAGTCACTTTTGCCAAACACTGTATAAAATAAAGTTTTTTTGAAATTTTTTTCATGGATTCCAATTGCTTAGATGGTCTGGCAACTTTTTGAAAGAATACATTTTTTTCCTATATCGAATATTTATCATTTGAATGAATAAGTGACACTTTCAAAAAAATTCATCGAAAAAATTTTTTTTTTCAAAATTTAAAAAACATTTTATTTTTCAATAACGTTATAGAAACAGAAAACGAATGAACGATAAATACCTCTATGCAAAAAATTATAGAATTAAAATTATGAAGTTTTACAAAAATTAATAAGAATTTAAAAGTCACTTTTGCCAAACACTGTATAAAATAAAGTTTTTTTGAAATTTTTTTCATGGATTCCAATTGCTTAGATGGTCTGGCAACTTTTTGAAGGAATACATTTTTTTCCTATATCGAATATTTATCATTTGAATGAATAAGTGACACTTTCAAAAAAATTCATCGAAAAAATTTTTTTTTTCAAAATTTAAAAAACATTTTATTTTTCAATAACGTTATAGAAACAGAAAACGAATGAACGATAAATACCTCTATGCAAAAAATTATAGAATTAAAATTATGAAGTTTTACAAAAATTAATAAGAATTTAAAAGTCACTTTTGCCAAACACTGTATAAAATAAAGTTTTTTGAAATTTTTTTCATGGATTCCAATTGCTTAGATGGTCTGGCAACTTTTTGAAGGAATACATTTTTTTCCTATATCGAATATTTACCATTTGAATGAATAAGTGACACTTTCAAAAAATTCTTCGAAAAAATTTTTTTTCAAAATTTAAAAAACATTTTATTTTTCAATAACGTTATAGAAACAGAAAACGAATGAACGATAAATACGTTTATGCAAAAAATTATAGAATCAAAATTATAAAGTTTTACAAAACATAATAAGAATTTGAAAGTCACTTTTGCCAAACACTGTATAAAATAAAGTTTTTTGAAATTTCTTTCATGGATTCCAATTGCTTAGATGGTCTGGCAACTTTTTGAAAGAATACATTTTTTTCCTATATCGAATATTTACCATTTGAATGAATAAGTGACACTTTCAAAAAATTCTTCGAAAAAATTTTTTTTCAAAATTTAAAAAACATTTTATTTTTCAATAACGTTATAGAAACAGAAAACGAATGAACGATAAATACCTCTATGCAAAAAATTATAGAATTAAAATTATGAAGTTTTACAAAAATTAATAAGAATTTAAAAGTCACTTTTGCCAAACACTGTATAAAATAAAGTTTTTTTGAAATTTTTTTCATGGATTCCAATTGCTTAGATGGTCTGGCAACTTTTTGAAGGAATACATTTTTTTCCTATATCGAATATTTACCATTTGAATGAATAAGTGACACTTTCAAAAAATTCTTCGAAAAAATTTTTTTTCAAAATTTAAAAAACATTTTATTTTTCAATAACGTTATAGAAACAAAAAACGAATGAACGATAAATACCTCTATGCAAAAAATTATAGAATTAAAATTATGAAGTTTTACAAAAATTAATAAGAATTTAAAAGTCACTTTTGCCAAACACTGTATAAAATAAAGTTTTTTTGAAATTTTTTTCATGGATTCCAATTGCTTAGATGGTCTGGCAACTTTTTGAAGGAATACATTTTTTTCCTATATCGAATATTTACCATTTGAATGAATAAGTGACACTTTCAAAAAATTCTTCGAAAAAAATTTTTTTCAAAATTTAAAAAACATTTTATTTTTCAATAACGTTATAGAAACAGAAAACGAATGAACGATAAATACGTTTATGCAAAAAATTATAGAATCAAAATTATAAAGTTTTACAAAACATAATAAGAATTTGAAAGTCACTTTTGCCAAACACTGTATAAAATAAAGTTTTTTGAAATTTCTTTCATGGATTCCAATTGCTTAGATGGTCTGGCAACTTTTTGAAAGAATACATTTTTTTCCTATATCGAATATTTACCATTTGAATGAATAAGTGACACTTTCAAAAAATTCTTCGAAAAAATTTTTTTTCAAAATTTAAAAAACATTTTATTTTTCAATAACGTTATAGAAACAGAAAACGAATGAACGATAAATACCTCTATGCAAAAAATTATAGAATTAAAATTATGAAGTTTTACAAAAATTAATAAGAATTTAAAAGTCACTTTTGCCAAACACTGTATAAAATAAAGTTTTTTGAAATTTTTTTCATGGATTCCAATTGCTTAGATGGTCTGGCAACTTTTTGAAGGAATACATTTTTTTCCTATATCGAATATTTACCATTTGAATGAATAAGTGACACTTTCAAAAAATTCTTCGAAAAAATTTTTTTTCAAAATTTAAAAAACATTTTATTTTTCAATAACGTTATAGAAACAGAAAACGAATGAACGATAAATACGTTTATGCAAAAAATTATAGAATCAAAATTATAAAGTTTTACAAAACATAATAAGAATTTGAAAGTCACTTTTGCCAAACACTGTATAAAATAAAGTTTTTTGAAATTTCTTTCATGGATTCCAATTGCTTAGATGGTCTGGCAACTTTTTGAAAGAATACATTTTTTTCCTATATCGAATATTTACCATTTGAATGAATAAGTGACACTTTCAAAAAATTCTTCGAAAAAATTTTTTTTCAAAATTTAAAAAACATTTTATTTTTCAATAACGTTATAGAAACAGAAAACGAATGAACGATAAATACCTCTATGCAAAAAATTATAGAATTAAAATTATGAAGTTTTACAAAAATTAATAAGAATTTAAAAGTCACTTTTGCCAAACACTGTATAAAATAAAGTTTTTTTGAAATTTTTTTCATGGATTCCAATTGCTTAGATGGTCTGGCAACTTTTTGAAGGAATACATTTTTTTCCTATATCGAATATTTACCATTTGAATGAATAAGTGACACTTTCAAAAAATTCTTCGAAAAAATTTTTTTTCAAAATTTAAAAAACATTTTATTTTTCAATAACGTTATAGAAACAAAAAACGAATGAACGATAAATACCTCTATGCAAAAAATTATAGAATTAAAATTATGAAGTTTTACAAAAATTAATAAGAATTTAAAAGTCACTTTTGCCAAACACTGTATAAAATAAAGTTTTTTTGAAATTTTTTTCATGGATTCCAATTGCTTAGATGGTCTGGCAACTTTTTGAAGGAATACATTTTTTTCCTATATCGAATATTTACCATTTGAATGAATAAGTGACACTTTCAAAAAATTCTTCGAAAAAAATTTTTTTCAAAATTTAAAAAACATTTTATTTTTCAATAACGTTATAGAAACAGAAAACGAATGAACGATAAATACGTTTATGCAAAAAATTATAGAATCAAAATTATAAAGTTTTACAAAACATAATAAGAATTTGAAAGTCACTTTTGCCAAACACTGTATAAAATAAAGTTTTTTGAAATTTCTTTCATGGATTCCAATTGCTTAGATGGTCTGGCAACTTTTTGAAAGAATACATTTTTTTCCTATATCGAATATTTACCATTTGAATGAATAAGTGACACTTTCAAAAAATTCTTCGAAAAAATTTTTTTTCAAAATTTAAAAAACATTTTATTTTTCAATAACGTTATAGAAACAGAAAACGAATGAACGATAAATACCTCTATGCAAAAAATTATAGAATTAAAATTATGAAGTTTTACAAAAATTAATAAGAATTTAAAAGTCACTTTTGCCAAACACTGTATAAAATAAAGTTTTTTTGAAATTTTTTTCATGGATTCCAATTGCTTAGATGGTCTGGCAACTTTTTGAAGGAATACATTTTTTTCCTATATCGAATATTTACCATTTGAATGAATAAGTGACACTTTCAAAAAATTCTTCGAAAAAATTTTTTTCAAAATTTAAAAAACATTTTATTTTTCAATAACGTTATAGAAACAGAAAACGAATGAACGATAAATACGTTTATGCAAAAAATTATAGAATCAAAATTATAAAGTTTTACAAAACATAATAAGAATTTGAAAGTCACTTTTGCCAAACACTGTATAAAATAAAGTTTTTTGAAATTTCTTTCATGGATTCCAATTGCTTAGATGGTCTGGCAACTTTTTGAAAGAATACATTTTTTTCCTATATCGAATATTTACCATTTGAATGAATAAGTGACACTTTCAAAAAATTCTTCGAAAAAATTTTTTTTCAAAATTTAAAAAACATTTTATTTTTCAATAACGTTATAGAAACAGAAAACGAATGAACGATAAATACCTCTATGCAAAAAATTATAGAATTAAAATTATGAAGTTTTACAAAAATTAATAAGAATTTAAAAGTCACTTTTGCCAAACACTGTATAAAATAAAGTTTTTTTGAAATTTTTTTCATGGATTCCAATTGCTTAGATGGTCTGGCAACTTTTTGAAGGAATACATTTTTTTCCTATATCGAATATTTACCATTTGAATGAATAAGTGACACTTTCAAAAAATTCTTCGAAAAAATTTTTTTTCAAAATTTAAAAAACATTTTATTTTTCAATAACGTTATAGAAACAGAAAACGAATGAACGATAAATACCTCTATGCAAAAAATTATAGAATCAAAATTATGAAGTTTTACAAAAATAAATAAGAATTTGAAAGTCACTTTTGCCAAACACTATAAAATAAAGTTTTTTGAAAATTTTTTCATGGATTCCAATTGCTTAGATGGTCTGGCAACTTTTTGAAAGAATACATTTTTTTCCTATATCGAATATTTATCATTTGAATGAATAAGTGACACTTTCAAAAAAAGATCATCGAAAAAAATTTTTTTTTCAAAATTTAAAAAACATTTTATTTTTCAATAACGTTATAGAAACAGAAAACGAATGAACGATAAATACCTCTATGCAAAAAATTATAGAATTAAAATTATGAAGTTTTACAAAAATTAATAAGAATTTAAAAGTCACTTTTGCCAAACACTGTATAAAATAAAGTTTTTTGAAATTTTTTTATGGATTCCAATTGCTTAGATGGTCTGGCAACTTTTTGAAAGAATACATTTTTTTCCTATATCGAATATTTACCTTTTGAATGAATAAGTGGCACTTTCAAAAAATTCATCGAAAAAATTTTTTTTTTCAAAATTTAAAAAACATTTTATTTTTCAATAACGTTATAGAAACAGAAAACGAATGAACGATAAATACCTCTATGCAAAAA
The DNA here is from genome assembly GCA_927349885.1 of Psylliodes chrysocephalus. Lineage (NCBI taxonomy): Eukaryota > Metazoa > Arthropoda > Insecta > Coleoptera > Chrysomelidae > Psylliodes > Psylliodes chrysocephalus. Next base: position 84,154,970 of record OV651813.1, on the reverse strand, counting down.
ATTATAGAATCAAAATTATGAAGTTTTACAAAAATAATAAGAATTTGAAAGTCACTTTTGCCAAACACTATAAAATAAAGTTTTTTGAAAATTTTTTCATGGATTCCAATTGCTTAAATGGTCTGGCAACTTTTTGAAAGAATACATTTTTTTCCTATATCGAATATTTATCATTTGAATGAATAAGTGACACTTTCAAAAAATTCATCGAAAAAATTTTTTTTTTCAAAATTTAAAAAACATTTTATTTTTCAATAACGTTATAGAAACAGAAAACGAATGAACGATAAATACCTCTATGCAAAAAATTATAGAATCAAAATTATAAAGTTTTACAAAACATAATAAGAATTTGAAAGTCACTTTTGCCAAACACTGTATAAAATAAAGTTTTTTGAAATTTCTTTCATGGATTCCAATTGCTTAGATGGTCTGGCAACTTTTTGAAAGAATACATTTTTTTCCTATATCGAATATTTACCATTTGAATGAATAAGTGGCACTTTCAAAAAAATTTTCGAAAAATTTTTTTTTCAAAATTTAAAAAACATTTTATTTTTCAATAACGTTATAGAAACAGAAAACGAATGAACGATAAATACCTCTATGCAAAAAATTATAAAGGTCGAAAAAAATCATGATTCCTATACTTTCTTTATAACTGTATATAGATAGGAAAGTAAAAATGAATAGGACACGATAAGAAAAATATTTATTATTGGAATTCACATAATAATATATAGGTAGATTTGCTTTCAACGACCACGTTACAACACTTAATGAGAACTTTTTTTAGAAGCTTGAAGAAAACGATATTTATACATAATTTTTCTACAAAATAAAAGTGTACGGTATTGAGAGGCCATGTACTGTAATTTGAATTGCGCGGTACGGTAAATGGAATTTGAAAAGTTGGCAACCCTGCATTGAAAGTTGTAAAATTCTAAAACAGTGTTGCCGTTGCTATTACAATTGTAACAAATCTATTACTAAAAAAGTACATTAGTACGTTATTACGACTTTTAAAGAAAAAACAAATATTCTATTACTTTTTAAAATATCACAATTTTATGAGTGGCCCCATCTAAGCTTCAGAGGCCATATTTAAAAAAAATTAGAAATCTATACATTTGTTATGCCTGTGTTTTCCAAAATAAGCATCCTTTCTTATATAATATTTTTTTGTTATGACTCAAATTTTAAATCAGTAGGGGATTACCACCAGCCTCCAGCATTTCAGCATAATTTATATCTTGTATTTAATAACGTAGAAGCCCTCAATTCATATTTAAAGTACGACTATAGCTATTTATACATGTAATATCTTCTCATTTAATAAATAAATAAATAATATTAAAACCAAATTAAGAAATCGTCTACATGTGGAAAGATGCAATTCATTAATTTTAACTAAGCAGTTATTGAATGAAAATAACTGTTGTAATTTTGAGCCGAATGATGCTTTGTTAAATTATAATGTAAATAAAAATGATAATTTACAATGTGCAGAAGATTTAACATTTTAAATATTTATTTACACACATGATATATTTACATGTGTTTTACATTATACTTCCTTTCTTATTTTTGTTTGAAATAAATGTTTATTTTTACAATCATGGTTTTTCTTCATTATACTTTTCGAAACTTATTATTTCTATTAACCAAACCGATATATTTGATAATACACAGTTTTATTGTTAAATTTATTTAATATTAGTTCTGGTACATTTATGTTACTTTAAAATATTATCTATTACGATTTTATTACCTTTTGGTTCAAAATTCTATTACGAAAAAATTAATTGGTGTGGCAGTGGCAACACTGTTCCAAAATACCTACCTAGGAACAACAATGGTGTTATGTTTACATTTTGATGTTTAAAACAAATAGTGTGAAAAAGATTATTTGTCTTTTATTTCTACATACAAAACTCCGAGCTCGGAGATACAAAATGCCAAAAAATCTCTTTTGTGAAACTAACGTTTTAGTACCTTTGTGACGCAAACAGAACATTCCGTTTTGGTAACAAGAAATCTACAAAATGCAAAGAGATTGAAAAATCTTGCTAATTTTGCAGATAGGACCTTTCTTGCTAGGACGGCAGCATTACGTTCAACCATCTATGCCTCTGTAAGTGCTGTATGAGAAGTAAGTTAAAAATTATAGAAATGTATTAATGTATAGAAATATGAAATTGATTTCTTGTCTGTTTTAGCGTGTTACAGCATTCTAATGATTTCTACTGTTAGTAGTATTAGAATAATGAATGATTAAAATCACTAATTAAAGAGCATTCATATAAACAAGGGATTACTAATACAATAACACTGGATACAACTGGAATCTGAAATAGTATTTATAACATGTATGAAACGAGTAAGTTTAGAGACAAATCTAGTTATCCAATCATAATTTATTTATATTACCTATAAAAGTTTACATTTGTACCTATCTATAGTAATATAAATACATATACTTTTTTGCAGGAAAACGTATAACTTTGGAACCTTTGAAAGAAAAATTGATTGAGAAGCCGCTTTCATTGATGAAACATGTATATTTCAAAAATCAATGGCAAATTTGAAGTAAATAAAGGTATCAGTCATCCTGTAAATTGAGTAAAAAACTTGTTTCTTTTATGTGCCAAAAATAGCTATATTCTAAACTATAATACTGAAATAACATCATATTGAAGATTTAATGGTAGGTACTTTATTCTAGCTATGATACAAAGAAAAATTGGAAAAATTTGATTAGAGTGATCAATAAAAATCTACATGTTTATCATTTTCTCAAGATCTATAGTGAAAACCAAAAAATCCATTTTTGTTTTTTTTTTTTCAGAAGTAAACTTTAAAACAATATCAAAAAATTAAAAATAAAGTTACAATTACAAGATTTGCTATAACGGTGTACCTACCATTAAATATTTGATATGTGTTGTTTTGATATTACAATTTATAATATAGTGATATTGACACATGTTATACAAAATAGCAACTAGAAATAAATATTCTTTTTTTAGGTACACACCACCAAAGAAATATATAGCAGATAATATCTTCTTTCCTGCCATTGTGTTTTTCAACCACATTGAACTTATTGGGGACCTTTCCAAGCAATATTATAATAAACATATTAGCAGAGAGGGAGTTTTTGATAGATTAAAAATTATTTTTATCATAATTAACCCTAAAGCGAATTCGATGACAGCGATTCAAGTACTTGCGATTTGGATTATAGATCAAATTTTAATAGGAATTATGAAGATTAGTAGATAAATAATTTGTAAGAAAAGAATATACTTTTTAAACAAAACATTGTCTGGTTTTTAAAATAATAAATAGTTTGATATATTTCTTATATATCTGTATTTTTATTTAATTTATTGCAAAATATGAAAAAATATTGGACTGAGATTTCGCTAGAGTGTTCTACAATTTATTAATATTTACAATGATTGGAAAAAGACTAGTACCAATGAACAACTATATGAGTGCATTTTATAACAAAAAGTAGATAACAGTTTCACATTGCTAAAGAATTACTGAAAACAACATTTTTCAAAGGTCTTTTGAAACTGGTAGGATGGAAAATCCGTTATGTTTGAGTGATGAATCTATTGTTCATATATGTTTCAATAACTTTAAAAAGTTGAAAAGAAGCAACTATAACAGTCTATTTTTGAAGCATTTCTGGTCATCTTGAATACTTGAGACCGAACTCTTACTGAAAGTGAGATTTACTAAAGTACCTACTCAAATATTTATATTGAAGAATATGTAAAGTATGTGTTCATCGCTATAAAAGAAACTATATAGAGCGTGCTGTTTCGTCAACTTTACCATAGAATTATTATTTTTTTTTGTTTATTTGTTTTTTGGGAATATGAAATGCAATGAATGGTTTATGCAGTTTTCTTTAATTTATATTCTAATAATGGCATAATGTCATGCCAATGTATTTACGTTACATTATATATTTAATTTTAATTCGTTATTATTTAGCCAATTCGGTCAAAGGGTCACTCTGTATGCCTTTAATTTTGTACTTATTGATCGCGAATTTAATCTTCTAAGTTTTTTTCCTTCTCGTCGAACAATACTCTGACCGCTACGAGTCAGTACCGATTCAATTGTCAGCACAATAATATTAAAAATTCAAACACGCGGTCCTCACGGACGTTTCAACGCACAAAAGAAAAACCAAATTAACGGGAGTGACGTGTTACCCGACTAATCATTCAAGGAACATTTCTGTTCCCGGCCGGGACTCATCAAGGAAAGGATTTTGGGAGTAGCAATCTTATTTTACAAGGTAAGACTTAGAAGTGAGCCGACAATCCATTTTTTCTCTCTCCTGAGCTGCTTTACATAAGCATTCACAGTACACGTGCTATAAAAACTAGTGTGTGAACACGTACATTTCGTATGTTATGTTGCCAAACTACTATCTGAGGAAAAGTTACCAGATAATTAAAGGGGGACATAATGAAGAAATTAAAAACTTTATTGGAGAGAAGAAATCTGAAAATAAATGTTCAACTACAATAGCTAGAGAAGCAAAGTGAGAGGTGCAAATTGAAACTGCATTTTTTAAGATACCTACCTGAATTATGAGGCATATAATAAAGTAATTGAACCATTTTTCCATGTATGCAGCTAAAAATTATGTTGGTACTTTTTTATAAGGTGTTCAGGCAAATATGTTAGTAATGGAACAAGTAATAGATCAGCGATACAGAAAAGGAAAGCGGAAAAGCACGAAATTTTTTCTTAAAAAAAGGAATTGTAATGGGCTTTTCATGTCTTTTTTCTATGGTGTGGCAATAGTGACAGGGCTTGCTTTTGTACTAAATAAAAACTTATTTTAAATATGTATTTATAGTATGGTTTAGGTTTTAATTAAATGTATTTACCTATCATTTATTTATTCTAGGTTTATCTAAATGAAATATATGCCTATGTATGTATAGCGTGTCTTTTATTTTTGATGAACTTTCTAAATAAACCCCTCAATTACATCGAAAATGGAACATACTGATAATTGTTTTTTTTTTGTTTAGAAAAAAGTAGTTTTTACACAAAGTTTCTTCTCATGGGTTGTAATCGAAATTGCAGATTTAATGAAAACTGTAAATAAAGGATTTTGTTTAATGAAATATAATTTGATAACTGATTCAAAGCATATATTTTCTGGCCAAACTGTACCATCAATTACAACTATTGTAACCAACATTTGAACTTTGAACCAGTTTATCAACAAATTGTTTGTATGGTCGGTCCTCTAAGTGCACATAGGTAGTACACAGTTAATATAGGTAACTTTTTTAATGAAAAGTATCGAAATTACACAACATCAAGATATTGTTCTCACGTAAATAAGTCCAAATAAACAAAGTAATATAACCAAACGGCCGTTGAAATTTGACGTGAAATCTGTAAATATCAAACATTCAAAATTTCCGCCAAAATCTATCTACCGACCGTCTCCGCAAAGTGCCGAGCGCTCCCTCGGTTTTGTGTCGCCCTTAATTTGACAGGGTGTGAATGAAATAGAGATTGTTCAAAGCGGTCGCATTACATGAGGCCATTTTGTCTCGCAAGTACTCATGTAGTGTGTGGAGCTGTGTTTTGTGTTGCTCATTGAAAATCGGTTTAGCACATCCCAAAAAATAAATGCTTGACAGATTAGGAATGCCTACTGTAACCCTACTGTGATGCCTATTAGCAGAATCAGCGCACAAATGCTACCCAGTTTGAGCAATCTATATAACTATTTATATAACATCACTGTCAAATTGTAACTGTCGGTTGTCATTGGAATGCCTAATAGGGACTGTCTACTTTCACGCCAGCAAGTAATAATAGAACTAGGAAATTAAATTTGACATGCATGTCATGCTTGATTATTATTTAAGTAATATTAAATTTTACTTGCATTTATATGGCGCTTCTTAATAGTACTGAATCTGATAAAAGAATTGTTTTAAGGTTTCTTACTTCTTGAATGAGTAAAACCAAATTTGGTATATTTTCACAAAACTTTTATTTTAAAAAATAAAAATTAAAAACACTACACATGACATGTTTCGAAGTACAACTTCTTTTTCAAATGTGACTAATTTACAATTCGGTATCCAATATATATGCGAAATAATTTAACAAAACAAAATACTTAAGAAAACATCAATAACATAACAAAATAAACTATTTAAAGTAAAGTACTTTGTTTTGTTAAATTTTTAGTCCATCATCTACAATGTAACATGTAATATTCAAATTTTCAATTTTGCAGAACATACAGGCAAATGTAAAAAATGGTTAGTTTTGTTTTAAGAGTAACGTGTCCCTTATTTTTTAAAATATTGAAAAAGGTATGTTATTTAGTATAAATAAAATGTTTAAATGCCTTTTCTGAAGCTGTCATGATTCATAATCGTGAGAAAAAAAAACAAAGAAAAACCAGAAGCTACACATTTTAATATAAATGTATTTTTTGTAATAGGAACCTAAAAAACCTTCGATTTAAGTAATTTAGACATCTACGTCAGACGTGTAAAGTCATATTTTAATGTCCACGTTAGAAGTGAACATGTATTTCAAATTTACTTAATATACATACGCGGAACGGAGTCGTATACAGATCCATAAAAATATAACCTAGTTCGCCTACAAAGTTTAAATCTGTTTAAGAATTTGGATCTACACAGGCAATAGAAATATGTATTTAGAAAAACCCTGTTAGAAGGATAATTTAGTATTTAGTATACCTATTGCACTTACAGTTAGCTACCTATATTTATGACAGGATCCAAAATAACCGTATGTAAAAATTGAACTTCTATCACTATTCATTAGCTTCCTATCTTAAATCTGCAATTTAAATAATTTAGGATTGGGAATCATTGCTAAACTAAGATTAATATTTAGGTTCTCTATAATTTCACAAAATAATTGCTTGGCCATCTTCAAATATCTGAGGTAGAATACATACAGTATAAAAGGTGGTTCTAAAACTTAAATACATATTATTCAGTTGAAAAAATATTTACAGAAGAATAATAAGTGCCCACCCTCTATCATATCAAGAATTACTTAAAATATGCATTTTTCATGTGCATATAACTTTTGTTTAAACATTGTTTGCCTGTACATAACCTAAAACGCACTAATGGGACTCCTGATATGTAATGTACTTATCGTTTTCTTGCAAAATATGAATCTGGCAACATTGTTAAAAATGGCCCCAAAAGTAGCGATTAATATAAATAGTATTTAAATTAGCTCCGCCCCTTTGGACTCAATGAAGTCATTATATATCAGAAATTCAGTAAGACCATTGAGGCCAGGGACCCAATGTGTCGAATTGGACTTGAAGTGTCGACTTCCTATAAAAATAAGGACTCAATGGTGCCACTTTAGGTATATATATATATATATATATATATATATATATATATATATATATATATATATATATATATATATATATATATATATTTTGTTATTATTATTTATTTTAGTACTTATTAATATTTACTCTTAAAAATCTATTGTTATATTTTGTCCTATCTTTGGATGTTATATCTGTTGGGCAATAAAGAATTTATTTATTTATTTATTTATTTATTTATTTATTTATTTATTTATTTATTTATTTATTTATTTATTTATTCAGACGGACAGAGGTTGCCAAAGATCCTGTGGCATTAAATTTTGCCACCAAAGCACGAATAGTCTTTTGGGTAGGCGCATTCTGGCCACGATACCTCGCTCTGAACGCGCGTTGAATTAGCGTAACAGAGGAGTTTTTTTGAAAATAAATTTTTACAATTTCAGCACGGTGTTGTGGTGTAAGGTGGTACATTGTTAAACTTGTACTGGACTGACGTTTCTAAAACATTAACAAACATGGCGATCTGTCATCTGGTTGTCAAGTTATTTGAAAAAAACATCGGGTACCACTATAAGATACACCCTTTATATTAATGTAAATAACTTTACCTAATTTATGTCGAATGTATAAAATGTTCTCATATTTATAATTATGAATATCACTAATTCACTATCTTGTACATTTATTGAATATTATTAATGTTGTAAATAACGTAACATGTGCACACATGTCCATAGTGCACATTCTGGTTTTGAGATGTATTTGTACTAATGGAAATGAATAAAATTTGAATATGAATTTAAGCAGCAAATAAGCCAATAAGAATGTACTGATTACGAGACTGATTATTTAAATAAACTAAAACTACTGGTGAAACTTTGTTGCCAAATGATTTACTCTTCATTTCATTTTACAAAACTAATTATGGCTTATTTAGTTCTCTATAAGAAAGTGCAAATTCATTGAATTTGGATATTCAGAATACGCATTTCAAATTATTTATTTTTGTACTAGGGACAATATACAAAGTTTATTTCTATAATTAAATAATATTGTTACGCTGGTTTTTGGTACCTCAGTTTATTTCAACTCAAAATTTGCAAGAATTTAACTATACAACTAATAACATTAACGTATGTTTATTATAAAACTGAAACTCTAACGTCAGGATCGTTCGACTTAACCTTCTAGAACCTTCTCGAAAAATCCGCATTTTTCCTGACAAGGAATGTCATTTCGAGACATTTCTGGACTTCTTCTTCTTCTTCTTGTACTCGCACTTTTATTTATGATGACTGCAGCACACTGTAGGGTTATGGGTGGCATTGCACTTCTTTTTGTATTTGTACATTTCCAGCCGAAGGCTACTGCAGGATGCAGGGTAACATTGCTCCCTCTTCTCTAATTATTCGTCCCAAATAACTTGAATACTGGGACCTCGTGGGAGCCAACTGGAAGGAGCTGGACCACGGCATGGCGCTAACTTTTTAATGTGAACTACCTTAGGTTTACTTCCCGCTAACAACTGAATGCAGTTGATCAGGGGCCCTATCCTCGGCTATCGTTTTCTAAAAAACGTATACGCTTTAGCAACATACGAGCTATTCGCTATTCTCGACATTCGTTTTAAACTGATATTGAATGAATATTTTTTATATCTTACCGTGTAAGAATTTAATTATTAATTCATGTATGTTTTATTTACAAATGTTAATTTGCTTGCGGTTCAAAGCTCTTCTGTATCACACGTTGTATCCAGAATTTTTTACAATTTTGTAAAATTACCACAAAATATTAAAGAACTGAATAAGATAAGCAAAGTTATTAGTTAAATGAATTTTTTACCATAAAAACTAGGTTTTTATGACGTACGATTTTCCTAGAATTATAGGTTGCATTAACTGCACCCGTATAGCTATTTTTACGCCAACAATTAACGATTCAGTTTATCCTGAACATCGATATATATATATATATATATATATATATATATATATATATATATATATGTATATATATATATATATATATATATATATATATATATATTGCGGGGATGTGTTTTATGAATAATAATAAAAATGATGATTAATTTTTGAACTGTTAGTTTATTTTGAATAAGATGTAATTTTTACCTTCCCCTCGTATTCGGAATTGTTACCTGTAATGGTGCATGAGACATCTCGGGTTCAATTGGATTCCATAATCTGAATACCAGGAAAAATCGATTGTTGGGCGCCGTAGGTTCGTTCGAGAGATTTAGTAAAAACACTGGTTTGAAAATTATAACAAGGTATGTTTTATTTAATTAAATTATTTATCTTGGCAACAAGTGTTTTTATAATATTATAAATAGCATGAAAACAGAATCTTTGATAGTAAATTTTGCTTTTTGTGGCATAGTCCAGAGTAGAATCGATAGATTCGATGGATCCGATTCTGAACACAGCCAGTAATCGATTATTTGTCAGCTGACTTTAAAAATTAAATTATACAAATATAACCTAGAAACATGATTGAAAAATACAGAAACGAATTCAAGAATAATTGTTATTAAAATAGAAGAAAAATATGTGTTATAGATTAAATGAAATTAGTGAGTTAAAAGTTTTTTTATATACACAGGGTGAAAAATTCAGTCTTTGTTGAAAAAGAAATGGTGACAAATATAGTTCTTGTGTTTGTTACGATAAAAAACACTCAATTAGTAGTTATCCAACACAATGGACATGGAAAATTTATAAAACAGTTTTGGTGATACCTGTCCTCACTGGGTAGTGTAAAATAGGATTCCATCGCCTAGTTATCACCAAACTTTCGTGATTTACGTTGTCAGAAGCTCCAAACAGCTTTTCTTAACTAAAGGTGTATAAAAACATTTCTGCAGATAGAATTTTGTGTAAAAACTTGTGGAAGTTTTTATTTTTTAAACCTCTTCAACCGAAAAATCAAAATGGAGTCTCTTCTTTAGCCCTCTTGTTGATTCTCCTCGTCGTTCATAGCAACCAGGAATCATCCTCATAGCAAGAGCCAACTATTGTGGAAAATAAAGGTAATTTGATATTGTCACGATTAATGTCAAATAATCCAAATCCACCTACAGGGTGTTGAGATTTTCCCCTTTGTGGAAAATTAATAATGGTTTATCTTTCCAAAAATGTCCAAAATCCATCTTCATTCACAAACAAACGTCCCTGTATCACTAGCACTAGTAGCACTTCTTAAGATTAAATATTTACAAAATTATCAATAAAATTTGTTTACAAAAATACTTAAATTACATGACTCAAAAATTCTGTTTTTATTACAAAATAACCATTGTTATTATGTTTTGTATTTTAATATTATTTATTATTCTTACTTTGTGTTTCTAAACACATACAGGGTGTTTATAAAGTTATTAATGTTCGAATTGTTTTTAGATGTCAAATCGGAGCATCATCCAACATTATTCAATCTGCCGATTAGAATTTTATCTCTTGGGACCCACATGGTGTCTATACCTGATGTCAGATGTCCCCTTCATGATTTACAAAAGAAATAATTTAATTTGAAAATACATGTCAAATAATATCTGGATATGAAGTTAAATAAGGTATGTAAATTTTGAATTTTTGAAGATATTTTTTATAGGATTGTTAAAATTTTGCAATATTTATGAAAATAACCCATCTTAGTGTGTTTTATAACACCTTCCAATAAACATTGTTTAAAAGATTCTTACATTCTTGTTTATTTATGTCAATTTATAATTAAATTATTATTATTCTGTTTTATTCGTTTAAATAATATTATATTTGTTTTTATATTCTGTATTGCTAAAAGACTGACTGTTGCAACATACCCTGAATTTTTTTACAATCATTATAACTTTTTTGAAGTTTAGAATGTTGTAAACAAAATTCACAAAAATCATTTTAATTTTTATAGACCATTGTTTGTCATTCTCATGCGTTTCTCTAAATTTCTCGATGAACTCAAACACTTTGTTCAAATCATTTAAAGATTTTCTTTTGTGTACTTTATACACAGATAAAACTTAAATTATTAATGAATATTTTTAAATTTAACGATAATTAGGTTATCATTCTATTATTTTGTGTTTATTACTTAATTAACATATTTACATAATTAGTTTTAGATAAACGTCTTTATGCGTTATCTGTTGTCACAAATCTGTACAGCACGTCAATGTTAAATATTCCCCTAGGGATTTCAGTAACTGGATGTACTAATAGATAGCTATTTACCCCGTTCTGCGTTTGTATCTTATAAGGCCCCTCGTACACCAATTGTAACTTAGGACACATGTTTTCTTTTCTATTTGGCACTCTTAGAGCTTTAACTATTACTAAATCACCTTGTTTAAATGTTATTTTGTTTCTAATTTTCTTTTCACGATTGCTTTTATATTTTTCCGCTCTGCGGACAATTCTTTCATAAGTTTCCTTTACCACTTGATCGTAAGGTTCAAAAGATTCAAATTCCCAGGGTCTATCAGGTAGAATGTTTTTCATCACCCTGATAGGAGATTTACCAGTAATATCGTGTGGAACATTATTTATGCTGTGTTGGATTGATTTTAAATTATTTTCCCACATAATTTGCTCTTTGTGAACTAGTATTCTTAGGCATTTGATGATTTCCTGTACATACCTTTCAGCCTGATTAGCACAAGGATGTCTTATTGATGTATAAATTGGTTTAATATTTGATTTTCTTAACCAAGTTTTCAAATTTTCATTATTGAAATAAGTAGCATTGTCCATTAGACATTGTTTAGGCATACCTATTTCCACAAAATATTTTGTTAGGCATTCTTTTACTGTTTTGCTATTTGTCCTTTGACAGGGATAGACTGATATGAATTTAGAAAAATTGTCTACTATTACAAATATGTGTCGATTACCCTCTAAACTAGGAATTAAACTAGAAATGAAATCTACTGATATAAGTTCTAGAGGATGTGTTGTTATTATTGATTTTGGAAGATTTTGATTGTGGAAATTTTTATTTTTGCTCAACTGACAAAGTTCACATCTACTGACTAAATCTTTTACTATTGACAAATCCTTTCGAGATACATAATTTTCTCTAAAAATATTAAAAGTTTTCCTAGCACCTATGTGATTGTATTTTATGTGAAGTTCATAAATTATTTTCCTAGTTAATTTTTGTGTAATTACATATAATTCTTTACCATTGATGTTTTTGTATATAACGTTATCATTATTTACCAAGGTTCTCTGTTTTTCTAAATTTGTGAGACTTAGTTGGTCCTCGAGTATGGTTTTAAATGAAAAAATCCCTGTATTATTCTTCATTATGTTGACACCTATTTGTTTGTTTCTGTTTTCTCTTGTTATTTCGCCATCCATCCTAGTTATTGCATCAGATACAACATTTTTTACTCCTGGAACATATTTTATGTCAAACGTATACTCCTGTAAGAGTAATGCCCATCTATGAATGCGATTGTTTCCATATTTATTCTTTAGAATGGTGGTCAGAGCTTGGTTATCGGTTTCGATAACAAATCTATTTCCCAATAGAAAAAACCTTAGCTTGTTTACACAAAACAAAATGCTGGCGAGTTCAAGTTCACTAACGCTGTATTGGCGTTCAGCCTTTTTTGTGATCCTTGAAACAAAAGATATTGGTATCTCACCATCCTCATGTTCTTGTATAAGACTACCTGCAAACCTTTGTTGCGAAGCATCAGTTCTTAAGATAAAAGTTTTGTTGTAATCCGGATGAAATATTTTAATATTTTCAGTAAACTCTGCTTTTATTCTTTGAAATGCTGCTTCTCTTTCTTGTGTCCACTTCCATTTCACGTTTTTTCTTAGGAGTTCTATTAATGGGATTTCTTTTTCAGTCAGATTGGGCACTAATCTCTTAAAATAATGAAGTATTCCTAAAAATCCTCTTAGGGTTTTCAAATTTGTAGGTCTTTTATAGTCCTGAATAATTTTTATCCTGTTAGGATCCATGCTCACACCTTTATTATCAATTTTATAACCTAAGTAGATAACTTCATTTTTAAAGAATTGACATTTGTTTATATTTAATTTTAAACCTGCCTCGTCTAATGCCTTTATTGTTATTTCCAGATGCTCTAGATGTTCTTCCAGAGATTCGGAAAATATAAGAATGTCATCTATGTAATGCAGTACAAATTTTTCAAACTTGTTGAGTATTTTGTGTAACGCCTTGAGTAATGCTGAAGTAGCAGATTGCGTCCCAAATGGCACAACTCTAAAACGATATACCTCACCATCTACCATGAAACCAGTATAGTCTCGACTTTCTTTGGATAAAGGTATTAACCAGAAACTATGTTTTAAATCTAGCTTTGTAAATACTTTAGTTTTTGAAATTCTACCTAAAATAGCTTCGATAGTTAAAGGTGCCTCGTATTCTGGCACACATCGTTTATTAAGATCCCTAGCATCTAAACAAATTCTAATATCACCGTCCTTTTTCTTAACAATAACTATAGGGTTAATGTATGGTGTAGTACTATGTTCTATGTTTTTATCATTAGTTAACTTTTTTAAAGATTTTTGCATATCATCTTTATACTTATAGGGTATAGGATAAGTTTTAACTTTAAATGTTTCCATATTTTTAACCTTAAGACTGTGGGTGTAATTCTTCGCAACTCTTGGTACTTCATTGTATAAATCTTCATATTTCTCCAACAATTTTCTCACTTCTTTCCTTCTACCATTATCACAATCCAAATTCAATTCATTCCATTTATTATTACTATTATTAAATTCCATATCACACTCATAATATCCATTCTTGTCCCTATCACCATTATCCATACCATCTTCTCCGTTAAAATATGTTTCATTGTATACTTCTTTTTTTTTTGTTTGCTTTTTCTTCATAAATTTCATCTTCTTCATTATTCTTCTTAAAAATATTCATCATCTTCTTATTTTCCACCTGATCTTCACTTAAGTTAAATCTTACACTGTTGCCATTTAAAGTTACTCTCCTAGTTTCATAATTTATGTCCCCATTATTTTTATATAGTTCATCTGAACCCAATAAAATATCATACTCCATATTATTAGTTATTAAAAGCTGTAATTCTACACCTGTGTTATAGTTAGGAGGCAATTGTAATTTGACTATAATTGATTTGTTTACTTCGCAAAATTTCTTTGAATTTAAACCTATTAAATTAACTTTTGGTACCTTAATAATATTATTTTGCAAGTTTAAATCGTTAACAACATTTTCATTAATTAAAGATGTTTCTGAGCCACTATCGATTAAAATATTTACAAGTTTTTTTTCAATTTTACCCTTTATTGTGACTAAAATATTTTTGTCTATGTTATCTAAGCAATCTATCGTTTTCAGAAATTCCCTAGGGTGAACATAACTGTACAGATTGCGTGTTAATTCACCCACTATTGAAAATTCGGTGGGACATCAGCACAAGTGGCGCTGGTTCCTGGATTCACCATTGTTGAGGAGTAATCCATAGTATTGACTTGAACATTGTCATGATTTGTGGATATTTGTGATCTATCATGAGTTTTTACCCTTTCTGCACTACTAGATCTATTAAAATGCACTCTACGATTATCGTTGTTTGGATATGGAGCTAAACCTCGTCCATTTCTGGTCATGTCACCATCAGAATTGCTACGTACTAGCCTTCTATCATTTGGTTGATAATTATTGTTATTTTGATTGTTATAATTTCTATTATTATTTGAATTACTATAATTTGGTCTGTTATTGTAGTAATTTTGATCATTATTATTATATCTGTTTTGATTATTAGAGTAATTGTTAGAGTAATTATTGTAGTTAGAATTTGTATTTTGGTTATTTCTTCTATTATAGTTGTTTTGATTGAATTGATTATTATTTCTGTAGTTGTTATTATTGTAATTGTAGCTTGATTGATTATTGTTGTTGTTATTATTATATTTCCTATTATTATTATTATTGTATTGGTTATTGTTAAAATTATTTCTGTTATTATTAAAGTTTTGATTGTTTAGGTTTGTTTTATTGTAATTATTATACGTTTGTTGATCATTATTGTTATTAGTTCTACGATTACTTGTCAAGTTTCTTTCTATTCTTAATAAATAGCTTGTTAGCTGTTCAAAGGTTTTAATATTTTGTACAGCTATCGTTTCTGCAATTTGTGCCTTGAAATGTCGTGAGATGAACATTATTATTTCTTCTTCTTTAATTATGGGTTCTAGGTATTGGGCTTGAGAAAATAGGGACATGGAGTAACTATGCATGGAATTACCCCTTAGTTCATCATATTGCCCAAAGTATAGTCGTTCCCTTACTTCTCCCTGTACAATCTCTCCCCAATATAATTTTATAAAAGATTGTTCAAAATCTCTGAAACTTTTGAAATTGATTTCTTGGCTAGTGAACCATAATAAAGCTTGTCCTATAAGATGTTTTCTTATGACTTCACTTATGTCTTCAAAAGAAATGAAATATTTTATTTTATTATTTAGGATTTTGAGAAATATTTTAGGATGTATTTTCCTAATGTTGCCATCAAATTTTAAATTATCGTCACTCGTACTCTGTATTATGGTATTGTTTACCACACCAGACCTATCTGTCATCTGCCCCTTTATCTTATCCATATCATTTCTCATTTCTACGTATACCTCTTCTAGTCTTCTTCTTACTTCACTTTCCAATCTTTGTTCTTCTATATTTCTACTTCTGCTTGATCCCTGTACTTTCTCCTTAAGGTCTTCTATTTCTCTATTTATTCTTTCTATTTTCTTTCGAAATTCTAGATCATTCTCCCTATCAACGTTAGCACCTTTTCCTTGTTCATACGCTTCATACTGTTTTTTAATTTCTAACACCTCTTTCTTCAGATCCATTATAGCCTTCTCCTTTCCTGCTAGATTCCTCTTGATTGCTTCCAATTCCTTTCCATTTACACCAGCCATGTCTTCTGTGGTCTTCTTAATCGTTATCATAAGATTATTCTGCACTTTTTCTTCTATGTGTTCCTGTATATCTATTATTTTTTTCCTCTGTATCGCCTGCTCTTCTTCTATGTTTTCATGTCTTCTTTTGCATTCTGTCGCCTGTTGCTGTAATTCTTTCTTCCAAATGTCATTTAGATCTTGTATTTCTCTTTTCATTGTACCTTTGATTTCTTCTTTTAGTTTTTCGTCCCTCTCTTTCTGTTCCTCCCTTATCTTCTCCTGGTTTTCTGTCATCTTCCTTAGAAATTGCATTATCTCTGTTATTTCTATTTCCTTTTTAGGATTTTCATCTCCTCTTGCCGATGTGTCCAACTTTTTTGCTGAAATTCCTTCTTCTTTGTTTTCTGTTCTATTTTCTACTTCTTCTTCTTCTAATTCAAAGAGATATTTTTCAGGATCTAGTCCTTCTGTAATCATCGTTTCTTCCAGTCTGGTAAATTTTGTTATTTTAATGCCTGTCTTGTCCAGACCCCTTTTTTCCAAAATGATGCTTAGTTCAGCAGATGTTAAATCTTTCAAAAGTTTAAATTTACCCATTTTAAATTCGTTTTGTTAAGTTTATTATTATAAGTTGTTAATTTAGTTTATGATTAATTTTATTGTAGTGAAAGAAATGTACGAAAATCCCTCTAATAAATTTTATGATATTTTATAAATGAAATTTTTATTGAAACTTTTATTTCGAAATTCCTGTTACTCAGATTGGCCCCACGTTGGGAACGACATTTGCGGGGATGTTAATTATGAATAATAATAAAAATGATGATTAATTTTTGAACTGTTAGTTTATTTTGAATAAGATGTAATTTTTACCTTCCCCTCGTATTCGGAATTGTTACCTGTAATGGTGCATGAGACATCTCGGGTTCAATTGGATTCCATAATCTGAATACCAGGAAAAATCGATTGTTGGGCGCCGTAGGTTCGTTCGAGAGATTTAGTAAAAACACTGGTTTGAAAATTATAACAAGGTATGTTTTATTTAATTAAATTATTTATCTTGGCAACAAGTGTTTTTATAATATTATAAATAGCATGAAAACAGAATCTTTGATAGTAAATTTTGCTTTTTGTGGCATAGTCCAGAGTAGAATCGATAGATTCGATGGATCCGATTCTGAACACAGCCAGTAATCGATTATTTGTCAGCTGACTTTAAAAATTAAATTATACAAATATAACCTAGAAACATGATTGAAAAATACAGAAACGAATTCAAGAATAATTGTTATTAAAATAGAAGAAAAATATGTGTTATAGATTAAATGAAATTAGTGAGTTAAAAGTTTTTTATATACACAGGGTGAAAAATTCAGTCTTTGTTGAAAAAGAAATGGTGACAAATATAGTTCTTGTGTTTGTTACGATAAAAAACACTCAATTAGTAGTTATCCAACACAATGGACATGGAAACTTTATAAAACAGTTTTGGTGATACCTGTCCTCACTGGGTAGTGTAAAATAGGATTCCATCGCCTAGTTATCACCAAACTTTCGTGATTTACGTTGTCAGAAGCTCCAAACAGCTTTTCTTAACTAAAGGTGTATAAAAACATTTCTGCAGATAGAATTTTGTGTAAAAACTTGTGGAAGTTTTTATTTTTTAAACCTCTTCAACCGAAAAATCAAAATGGAGTCTCTTCTTTAGCCCTCTTGTTGATTCTCCTCGTCGTTTCATAGCAACCAGGAATCATCCTCATAGCAAGAGCCAACTATTGTGGAAAATAAAGGTAATTTGATATTGTCACGATTAATGTCAAATAATCCAAATCCACCCTACAGGGTGTTGAGATTTTCCCCTTTGTGGGAAAATTAATAATGGTTTATCTTTCCAAAAATGTCCAAAATCCATCTTCATTCACAAACAAACGTCCCCTGTATCACTAGCACTAGTAGCACTTCTTAAGATTAAATATTTACAAAATTATCAATAAAATTTGTTTACAAAAATACTTAAATTACATGACTCAAAAATTCTGTTTTTATTACAAAATAACCATTGTTATTATGTTTTGTATTTTAATATTATTTATTATTCTTACTTTGTGTTTCTAAACACATACAGGGTGTTTATAAAGTTATTAATGTTTCGAATTGTTTTTAGATGTCAAATCGGAGCATCATCCAACATTATTCAATCTGCCGATTAGAATTTTATCTCTTGGGACCCACATGGTGTCTATACCTGATGTCAGATGTCCCCTTCATGATTTACAAAAGAAATAATTTAATTTGAAAATACATGTCAAATAATATCTGGATATGAAGTTAAATAAGGTATGTAAATTTTGAATTTTTGAAGATATTTTTTATAGGATTGTTAAAATTTTGCAATATTTATGAAAATAACCATCTTAGTGTGTTTTATAACACCTTCCAATAAACATTGTTTAAAAGATTCTTACATTCTTGTTTATTTATGTCAATTTATAATTAAATTATTATTATTCTGTTTTATTCGTTTAAATAATATTATATTTGTTTTTATATTCTGTATTGCTAAAAGACTGACTGTTGCAATATATATATATATATATATATATATATATATATATACTCGACCAGCGTATCATGTGACATCCAGCAAAAATTTTGACTTTGTGACATCCACCCTTTGCAAAGACTTTAGGAAAAAAAATAAAAATATGACTTCTTATAATTAAAAAAATATTATGGCTGAGCGAAAAATATCACAACCATACACATTTTAAAAAAATAAAACGTCCTATCGTTGTGAGATCCAAAGTATACCACGGTATATATTTTTATTAACAACACTTTGTGACATCCAGAAAAACCTTGCATCTTGTGACATCCAGTTGTTACGTCACAGTATACCATTTCTACAGAAAAAACTGCCATTCTTATAACATCCATCAAGTATATAGATACATTTTTAAATTAAGCATCTTATTACATCCTAAACATTTAACACGTTCAGCGCCAAAGCCGACCCTCAAATTCTACGATTTCTTATTGTTTTTTATTCCAATGTGATTTCTTTTGTTGTTTTGTATGTGATAAAATAATTCATTCCATTTTAAAATTATTTTCTTTTTAGTTTTTGATTGTGTATATTTTTAGATACACTGGCACAAAAAATAGTTTTCGATGAAGTAACTTCTTGATATTTTTTTGATATGTGGAAATCCCTTATAGAGATTCGGTACAGGTTCTCCCTTTCCCAATAGTTTTTACCCTTTACCCACTAAAATTACCACCTAAGCAAGTTATCGCCGGCCTCCTGCTAATATCTTTTACATGTTCGTTGGAACTACTTTAAGTATCTATCGACCTTATATGGTTGATTCTCCAGTTTCAAGTGCATTAACACGACCAGTTTACAAACCTAACCTAAAATTACCTGAGAAGTACCCAAAACATAAATTCAGCTGTGTTTATTATTTTTGCGCATAGACTACACTCACCGACTTAAAATTCGATCCATTCAAAATAATGATTTATTTAAAAATGCTCTAACTTTCAAATGCAGAGGCTGATTTAGATTTAGATAAAATACTGTAGTTTTAATATTATTATTCGGACATCTAAAAGTAATTTAGTACTCGCCGGATATACAGGGGGGAAAAGAAAACAATTTTTTCCTCTACTTTTGACACACCCTGTAGGTTAATTCTGCTAGCAGATCTGCACACAATTAACTTTATCAAGAAGACTAATTTGTTTCCAACATTTTGTTTTTTTTATTTACCCCGATATCTTAATTTGTTTGTGAAATGTGACGGTTTAAAGAAAATGCAACATTCTTAATTTTTTTTTATTCAGTTTTAGCAGAGTAATACATAATTTTATAAACAACTCAAACAACAAATAAACTAATAATTATTACAAATTAATAACGGTTTTTTTTCCCACGAGCGCGAATAACTGCCTCAATGCGTCATGGCATACCCTCTATTAGATATCGAATCTTCATCTGGTCAATCTGATCCCATTCTTGGATCAAAGCATCTCCCAAAAAATTTAAAATACTTGGAGAAGGAACTCGGTTATGAACTCGTCTGCCCATCATGTCCCAGACGTGCTCAATTGGATTGAGGTCTGGGCTACGTGATGGCCAGTTCATCCTCTGAATTTCTGTTTCGTCCAAATATTGAGATACAATCCTCGCAATATGTGGTCGAGCGTTGTCATGCATAAACATGAATTCATTTCCTATAAATGGTGCAAATGGAATTACATACGGATCTAGCACATCACGAATATATCGGTAAAGCTGTCATTGCTCCGCCGCCAACAATGACTAAATCAGTACGAGCTTCCATGCTTATGTCGCCCCAAACCATTACCGATCCTCCTTCATAACTGAGTCTTGTGGAAAAATTTGCTTGGTCAAACCTTTCGCCTCTTCTTCGGTATATTCTTTCACGGCCATCAGGAGAACGTAAACAAAACCTTGACTCGTCAGAAAATAAAATCTTACTCCATTCATCGATATTCCAATGTTAATGCTCCCTGACAAATCGAAGACGTGCTGTTCTTGTGATTCCTAAGTAACTCTGGACCAGTTGCAGGTCTTCTGGAGCGTAATCCATGTTCTCGTAATCGCCTTCGAATCGTTATTTCGTTAACAGCTAGTTGACGTACTTATTCTAAACGGTTTCGAGCCATGACAGCAGTAGTATTTATTTCTCGCAAAACATTTAATAGGTTCTTTCGTTCACTATTGGTGAAGTGTACACCAGTGTAAATTACACCAGTTACACCACTTTATTTACCTTAGTTTACTTCCCTCCTTATTCCCCTATATACATGTCAAGTGAAATTCACTCCTGCTAAATAGCTGGTGGAGAAAATATCCACCAGTGGACACCACATCACCGACAGGAAGGTTTAGTGGATTTTACACCGGGCCGAACGAAAGGTTTAGTGTACGTTGATGTAGTTCATTCCTACACCAGTGGGACGAACGAAAGAACCTAGAGTCATAAAACGATCATCTCGAACATTTGTAGAACGTCGTCTGCCAGATTCTCTTCGTCTCGAAAAACTACCAGTTTCATTAAAACCTTGTACAACTCTCTGGACGCTACACCTTGTAACAGCCAATATTCTAGAAGTATAATACTGAGTCCTACCGTCTTGTACCAGAGCAACTGCTCATGTTGCATCAGTAAGCGTTAAAACCATGATATTATGCTGATAATGAATAATAATTAAACTGCAATTGCCAAGTAACGAATATTTGACAGTTGTCATATTGTGAGTTGGCCACAGCACTCTACTTATTTTGTAGTTTATTCTGTACCGTCATTTAAATTATGACCGTTTCTAAAATGTAGCATTTTCTTTAAACCGTCACATTTCACAAAAAATTAAGATATCGGGGTAAATAAAAAAAAAGTGTTGGTACAAATCAGTCTTCTTGATAAAGTTAATTGTATGCAGATCTACTAGCAGAATTACACCTACAGGGTGTGTCAAAAGTAGAGGAAAAAATTGTTTTCTTCCCCCCCCCCCCCCCCCCCGTATATCCAGCGAGTACTAAATTACTTTTAGATGTCCGAATAATAATCTTAAAACTACAGTATTTTATCTAAAAGTTGCTAAAAACTTCAAATAAATAAGCCTTTGAAAGTTAGAGCATTTTTATATAAATCATTATTTTGAATGGATCAAATTTTAGGTCGGTGAATGTATTTTACTACAAACATTTTTAACTTCAAATTATTACTTTCGAGTTACACAAAAAAGTACATTTCTGAATTAGTTAAGTTCGTTTCCATATTTAAAGAGACCAGAAAAAACTAAAATTAGTCATGTTATTGTACAATGATTTTACTGCTAAAATATAACGTTTAAATTTTTATTTTTGAGCATTTTGGAGATAAAAAATGAAACTAAAGGGGGTTTTAAGTAACTTTAATACGTTATAATGAGGATAATTTAATTCCAACTGAATTTTTAAAAGCTATATATTATGTTGGTACTTTTATATATCTGTGCCTATCAGTACCTACCAAAAGCAATGCTTTGAATCAATTTTGCCTAGAGTCTAGCGATTATGATGTTGGTACGGCATGCAGTGATTAATTAAAAAGTAATGATTATATATGGTCATAAATAATATGGACTTGTAAGTACATTTTATTGTAGTGTACACGCATAACATGTAACTTTTAAAAATATGCTTAGTTTAAAAATAATATAAAAACAGTTAATTTTAGTAATAAAATCATCTAGTAAAAATTAAAAGCATATAATTATTTTTTTTTGTGCTTTTTCCTAATATGGATACAAATTTAACGACTTTTAGTGTGTTCTTATAAGGATAGACAAATTTTTAATTTTTTTGAAAAGATGGAACTGCATTTTGTTTCTTATTAATACGTTAATAGATTATGGTAAGTTGTAGAGAATACATGTGCCAAATTTCAATAACATGTAAGGGTGGTTAGTAAGTTATGAAACAAAAAAGAAATTGGCAAAGTTAATAAAACTACCTGTATCTCGGTTATAAATGACGAAAGAATCATTAAGTAAGGTTATTTGGAATAATATCAGTAGCATAAAAAACTAAGTATTAAAAAAAAAGAGTGAAGTAAAACTTCGTAGATTAATTCACTCTAAAATAAAAAAAGACAAATAAAATCCGCGTACATCAATATTTATCGCTACTTGAACATACTATTAAGGTTATAACTCTAAACAGCAAGGCACCGACGATACACGAAAGACGATCGTTTGCAGTCGAAATTGGAGTTCAAGTGGAGGACTAGGCTGTTAAGGTGTCAGGAAATCTAAATTTGTCGTTTTTATAAGTTAGCTCATCATATTTTTTATGTTAGGTCGAACCGTAAGAAGTGCTAATTATTTATTATAATCTATGTTATAATTTATTTAATTTTTTTTATTAACTTTGATTTAAATTGATTTACATTGATTTAAATTGATTTAAATTGATTTAAATTGATTTAAATTGATTTAAATTGATTTAAATTGATTTAAATTGATTTAAATTGATTTAAATTGATTTAAATTGATTTAAATTGATTTAAATTGATTTAAATTGATTTAAATTGATTTAAATTGATTTAAATTGATTTAAATTGATTTAAATTGATTTAAATTGATTTAAATTGATTTAAATTGATTTAAATTGATTTAAATTGATTTAAATTGATTTAAATTGATTTAAATTGATTTAAATTGATTTAAATTGATTTAAATTGATTTAAATTGATTTAAATTGATTTAAATTGATTTAAATTGATTTAAATTGATTTAAATTGATTTAAATTGATTTAAATTTGATTTAAATTGATTTAAATTGATTTAAATTGATTTAAATTGATTTAAATTGATTTAAATTGATTTAAATTGATTTAAATTGATTTAAATTGATTTAAATTAATTTAAATTGATTTAAATTGATTTAAATTGATTTAAATTGATTTAAATTGATTTAAATTGATTTAAATTGATTTAAATTGATTTAAATTGATTTAAATTGATTTAAATTGATTTAAATTGATTTAAATTGATTTAAATTGATTTAAATTGATTTAAATTGATTTAAATTGATTTAAATTGATTTAAATTGATTTAAATTGATTTAAATTGATTTAAATTGATTTAAATTGATTTAAATTGATTTAAATTGATTTAAATTGATTTAAATTGATTTAAATTGATTTAAATTGATTTAAATTGATTTAAATTGATTTAAATTGATTTAAATTGATTTAAATTGATTGTAATTGTTTTAAGTTGATTTAAATTTAAATAAATTTATATAACACCTTGAGTACGAACGTGAAGAAAAAAAAGTCATGTTAAAGGATGGGAAATTTTTTGACCCTCATATTACTTTGGATGAAGTCTATTTTTTATATTTTATATTTCAATTATTTTTTTTAAGTATTTGTCAAATATTTCATTTTTTTTTCTGGATATACATTGATGCCTCCCCACAGAATTTGTCTCTTACTTTTAAGGCCAGTGAAACTTTTCTAATACTATAGATGGCTAAAAGTGAGTTCTTATGTTTGTAGCATTATAGTGAGACGTATTATAAAACCACGCCATCCTTGCTAATTTTCTGACTGTTGCAAGTGTGGCACCATATTGATGTCTCGCCGTCTCAAAAAGGACAAGCAGTGAGGCATCCGTTAAATGCCACACCGTACTCAACATGTTAAATTTATTTTAATTTATTTTAATTTATTTTGATTTATTTTAATTTAATTTATTTTAATTTATTTTAATTTATTTTAATTTATTTTAATTTATTTTAATTTATTTTAATTTATTTTAATTTATTTTAATTTATTTTAATTTATTTTAATTTATTTTAATTTATTTTAATTTATTTTAATTTATTTTAATTTATTTTAATTTATTTTAATTTATTTTAATTTATTTTAATTTATTTTAATTTATTTTAATTTATTTTAATTTATTTTAATTTATTTTAATTTATTTTAATTTATTTTAATTTATTTTAATTTATTTTAATTTATTTTAATTTATTTTAATTTATTTTAATTTATTTTAATTTATTTTAATTTATTTTAATTTATTTTAATTTATTTTAATTTATTTTAATTTATTTTAATTTATTTTAATTTATTTTAATTTATTTTAATTTATTTTAATTTATTTTAATTTATTTTAATTTATTTTAATTTATTTTAATTTATTTTAATTTATTTTAATTTATTTTAATTTATTTTAATTTATTTTAATTTATTTTAATTTATTTTAATTTATTTTAATTTATTTTAATTTATTTTAATTTATTTTAATTTATTTTAATTTATTTTAATTTATTTTAATTTATTTTAATTTATTTTAATTTATTTTAATTTATTTTAATTTATTTTAATTTATTTTAATTTATTTTAATTTATTTTAATTTATTTTAATTTATTTTAATTTATTTTAATTTATTTTAATTTATTTTAATTTATTTTAATTTATTTTAATTTATTTTAATTTATTTTAATTTATTTTAATTTATTTTAATTTATTTTAATTTATTTTAATTTATTTTAATTTATTTTAATTTATTTTAATTTATTTTAATTTATTTTAATTTATTTTAATTTATTTTAATTTATTTTAATTTATTTTAATTTATTTTAATTTATTTTAATTTATTTTAATTTATTTTAATTTATTTTAATTTATTTTAATTTATTTTAATTTATTTTAATTTATTTTAATTTATTTTAATTTACTTTAATTTATTTTATTTTAATATATTTTAATTTATTTTAATATATTTTAATTTATTTTATTTTAATATATTTTAATTTAATTTCGTGTGATTTCTTTTAATATAAATTAGTCATCGTTCACTCACCCATTGTTGATACACCTTGTATCAATATAGATGCATATAATATATATTTATTAAATAGTCACAGAGAGTGAATGCATTTAAGAAACTTGTTGGCTTCATGCGAAACCCAAGAAAAAATTTTGGCAGCTTATGTGTTAACATAAAATAGATCTTAAAATGAAAATCCAAATATATCTAAAATAAATTTTTTGGATGTCACATAACCTAGTGTGTAAAGTTCTAATATACTCTATAGTGGATGTCAGATAGTCGGGTGAGTAAGTTTTAATATACTGAATGTTGGATGTCAGACAGTCGAGTGAGTAAATTCTAATATACTTAATGGTGGATGTTATACAGTCGAGGGACTGAAATATTTAATATACAAAATATACAAAACCAACTGACGCGAGCGCCACCTTCGCATCTATACACTGGAACTAAATATATACATAAAATTGAAAATTAAGCATTATGACATCCAGCTGAAATTTTTTTGGCGCCCTTTTAAACCTACTTTATGATGTTTGAACCCCAAAAACGTTGTGACATCCGAATTTGGATGTCACATCGCAGACGGATGTTATAAAGATAGCAACATTTTTGCGACATGATGTCACAACGTCGGCAGGACGAATCTATATATATATATATATATATATATATATATATATATATATATATATATATATATATATATTTATTTAACCGCTTATACAGACCCAAAATGCTACATTCTACCTGCGTTACCAGTCCAAAAGTGACGTTGTCAGACCCACAAAATGGTCTCTCAACGTTTTCCTTGTTAATCGACTTCTCTTGACCCCCTTAACATTTTAAAATTGGAGGGAACATTTTTTTTTTGGACCCATAAAACGGTTTTATGAGACATTTTATACAAACTTAGTTCTCCAGTCTGTTCTGTAGAGGGAGCATGAATCGCAGCTGTATATTGTATATCATGTGAACATGTTCTGCTGACTATTTCAGACCCAAATAATGGCAACGTTGTAAACTTAACATTTTATCTCTGTTCAAGATATTGTTTAATTTTCGTAGATGCGTTCTGTATATAATTTAGCCCGATATGGCCCCAATACGTTTTTAGACCCTATTTAAAACTGTATACAAATCAAATGAAACTTTTATTTGAAGGATTTTAAATATAACTAATGGTAATTTTATATAAAATATTATTTGAAATAAATTAGTTTTTATTACTTTGAAAGGAAAGTTATCTGAATCTTATTTAAGAGTATAGTATAGTACCTTATTCTCGAAAAAAGAAACAGAAAAGCTTAAAATTGGATTATTTGAAGGTTTTAATTTACACTGATGGGTCATATACATTTAGTCAGAAAAATCTTACCAAATTTCAACACTGGCCAAAAATTTATACAGTGTGGCTCATATTACGGACGTAAAATTAAATAATATTTAAAAAATCCTGTAACCAGACAAATAGAAATTTAGAGCTGAAATTTAGCAGAGCTTTTCATTCTTTCATTATTTCATTTAAAATACAGATAAGCAAATCATTTAAAATCGTATTAAAAATAGAGTGTTTTTAAATTCCATGCTCCCACACCTCACTTATGAAAGGGTGAAAAGCTTTGCCAAATTTCAGCTCTTAATTTCTATTCGTCTAGTTATAAGGAAGGTTTTAAAATATTATTTAATTTTACGCCCGTAATATGAACCACACTGTATACATTTTCGGTCAATGTTGAAATTTGGTAAGTATTCTTTGACTAGATGTATATGCTCAATTAGTGTAAATTAAAACGTTAAAATAATCCAGTTTTCTGTGTTTTTCGAGAATATGGTAATCTTGATATTTATAAACTACTACTCCACTGAAAAAAGTAGTATTTGCGTAATAATATTAAAAAATATGTGTTAATTATTTTAATAATGAGATTTAATACTAAAAAAGTGATTTTGCCAGAAAATATATAAAGTATAATATAAAAAAGTAAAATTTTAGTCGTTCAATTCTTATATATCTATTACGATTTAAGAGGAGTAGTGTCCTATAAATTAAGAAATATTAGCAGTATATTATTAAATACTAAGATATAAATAAATAGGAACTTTGATAATAAAGATAGCTAAACTTTAAATTTTTTTTATAAAAATTTAATAGGTTGACAAAGGAAAGGAGATTACGTATGACTGATAAGGATGGAATAAAAATTACCCTGTTTCAAGCAATTTTTATATTTTCTTTGGTTCAGGAGATATTGCCCATTGTAAGTTTTTAAATTGACCCTCTATATATATTTATATTAAAATAGATATAGGAAAATAATATTTTCATTGTTTGTTAATAATCAAAAAATGTTTGAGTAAACTAACTATAGCCTAATTAAACTATTATACCGTATTCCATGTGTGTTCGCTCGAAACAGTTTCTGAGATTTTACAATAACTTTTTCATTTATTATGCACTACTTGGATTCTATACATAAGATACCCGTCAAATTTGGGTGTTTTTAATTTTTTTTTTGCAAACTACTCTGTAATACCAGTTAAAGATTTAATAAAAATAGTTATTTGTTTAACTAGACAGAGAAGTAACAGATTTACTGCCGCGGTGAAGCCGAAGCAATGAAACTAGCCAAGGCAGTAGATCTGTTTCTCTGCCATGTGAAACATAATTTTTTCTTCGATTATTTATACTGTGTGTTTAAAAAAATTAAAATCCGTTTTAAGTATAACGGATATAATTCACTTATTTTTAGTATTATTTTTTCTAATCGTATTTTATGATTTTTGATTAAATACACATATAGGAGCTTATAAGGCTAAAAATTAAAAAAATAAAAAAATGGGTAAATAAAAAATTTAAAAAAATAAAATAAAAAAAATTGAAAAAAATAAAAAAAATTAAAAAAAAATTTAAAAAAAATGTAAAAAATGTTAAAAAATGGTCAAAAACCTACCTCTTCCACCCCACAAGCATAGCTTCAAAAATAAAATTTTAATGCCTGGGCAGTAAAAATGATTTTTAATGCCTAGGCATTAAAAGTGTTATTTAAATGATCGAGAAATGTCACTAAAATTGAGATTTAAGGGCGATCGGAGAAAAAAACCTATTTTTACTTTTATATTTTATGTTTTAAATACTATTTGGTAGGTAAAAGCAATTGATTGATAGATTTAACACAAGACTAAAATGTCTTTGTTTCGCTAGCCCTCTCCCGCTTAAAAATATTAAAAAATTACCTGAGAAGTGGAAGTTGTTATATCTCTGGCATACATCGAATTATTTTCTTCAGTATTTTTATTGACTAATAAGAAATTGGCATCATCACTACTCTCTTTTAAAGAAGAATTTGATGAATCTGTTGGTGGCAAATAATCAGTATCTGAGTTACTGTAGTTAGACATTTGCGAATTGGTCTCTTTAGAATCAATGTTAAATTTCTTAACGGTATTTGACTCATAGTTTACTGGCTTAGATAAAACAATGTCTTCCAAAATCACGATTTTGTTTTTATTCTCTTTATATGAATCTCTATTAAGTTCGTATTTATTTGAAACGTTCTTTTCGAAAAGTTGTTCATTTTCGAGAGAACAATCGTACACTGTATCTGGTTTTGAAACTGTGCAACTGACATTATCAAGGTCATGAATTTTTTCATTTTCAAATTCATAAGGATCAATTTTAATCAAGTTAAATTTCTTAACGGTATTTGACTCACAGTTTACTGGTTTAGATAAAACAACGTCTTCCAAAATCAAAATTTTGTTTTTATTCTCTATATATAATTCTCTATTAAGTTCGTATTTAGCTGAAATGTTCTTTTCGAAAAATTGTTCATTTTCGGGAGAAAACTCGTACACTATATCTGGTTTTGAATTTGTGCAACTCACATTTCCAAAGTCATGAATTTCTTCATCTTCAAATTCATAAGGATCAATATTTTCCAAGTTTGTTTTAGTAGCAGCTTTAGAAACATTTTGCAGATAGTGGTAAACTTTTTCTGTTGGCCTATCTTCTGGCAAACATTGAAGAATCTGTAGATGTATGTACAAAAATAGCTATAATCTAGGAGGTATAAAAATCTCATTTTTAAACGGGACACTTTTCTCATTACTCACTCACTTTTTTCTTTATTATAAATAAAAAAACTCCAACCGTAACTCCAACTCCACATCCAACTCCAACTCAAACACAGACCCAAACACACGCACGCACACACATTTTTTGAAAATTTTAAGTTGTTTTATTTTCAGTTTTTTAATATCTCAAGCGCCTTTTACCCCAATTTCTGATTAATTTTTTTTTTTAAATAATAGGCTTCGTCTTCTTATAAAGCTTATTTTTCCTGAAAATTTTCGTTCTTGACTATCGTAAAAAAAAATTAATTTGGATCAATAATAAAAATTTTGATTTCTCTAAAGTAAACCTAAATACTCTTCACTACTATGTAAAGAGTATAATTACCTAGGTGTTTTGCTGCCTTCTTTATCATTTAAATATTATAAAAATAAACATGAAAAATCCTTTGCCCAAAACTATTTTATGCGGAACTTTAGATTTACACAGACTTGTATATAAAATAAATAATAATAAAACTAATGACTTAAAAATTTACAAGAAATACGGAAAAAATCAAAACATTTTCATAATTTCTCTCAGCCATATCAAACTATCTGACGAGTCTTACTAGCAATTTTCCACGATACATGTTTTATCGCTGAATGCCAAAGATATACTCATGCAATATGTTGAAATGTGTTTCCAATCCCGCGTACCTACTTACCAATTGGCAACGGTGCGTGGTCTGGTAAGGTCGGTGAAGTACTTACATTTTGTATTTATTTGACTGAAAGAACTGTTGGATATGTCGGACCTGTTAACGATTGTTAACTATGTCAAAAATATTTAACTTTAGTTTTGTTTACCCCTCTATTGTTGCTTGTGATTGTAAATTGATAATTAACGGAATTTTAAATTATATATTTCAAATAACCTATTATTTCTAGAGGGTCTAAGGTTGTCTGATGAATATCGTTGGACTACTAACGTCGGTTGGATAAATATATATATATATATATATATATATATATATATATATATATATATATATATATATATATATATATATATATATATATATATATAGATTCGTCCTGCCGACGTTGTGACATCATGTCGCAAAAATGTTGGTATCTTTATGACATATTCGGATGTCACAACGTTTTTGGGGTTCAAACATCATAAAGTAGGTTTAAAAGGGCGCCAAAAAAATTTCAGCTGGATGTCATAATGCTTAATTTTCAATTTTATGTATATATTTAGTTCCAGTGTATAGATGCGAAGGTGGCGCTCGCGTCAGTTGGTTTTGTATATTTTGTATATTAAATATTTCAGTCCCTCGACTGTATAACATCCACCATTAAGTATATTAGAATTTACTCACTCGACTGTCTGACATCCAACATTCAGTATATTAAAACTTACTCACCCGACTATCTGACATCCACCATAGAGTATATTAGAACTTTACACACTAGGTTATGTGACATCCAAAAAATTTATTTTAGATATATTTGGATGTTCATTTTAAGATCTATTTTATGTTAACACATAAGCTGCCAAAATTTTTTCTTGGGTTTCGCATGAAGCCAACAAGTTTCTTAAATGCATTCACTCTCTGTGACTATTTAATAAATATATATTATATGCATCTATATTGATACAAGGTGTATCAACAATGGGTGAGTGAACAATGACTAATTTATAATAAAAGAATTCACACGAAATTAAATTAAAATAAATTAAAATAAATTAAAATAAATTAAAATAAATTAAAATAAATTAAAATAAATTAAAATAAATTAAAATAAATTAAAATAAATTAAAATAAATTAAAATAAATTAAAATAAATTAAAATAAATTAAAATAAATTTAACATGTTGAGTATGGTGTGGCATTTAACGGATGCCTCACTGCTTGTCCTTTTTGAGACGGCGAGACATCAATATGGTGCCACACTTGCAACAGTCAGAAAATTAGCAAGGATGGCGTGGTTTTATAATACGTCTCACTATAATGCTACAAACATAAGAAATCAATTTAAATCAATTTAAATCAATTTAAATCAATTTAAATCAATTTAAATCAATTTAAATCAATTTAAATCAATTTAAATCAATTTAAATCAATTTAAATCAATTTAAATCAATTTAAATCAATTTAAATCAATTTAAATCAATTTAAATCAATTTGAATCAATTTAAATCAATTTAAATCAATGTAAATTAATTTAAATCAATGTAAATTAATTTAAATCAATGTAAATCAATTTAAATCAAAGTTAATAAAAAAAATTAAATAAATTATAACATAGATTAAAATAAATAATTAGCACTTCTTACGGTTTGACCTAACATAAAAAATATGATGAGCTAACTTATAAAAACGACAAATTTAGATTTCCTGACACCTTAACAGCCTAGTCCTCCACTTGAACTTCAATTTCGACTGCAAACGATCGTCTTTCGTGCATCGTCGGTGCCTTGCTGTTTAGAGTTATAACCTTAATAGTATGTTCAAGTAGCGATAAATATTGATGTATGCGGATTTTACTTGTCTTTTTTTATTTTAAAGTGAATTAATCTACGAAGTTTTACTTCACTCTTTTTTTTAATACTTAGTTTTTTTATGCTACTGATATTATTCCATGTAACCTTACTTAATGATTCTTTCGTCATTTATAACCGAGATACAGGTAGTTTTATTAACTTTGCCAATTTCTTTTTTGTTTCATAACTTACTAACCACCCTTACATGTTATTAAAATTTGGCACATGTATTCTCTACAACTTACCATAATCTATTAACGTATTAATAAGAAACAAAATGCAGTTCCATCTTTTCAAAAAAATTTAAAAATTTGTCTATCCTTATAAGAATACACTACAAGTCGTTAAATTCGTATCCATATTTGGAAAAAGCACAAAAAAAATAATTATATGCTTTTAATTTTTACTAGATGATTTTATTACTAAAATTAACTGTTTTTATATTATTTTTAAACTAAGCATATTTTTAAAAGTTACATGTTATGCGTGTACACTACAATAAAATGTACTTACAAGTCCATATTTATGACCATATAATCATTACTTTTTAATTAATCACTGCATGCCGTACCAACATCATAATCGCTAGACTCTAGGCAAAATTGATTCAAAGCATTGCTTTTGGTAGGTACTGATAGGCACAGATATATAAAAGTACCAACATAATATATAGCTTTTAAAAATTCAGTTGGAATTAAATTATCCTCATTATAACGTATTGAAGTTACTTAAAAACCCCTTTAGTTTCATTTTTTATCTCCAAAATGCTCAAAAATAAAAATTTAAACGTTATATTTTAGCAGTAAAATCATTCTACAATAACATGACTAATTTTAGTTTTTTCTGGTCTCTTTAAATATGGAAACGAACTTAACTAATTCAGAAATGTACTTTTTTGTGTAACTCGAAAGTAATAATTTGAAGTTAAAAATGTTTGTAGTAAAATACATTCACCGACCTAAAATTTGATCCATTCAAAATAATGATTTATATAAAAATGCTCTAACTTTCAAAGGCTTATTTATTTAAAGTTTTTAGCAACTTTTAGATAAAATACTGTAGTTTTAAGATTATTATTCGGACATCTAAAAGTAATTTAGTACTCGCCGGATATACGGGGGGGGGGGGGGGAGAAAACAATTTTTTCCTCTATTTTTGACACACCCTGTAGGTTAATTCTGCTAGTAGATCTGCATAAAATTAACTTTATTAAGAAGACTGATTTGTTACCAACACTTTGTTTTTTATTTACCCCGATATCTTAATTTTTTGTGAAATGTGACGGTTTAAAGAAAATGCTACATTTTAGAAACGGTCATAATTTAAATGACGGTACAGAATAAACTACAAAATAAGTAGAGTGCTGTGGCCAACTCACAATATGACAACTGTCAAATATTCGTTACTTGGCAATTGCAGTTTAATTATTATTCATTATCAGCATAAAATCATGGTTTTAACGCTTACTGATGCAACATGAGCAGTTGCTCTGGTACAAGACGGTAGGACTCAGTATTATACTTCTAGAATATTGGGTGTTACAAGGTGTAGCGTCCAGAGAGTTCTACAAGGTTTTAATGAATCTGGTAGTTTTTCGTGACGAAGAGAATCTGGCAGACGACGTTCTACAAATGTTCGAGATGATCGTTTTATGACATTAAATGTTTTGCGAGAAAGAAATACTACTGCTGTCATGGCTCGAAACCGTTTAGAAGAAGTACGTCAACTAGCTGTTAACGAAATAACGATTCGAAGGCGATTACGAGAACATGGATTACGCTCCAGAAGACCTGCAACTGGTCCAGAGTTACTTAGGAATCACAGAACAGCACGTCTTCGATTTTCCAGGGAGCATTAACATTGGAATATCGATGAATGGAGTAAGATTTTATTTTCTGACGAGTCAAGGTTTTGTTTAACGAATATACCGAAGAAGAGGCGAAAGGTTTGACCAAGCAAATTTTTCCACAAGACTCAGTTATGAAGGAGGATCGGTAATGGTTTGGGGCGGCATAAGCATGGAAGCTCGTACTGATTTAGTCATTGTTGGCGGCGGAGCAATGACAGCTTACCGATATATTCGTGATGTGCTAGATCCATATGTAATTCCATTTGCACCATTTATAGGAAATGAATTCATGTTTATGCATGACAACGCTCGACTACATATTGCGAGGATTGTATCTCAATATTTGGACGAAACAGAAATTCGGAGGATGAACTGGCCATCACGTAGCCCAGACCTCAATCCAATTGAGCACGTCTGGGACATGATGGGCAGACGAGTTCATAACCGAGTTCCTTCTCCAAGTATTTTAAATTTTTTGAGAGATGCTTTGATCCAAGAATGGGATCAGATTGACCAGATGAAGATTCGATATCTAATAGAGGGTATGCCATGACGCATTGAGGCAGTTATTCGCGCTCGTGGGGAAAAAACCCGTTATTAATTTGTAATAATTATTAGTTTATTTGTTGTTTGAGTTGTTTATAAAATTATGTATTACTCTGCTAAAACTGAATAAAAAAATTAAGAATGTTGCATTTTATTTAAACCGTCACATTTCACAAACAAATTAAGATATCGGGGTAAATAAAAAAACAAAATCTTGGAAACAAATTAGTCTTCTTGATAAAGTTAATTGTGTGCAGATCTGATAGCAGAATTAACCTACAGGGTGTGTCAAAAGTAGAGGAAAAAATTGTTTTCTTTTCCCCCCTGTATATCCGGCGAGTACTAAATTACTTTTAGATGTCCGAATAATAATGTTAAAACTACAGTATTTTATCTAAAAGTTGCTAAAAACTTCAAATAAATCAGCCTCCGCATTTGAAAGTTAGAGCATTTTTAAATAAATCATTATTTTGAATGGATCGAATTTTAAATCGGTGAGTGTAGTCTATGCGCAAAAATAATAAAGACCGCTGGATTTATGTTTTGGGTACTTCTCAGGTAATGTTAGGTTAGGTTTGCAAACTGGTCGTGTTAATGCACTTGAAACTGGAGAATCAACCATATAAGATACTTAAAATAGTTCCAACGAACATGTAAAAGATATTAGCAGGAGGCCGGCGATAACTTGCTCAGGTGGTGATTTTAGTGGCTAAAGGGTAAAACTATTGGGAAAGGGAGAACCTGTACCGAATCTCTATAAGGGATTTCCACATATCAAAAAATATCAAGAAGTTACTTCATCGAAAACTATTTTTTGGGCCAGTGTATCTAAAAATATACACAATCAAAAACTAAAAAGAAAATAATTTGAAAATGGAATGAATTATTTTATCAAATACAAAACAAAAAAAGAAATCACATTGGAATAAAAAACAATAAGAAATCGTATAATTTGAGGGTCGGCTTTGGCGCTGAACGTGTTAAATGTTTAGGATGTAATAAGATACTTAATTTAAAAATGTATCTATATACTTGCTGGATGTTATAAGAATGGCAGTTTTTCTGTAGAAATGGTATACTGTGACGTAACAACTAGATGTCACAAGATGCAAGGTTTTTCTGGATGTCACAAAGTGTTGTTAATAAAAATATATACCGTGTATACTTTGGATCTCACAACGATAGGACGTTTTATTTTTTTAAAATGTGTATGGTTGTGATATTTTTCGCTCAGCCATAATATTTTTTTAATTAAAAGAAGTCATATTTTTATTTTTTTCCTAAAGTCTTTGCAAAGGGTGGATGTCACAAAGTCAAAATTTTTGCTGGATGTCACATGATACGCTGGTCGAGTATATATATATATATATATATATATATATATATATATATATATATATATATATATATATATATACATGCTTTGCTTTATCGCTATTGACTTTCAAACGTTGCCGAGCGAATTCATATACCTTCTTAAGTTCTGTATGTACGTGGGAGATGTACGGCCCTCTTCTTCACCATGAGGCTGCCTGCCTGTTTTTCTGATGCCTAACAGTTTCATCAATTCTATCCATAATTCGGATTCAAAATTTCGTCCTTGGTCAGAATTCAATTCCATAGGGACTCCATGTCTCGCTATGACGTTTGCGATGAATGCTTCTGTTACTGTCGAAGCTTCCTGATTAGGAATAGGTGCATTGAAAAATAGTCCATGACAACCATCAAATATTTCCTCTTTCTTTTAAGGGAAGTGGTCTGAAGATATCTACGACGATTCGTTCGAAAGGCTCTCTGGAAAGGTACTGTGCCATTTTACCTCTGCTTGTTTTGGGCCCTTTCCTGCCATTGCATAGATCACATTTTTTACACCATTCTTCTACATTCCGTCGGCAATTGACCCAATAAAATATTTCCCGAACTCGTGCCAGTCTCCTTTTAGTACCAAAATGTCCTCCAGAACGGCTGCTATGAAGCTTCTGCAAACACATTTATGACATGTGATTTCAGCAGTATCACTTGGTACATGCACTCCATCAGGGCTTTCCCACTTCCGGTGAAATAGGCCATCGTGAAGATACAGATAATCCCACTAAGTCCAGTACCCTTTGATAGTTCTACTATATCTGGCTATCTCTTACCAAGTAGGTGTGACTTTATTTTTGAGCCATTCTCGGATATCGTTTTAAGTCATTGTCTCTTTCTCAGGCTTTCAAGGGTAATTTCTTCTTCATCGCCCTCTGGCTTGATAGTGGTTGCCCGAAGAGTAACTTTATCAACCGGTTCCTTTCGTTATTTGAGCCTTTTACCGTACCGGCATTGTCCTTCTAAACGGGGTCGCCTGGAAAGAATGACTGCGATGCTATGGAGACCTCTTCGATGCTCTACTTTCTGGTTATTGCTAGAAAGCCAGCTCGGTGGGTGATTGCCTTCTTCGGGATGCATAGCTGCTGAAATTATTTCTTGTTGAATTTCATGACGGACTTCGGAAGATTGATCTATATGACTTTCCGGCCTCATTCCCTGATTCTCGATTTAAAGAATGATCCATGCTTCTACAGATTCTTTGAAGGTGTCCGATTCTTCCGCAATTGAAGCATCTCCTGCTTCCATTTTGGCTGTTTCGTTGCAGAAGATCTGAATATGAGTTTTACCGCTTCATATTCCTGTGCTGCAATCAGTTTCTCCCTCATCGTCTTGTGATGTATAAGAAGGGCTTGCTACATTTTCACATCTTGTAGTACATCAATGAATGCCTGTATGCCGGCTTGTTCTTGGAAATCTTTGGGCGTCTGTGGATAGGCCAGATGAATCAATATCGGCCAAGAATTCCGGTAGGCTCTCATTATGTCTCTGACTACAGACCTTTAGCTGGCTTTGGAATACCCGTTTCAAATGCTGCTGACCATACCTTGTTTCCAAGGCTTGAACGGGAGACGAATAACTGGATTCCCCTTGAGGGAGTAACTGTAAAACGGTTGCTGCCTGTCCTCACAGCGACACTTTCAATCCAGCCACCATCTCTTTTTGAGCCCAGCCAATTGGAGGTGATACGTTTCCCATGTTGTCTGACCGTCAAACGTGCTTGGTTCGATTACAGATGAGGACGAGGTAGTGTTTTCAGTTTCTCTATTGCTTATCGAAGCTAGGCTACGAATTCTTCTTTCTAACTCAACTAGTTCAGTTCTAATTTGCCTTTCGAACTCTAGTCTTTTCCTGTTGTTTTAAATTCTCTCGTTGTTGTTCTAAATTAGTTTTTAAAACTCTTGCTGCTGTTCTAAATTAGTTTTAAAATGCTCTTGTTGTTGCTCTAAAAGATCCACTCGTAATTTTAACCTGACCAACCTCTTGCTTGAAAGTTTCCTGGATTTGTAGTAACGCATTCATAATTTCAACCTCTTCTTTTCTGTGCCTCTCCTCTTTGTCCTTCCTCTTCTTCTGCTTTCCTACGCCTTTCCTTTTTCTCCTGTTCTTCCTTTCTATGCCTTTCATTTTCCTCCTATTCTTCTTCTTTCCTTCCATCTTCAAAAACAATGCTGGTGGGCCTGAAGTATCCATATATTTTTCGTGCACAGTGGATATAGTATTTACCATGAATAGAATGCTCGGGTAACTTTTATTTTATATATCTCACCGCTGCCACGTAACAATATTAAATAAAAATATATATTAAACAAAAATAAAACTAAAATTGATGCAAAATACCAACTGCACGATGTTCTAGTTTTATTGTACTTTGGAAAGCTCTGCAAGAAATAAGACTTGATATTTTGAATATGTTCATTCATAATGATTTTTATTGATATTTTATAATTTAAAACTTTTTCTATTGCTTAAATGTTAACTGCCTTGCAAGTCTACATACTACCTCTTTCATCTCATCCTATAAACAATCATTGCTTCTATAAAATTGATTAACTTCTTTTATGAGGCAGTGTTAGTGAATGATAAAGATTGAGTTCACCTCACCTTATGACTAACTGGAGTAAAGTTTTTATATTTTTATTATCATTATGATTTATACCTTTATAAACACACATAACGCAATCAAAATTCTTTTTGTAAATAAACGTATTTTATATCTCTTATTTTATTTGATGGAATCTTATTTCTTTAAAAGGTACCTTTTTAGTCCAGCTTAAAGAATAACTTACCAGATTGACTAGATAATTGATACTGGCATTTTTTCAAAAATTCTGACACATCTTTGGCAGTTTGTGTCACAGGATGGCTCCAAAAAGAGCTCAACAAATTGGAAGAATGCTGCTGTTTGCTGGTTAATTTATTTGCTTTTTCAATCTCTTCATGTTCTTTTAGATATTTATTTAAGGAATCTTCATCTCCAATGAATTCTACTGAAGACACGTCACGAAAGGAGGATTTGTTTAAATTTGGTGATTGATTGGATATTGATGAAGGTGATGGTTTGTTCCCATAATGAGGCGATTTGGAATCAGGAGTACCTTTAAGATAAGCCCAAGAAGAAGAAGACATTGAGTAATTTATACCTGAAAATAACATAAATCATTAAGTTAGTTAACTCAAAAATGGATTTAATGATTTCTATTGTTAGTTTTTGTTTTAACAAAAATTTGAACTTACTGTCACTTTGGGAGATAGTTGATCTCCTATTCAATGTAATATTCAATGGTGTTGGTGTACTATTTTCAGAGACATTGCTCTTTTTTGGTGTTTCAATTCTGTAACTGGGATCTTGAAAATAAAATTTTAAATGAAATTAATATCCCATAAGCCAGATAATATCATTTCTTACCTAAATCTCTAACACCAAGTAATATTTTCTGTTCGTGTGTTATTGAAACGGGTTCAGGAAAACTTAGAGAATATTTTACGACTTTTATTACATGATAAAATAAGTTTAAAGTCAAAATTATCACCAAAATGTATTCAGCATAAAGAAAATAATTCACATAAAATGGACAAGATTCGCTCCTAAAACAGAATATTTAATTGTATTATTGAATGCTTATTGGTCAATACTTTATTAAAAATATGTATAGCCAAAATACTATCTGGGTACTATCCTCCTATCAATATGTTAATGAAATTTTAGTTGTAAAATGTACCCAAAAAGCAAATTATTAGCACTAAAAAGATTGAAATAGGTTTAACATAGATACGCGTGTAAACGAGTGATTAAAAATTTTTAACAAAAAATATGTACGCCACTGACTTTTTATTTTTTAATTTCGATTTTTTATAAACAATTGACTTGTTTTTTTTTTTTCGCGAAAATCTGGAAAACATTTTCCTGAGGCCGCCATTTTGTTAATAAAAAAAAAAGCTTCAATCAGGCACTAGGCAAGGAGCTTCAGTTGGAACTGGATCAACACAAAGAGCCATTACTTTTAAAATTATTTTTTTTTCTTCTAAAATTTCTGTCAAGTCGAAACCTTATTTAATGATGCTGCAATACTTTTATAAAATAAAATAATTTACTGGCAAAAAAAATATTTAAAATTGTAATTTTTTCATGTCTCTGACTACACCTAACCCCTTAAATAAACACGTAGTTTTTCTTTTCAACGCCTAGCACGAATGTAGGTTTATTGTTGTATAGTTCTACGTGTTTTCGGATTTTACAAAATTCTTATCGGCAGATTCACTTTAAGTAGCATGATATTTAAAATCCTAGCCTTGAATATATGGTAAATTTATTGATTTATTAACTTTAATAAATTTATTAGTCTTAAAAATCTGAATTTTGATATAAAAATCTCTCATTATTACCAATTTGTAAAACTGTTCCAACTCAAAATTGTTTTCAAAATTTTGTTTAAAATAAATCTTGATTTATTTATCTTGTTTTTATTTTATTTATTGTATTTTATTTTGTTTAACATCTTTATATGTAATAAATATTCTTGGAAAAAAAATAGTATTTTTAAGTTTTTTTACCTACATTCTCAACTGCATACCCTTATTCATAGGTTTTAAAGTTTAAACCATTATAAAATTTATTGCACACCATATACCTAGGTTAGTATTTCATAATTTATTTTTTTATATTTAACTTACACAAAATTAGTATTTACTGAAAATAATCTTTTCTGCACAAAAAGCGAGGAGTTATGATTTTATCATTAATGAGGTACCGACAGACTTTTAGTTGCATGTAACAGCAGCTTTGCCAGACGAGATCTAGAATTACAGTCTGTCTTCTTTCAATCCACATAAAATATCTTCTTTCTCTTTTCCAATGATTGGGACCAAACAAATGATACTTTATGAATAAAATGCTTCATCTGTTCTTTTATCTAAGGTACATGGTTAGTCAGTGAAGCAGGAACATTTAAACAAGCTGTCATTCACTTGACGTTTCCCAATAAGATACTGGATATTGTAATATCATCACTGGGAAAGAAAAGGAGGCATAACTCCAATTTAGCTATTTTACAGGAGGCGTAATTAAACTTTTGGTGTATAGTGCACGGCGAATGGATATTAATTTGACATATTATGTTAACTATAAGGAGACATATCCCTTTGTCACATCATAGATATCCACTTGGACAGATTTATGGAGGTCTTAATTCAAATTGGGCATTATATTTATCATCCAATCTTTCTTTTTCTTCTTCTTCATACACCTCTCTAAATAATGCATATTAATTGGTTAACTATAAGGAGAGACATATCCCTTTGTCACATCATAGATATCCACTTGAACAGATTTGTGGAGGTCTTAATTCACATTAGGCATTATATTTATCATCCAACCTTTCTTCTTCATACACCTCTCTAAATTAACTAACAATAGGTATATCTTTATCATCTCTGCTAATACAATACACAATTATTATACTCAAAGAACATTTAGAGGAATTTGAATTAAGATTTACTTACTCTTCTCGGTAATTATTGGGAAGACGCCCTTTTCTTAATAATCCAATTTTTTTTTCAAAACTTACGTTTTAGACTTTAGGAAGGATAGTAATCTTCAAATTTATCTGCGGAAACCCCATACATTTTACTTTTTTTTCTTTTTTATGTATTATTTAGGAATTTTGAGGATCATTTATATAAGCTTCTTTTTAGAATTATATCTGTCCTGTCATACTGGAAACTGTCACGCCATTACAAATTCGCGGTGTTGCCAACTTCTCCAATCCTAATCAATGAAAAATAAATGTAAAAAACTATAATTACACCACCGGTGGAAATCGCAAAAAATGTGATATTTTGGGTTCGATTAATTTTAAGAACTCAGAATTTCGAAAAAAAAAATTGTTACACTAAAAAGT
Source organism: Psylliodes chrysocephalus (assembly GCA_927349885.1). Classification (NCBI taxonomy): domain Eukaryota; kingdom Metazoa; phylum Arthropoda; class Insecta; order Coleoptera; family Chrysomelidae; genus Psylliodes; species Psylliodes chrysocephalus. The sequence goes on along the minus strand of OV651813.1, from coordinate 84,112,995 downwards.
ACTCATTTTATATAGTAAGATTTTAAAGAGCGTCTTCCCAATAATTACCAATTTTATTTAAATTGTTGTAATACACAATTGACTGAATATTAATATTATATCATCTATAAAGTAATAAACAATGTTTACTTTTTAAAAACTCAATTACTTTACCCAAAAGTCTTTAAAGTTTTTTCAAACAAGGAAATTTATTTATCTGACAACATAATTATGACTTGACGGCCAAAGTCAATGATTATCATCAACTAAAGAGGATAGCCGAATTCGTTTAATTTCTGCTGGGTTAGCCGTGACATTATCCCCCGAATACGTTCAGCTACATTTGAAACGTACACCGATACACACTTTTTAAAATTACGACGTTTAATATTTTCTTACTTTAAAATTTAAAAGTAATTCAGATATTCAAAAATCATTTGACCGGGCGCGCCCTTTTTACATCTACACTATAAGATATACGCTACCGCCACCTCACCCTACTCCTAACCACTTCAGAAGAGAGCGAACGAAGAGAGCGCGCGCCCAGCCGACGTTTCGAAATCGCGCGCGCGCGAATTCCAAACGTCGGCCGGGCGCTCTTTTTTTAAATCTACACCATAAGACATACGCTGCCGTTATCTCACCCACCTCCTAACCACTACAGAAGAGAGGGAGCGCGCCCGGCCGACGTTTCGAAATTCGCGCACGAAGTCGGCCGAGCGTGCATTTTTTACATCTACACTATAAGACATACGCTGCCGTCTACTCACCCACCTCCAAACCGCTTTAGAAGAGAGCGAGCGAAGCGAGCGCGCCCGGCCGACGTTTCGAAATTCGCGCGCGAATTTCGAAACGTCGGCCGGGCGCGCCTTTTTTACATTTACACTATAAGTCATACGCCGCCGTTAACTCACTTACCTCCTAACTACTACAGAAGAGGGAGCGAAGCGAGCGCGCGCCCGGCCGACAAAGTGGTTAGGAGTAGGGTGAGATGGCGGCAGCGTATGACTTATAGTGTAAATGTAAAAAAGGCGCGCCCGGCCGACGTTTCGAAATTCGCGCGCGAATTTCGAAACGTCGGCCGGGCGCGCTCGCTTCGCTCGCTCTCGTCTGTAGTAGTAAGGAGTTAGGTGAGATAACGGCAGCGTATGACTTATAGTATAAATGTAAAAAAGGCGCGCCCGGCCGACGTTTCGAAATTCGCGCGCGAATTTCGAAACGTCGGCCGGGCGCGCTCGCTTCGCTCGCTCTCTTCTGTAGTAGTTAGGAGTTAGGTGAGATAACGGCAACGTATGACTTATAGTGTAAATGTAAAAAAGGCGCGCCCGGTCGAGCGCGAATTTTGAAGCGTCGGCCGGGCGCGCTCGCTTCGCTCGCTCTCTTCTAAAGCGGTTAAGAGGTGGGTGAGTAGACGGCGACGTATGTTTTATAGTGTAGATGTAAAAAATGCACGCTCGGCCGACATCGTGCGCGAATTTCGAAACGTCGGCCGGGCGCGCTTGCTCTCTTCTGTAGTTTTTAGGAGGTGGGTGAGATGACGGCAGCGTGTGTCTTATGGTGTAGATTTAAAAAAAGAGCGCCCGGCCGATGTTTCGAATTCGCGCGCACGATTTCGAAACGTCGGCCGGGCGCGCGCTCTCTTCGCTCGCTCTCTTCTGAAGTGGTTAGGAGTAGGGTGAGATGACGGCAGCGTATATCTTATATTGCAGATGTAAAAAGGGCGCGCCCGGCCGACGTTTCGAAATTCGCGCGCGCGCGAATTTCGAAACGTCGGCCGGGCGCGCTCGCTTCGCTCGCTCTTTTATAATGGTTAGAAGGTGGGTGAGATGACGGCAGCTTAATATTAGCAAGTTTCTTGTTGTACACTTGTTATATTCATTTTGAGTTATACCCTAACATGTCAAATTTCTTAAATATTTTTTAATTAAAAAATGTTTAAATAACATGGCCATGGTATTCAAATTTATTACCTATTTATTTACTCCTATAATTTTTTAGATGCGTGTAATTTTCTCTCTCGGTCAAATGATTTTTGAATATCTGAGTTACTTTTATATTTTAAAGTAAGAAAATATTAAACGTCGTAATTTTAAAAAGTGTGTATTGGTGTACGTTTTAAATGTAGCTAAACGTATTCGGGGGATAATGTCACGGCTAACCCAGCAGAAATTAAACGAATTCGGCTATCGTCTTTAGTTGATGATAATCGTTGACTTTGGCCGTCAAGTCATATGTTGTCAGATAAATAAATTTCCTTGTTTGGAAAAACTTTAAACACTTTTGGGTAAAGTAATTGAGTTTTTAAAAAGTAAACATTGTTTATTACTTTATAGATGATGTAATATTAATATTCAGTCAATTGTGTATTACAACAATTTAAATAAAATTGGTAATTATTGGGAAGACGCCCTTTAAAATCTTACTATATAAAATGAGCACTTTTTAGTGTAACAATTTTTTTTTTTCGAAATTCTGAGTTCTTAAAATTAATCGAACCCAAAATATCACATTTTTTGCGATTTCCACCGGTGGTGTAATTATAGTTTTTTACATTTATTTTTCATTGATTAGGATTGGAGAAGTTGGCAACACCGCGCATTTGTAATGGCGTGACAGTTTCCAGTATGACAGGACAGATATAATTCTAAAAAGAAGCTTATATAAATGATCCTCAAAATTCCTAAATAATACATAAAAAAGAAAAAAAAAGTAAAATGTATGGGGTTTCCGCAGATAAATTTAAAGATTACTATCCTTCCTAAAGCCTAAAACGTAAGTTTTGAAAAAAAAATTGGATTATTAAGAAAAGGGCGTCTTCCCAATAATTACCCTCTTCTCTAGCTCTATAAAATAATCGTGATTACTTTTCTTTATGTATAAGCAAACTAATTTAAATATATACATATATCCGGGGTCCCGGTTAATGAATAGGAATAGGTAATAATTTAAGATTTTTTAAAAGATTTTCACAGTATACAAAGGAAAACATATATACTTACAAATCATACAAAACTATTAGCAGCACCACGAAATTAAACGTTCCCCATAAAAAATCATTTTTCATGGATCGTCTATTTCTATTTATCGTTAAACTTCTTTCCAATAGTGGCGAGTGTCTATAATTTATAATTCCACTGGGCCTAGAACTTAGAATATTAGAAAAAAATAATAAAGAACCTTTAAAATAAATATACATTTGACCATTCATTATGTAAGGGTATCGTTTTATTTTAACATTAGCTTAAAAATAAAAATGTTTTTAAATAAAATTAGATAACCAAGAACAAGAACCAAAACGAATAAAAACATGCGAAAACAAACCGCCAAACTTTTAACTTTTCCTGTTGTTAAGTTTGCATTCTTGGTTTTTGACAATTGACAGTAATTGCAATGCATCTTCACATATACCCCAAATCCTTTTCTGATGCAAGAAAAGATTAATGCTATTGGCTGTAAAATCTTGAAAACAGTCGACAAGTTGAATAATTCTACGGTTACTGAAAGTTTGGTTTTCAAATTTGTGATAACAGAAATTGTTATTTCTAATAATTTTATTAGTAAAAACAATTTTTGTGATGTAATAAATAATATATTATTTTTTTAAATATTGATTGGTTATGCTCAATAATTTAGTATCTTATGTCAACGTTCTAATTAAGTAATCTGAATCTGCCTTAACTTAACACGTCAATCTTTGGCGGAATTTGGAGATTTTCCTTTTTAAATGTTGTTATTTTGGCAAATTACTAGTGTAAAATTGAATGGCCGCCACAGGCCGAACAAATTTTTTGAGTGTTTAATAGAAAATATATTCACGTTTTAGGTTTTGGAAAATAAAGCTTCAGGTAAATAGAAATATTTTGATATAGTAATTATTTTTGAAGGCAAGCATCTATATTTTTGGTATACTTGACTTCTATGAAGCAACAAATGTAGTGACATTTTCGGCAAATCTTGACACCTCGAATTTTCTTAAACCTGGTGAAATTTGTACGTTTTTTCAGAATTTCCATTTATTAATACGTTTCATAATAAGTACTTTGTAAGTGTTGATTAATAGATTTTTCAGGTTATAGCGGTAAAAAATGTGAATTATTTTTAGAAACAACGCGTTGGTTAAGGAAGTTTTACGTGTTTATCATAACGGGACATCTTAGTTGGAAAAACCGGTATGGTATGTAATCTTTTGATTGAAAAGAGTTTTATTAAGCGGATATAACTTGTGGCATTTGTTATAAAAGTAGAGAAACTACAGTTAGTTGCTTTGTTTTGGTCATTTCACCACACCCTCTGATAAAAGCTACTAAAAATAAAAATATTTTATTTTCTGTTCTTAGGGTAAATTTTTCAAATTTGATCATGTCTTTATTAAAATACCCATAAGATTGAGTTTTTAGTTTTTCAATATTTTCCTGGTTTAAATATATCGACTAATTTTTTTAATTTAAACTGCCCTAGCGAAGAGCCAAACCCCATCCAAATTGTCATTTAAAACCTCATCTATTTTTTTTTTAATGAAGATAAACCATATATGCACTTCTTTTTGTGCCTAATTAATTATTGATACATTGTATTCTCATAATAAACAAATTTTCATAATTTTTTATAGAACTTTCACAAATCAAAGAAATGTTTAGAGTACTAATGTGAGAAAGAAACTGGTCACAAAAAATGTTTTAGTCCAGGTTGTTCTAATGTTGTTTCTTCTTAGACATTTGTTTTATGTTTTTAATTAAATGTCCCCAACAATATATCCTTGTATACCTAACACAAATAGTAGTAAATTGTGACATATATTTTTTGTTTAACTTTAAAGTATATGTTATAGTACCTACTTATTGATTTTTGATTATATTGGAATTAAGTTTTGCATTTGGTAGCCATACAATAATTGTATGGTTCAATTATTGAAGCAAATTCCAAGTAGGATCTAATGCAGAGAGTAAAATCACATCAATTTAGACATTGTTTTGAGTTCTTTGTATTTCTAAATGTGAAACTAAAACCTTTAGTGCCCTATTAACTATACCTCAATAATGCATATTAAACTTCAAATTACAAGATCTTAAGAGGAAAATTTACATTACAAACTGAGAGACCTGCTGGGCAATGGTAGTTTAGTAGGTATAAAAATTACAACTTAAGGGTGGAGCCTAAATACTACAAAATTACTTCCGAAATAAAACAAAATCGGCATTCATTCATAATTTTAACAATTGCATGTAGATACGAGGGATACATATTCTAAACTGTAATGCATGAAGTTGAGACAAGGGAACCGAAAGATTTTCTACAATAGCACAAAATAATATGCATTTTACAATAATTGATTGTCTGAGAGTAGAAAAGCATCCATAGTTTAGCAATACATGTGTTCCTGTACCACCGATGTTCTCGATTCTAAAAGCCAAAGTTACAAATACAGGAGGCCAATGTAAACGGACAATAAATGGTCTCTTGACATTTTACATTTTTAAATAAACTAGGTTTTTAAAAAATATTTTCTATACCTGTTGTTTTTTATATTCAAGTGAATTTATAATATTCAAACTTGGGGTAGCCATGAGTGAGTTAGTTAAATGAAAAGGTACTTTGGTTTTATAATATATAACGATCAGATATAATGTTTCAGCATATTATTATTTATATTTTAACAAAAATTATTTTTGTTGTTTGAATAATGTTATAATGAACCACCTAGGTACAGCTTCTGGAACAAATTCATAAAAACCCATATTGTTACTATGGCTCTTAGCAGCCGAGTTATAAGTTGCATAGTTAATAAAATGTACCCATTTGGACAAAACCTACAAATGAATTGAAAAAAAAAATGATAGTTAATAAGTTTTTTTATCTCACAATGTCAGGTATAAGAAGTTATATAGAAAAAGTTGGTATTCAATATTGTCTAGACAAAGAACAAAAACATGTCTAAATGAATATGTTAAATAAAATATGATCATTCTTTAACAGATATATATTTTTATTATGAAATGAATGTTTATGTCAACAAACTTATGTTCAGTATATGTAACAATTTGTAAAGATAGCTCTTGTATAATGATAATATTAATATTTAAAGGTTTTAAATAAGGGCTTGAAGATATCACAGTTCGAAATTCCTGTTATTGACCACAATACTTTTTCTTTAGAATGAAATCATTAGTTCCTGTTTTTCAGTTAAGTTCCATAAATCAATTCATATTTTAATCTGAACAGTACTTAAGCGCAGTATAGTTGCAACAACTAAACAATATAATGAACTTTTCAAATGAAATTCAATTTATATTTAGAATTGAATAAGTTAGCTAAAGTTTTTCACCGTATGAAATTATTAAAGTAATAAATAATTATGTTACAAAGATGTGAGTGAATTTTCAATTTCTATTGATGTGATAGTTCCTCATCCGCGTTTTACAATATCAATATACATGGCTTGGATTTGGCACAAAACCCTTTGTAGTAAAACTACTAATCCGAATCAGAATCTTGATATTATTATTAATCATATTTTAAATATTTTAGAAATAAAGTGTAACTCTTAAATTAATAAACATATTCCAAATAATTTAAGATTCCTTGCCTCATGTTAATAAAAATTAAACAAAATTTTTAATCATTTATTTGATATTCTGTCCCGTACTTCCATGTCTAATAGCTCTGTCAACTAATTCTGGTAAAGCAAATTGCATATAAAAAATTTGAATTTTATTTTGCGTCTTTTTTCCCAAAAGCTGTCATTATGAGGAGTTTTCTCCACTTTTATTTCTCGAGGAGTCCAAACACACAAAATGCAAAACTCCATTTGTGTAACATGCAGCTAGCCCTGAATTTGAAAATACCAATTGTAGTTCTCCTTAATGGTATTGTCCTTTTCCCAAAAAGTTATTTCTCTATTGCATATTCCTTCTTATACAGTCAGCACTCTAACTCCCTATGGATATTTTAACTCTTATCATAGAGTTTTGTTTTTTTTTTGTTATAAACTCCATCCGGACTGGCAGCAACATAATTAAATTCGGATTCAATAAAAAGTTCACATTTAAAAACTTTTTCTTGTAAATAAATCTTATTTTGCTTTATTGTCCATACCATATTGGGTGGCTTTAGCAGAAAATAAAAGATTTTATGAGATTTTTTAAAGAAGACGTTTCGTTTTTTTACAAATGTCTCCACATTTTGAAGTAGTGACACGTTTTCGTTTTTCATTGTGACAGTCAGCTTGATCTCGTGTCACATTCATTTTTTTCTCATCTATAGACATTAGCAAACTTTTTAGAAAATCTTCTTTTGCAATGCGTATCAAAGAGTGACAGATCAAAGCCACGCGCGAAAGCAAGAAAAATTATTTATTTAACATATTAAAGAGTTGTCAACATGCTGGAATTAATTATTCTTAACTCGAAGATGTATTCATTAAAAAAAAAAACTCCCGTGCAATATAAAATTCATAATTCACATCTCACTGTATACATTTTAGAATATATTTTTTTTTAATAAATAAATTAATTTAAAATAATTGAGCGAAATTACTGTATGTAAAATATAACCAAGTATACAGACAAAACAAAATAAATTCAAATCACTTGCGTACTGTTTATCACTTGTAAATAGTAGAAAAGGATATACATTTTGTTGGTGTCACCTTCTAAAAGCAAAAGCTTTTAACGTATTTTTTTTTATCGTAAGAAAAATAAATGCTTCTGTAGGTAAAAATTAAATATATTGTTCGCTTCTAGCATTTTTATTTGTATTTCTTTTCGTTAGAAAGACATCTTTTTAGATTTTTCCAAAAGAAACTGATTCAAAAAGTGACTCCAGACGGGTACGGGTTGGGCCTTTACCCGTACTTACATAATTTTTCTTGTAGTAAAAATAAAAAATAATCCGTAAAATTGGTGTACTATGAAACTCTTGCATATTATATAATATGTCGGATCTTAGTATACAAATACGAAAAAATTTATTTATCCCTCGTAAAACATCAGTAAAATATATTACAAATTGTTTTCATTCACAAATATTAATATCTTAAAACTCTAAAAGAGCGCCACTTTCCAGACGAAAAATCTTGCAATGTAAGGGTTTCATAGTACCCCACTTTTAAAGTTTATTTTTGTCTATTTTTAAAAGAAAAAAATATGTTAAAGGTTAAATCTACGCTCTTCTGCAACCACTTTTTGAAAATTCAATTTAGTTTTTTCTAAAAAAAATTGAGAAAATGGGCAAAAAAATCGAGTTTTTTTTATTTATTTAGTGTCATCGGCATCAACCTAAGGTTATTAGCCTCGTGTTCTGTGTAGGCTTTGTTACTGTTTCCAGCGCCACTTTAGGAACATCACTGTTGATTAGAACCCAACAGTGAATGGTCGAGTTTTATATTTTTTTTTTTTTTAGAAAAGACTGTTTCAAAATGTGAAAAAGTGTCTCCAGATGAGCATAGATTTAACCTTTACCTACACGCACATACTTTTTTCTTTCAGAATAATTCTGATATAAACCTTAAAAGTGGAATACTACGAAACACTTGCATGCTCTGCTCTAAAGACAAGTAAATACTCCTCTTAAAGAAATTTAGTTGTTTAGTACCTTGTAATAATTTATTTGTTGCAGTTATAAAAAGGCTAGAAAATATTCATAATTAAAAGCATATTACTAGATCATTCATTACCTTTATTCCAGTACCGCCATGTATTAGAATTTTTATAAAAATTTTACAAATTTTAATATTGAAAAAACTTTGTTTTTGAGTTTCTGGGGGAGTCAAGTTATCGTTGGTACGCCCTATATAATAGTGATGCATACTTAGCTATTTTAAGTATTGATACAATGTTATCATGTACTTGTATTGCAAATTGATAAAGTTTAAAAATTATAATTATAAAATTGCATATGGGTATTTCTATTACAATTTTTACAACATACAAGAAAAGTGTTTATATTTTTCATAACCTCATACATATTTAGTAGGTAGTTACTATAATATTATTTAAGTACATTACAGGCGTTATTTTCTAGTTCAGTGAGTATTAATTATAGTCATAAATCAAATAATCTTTAATTCTTTGTACCTTCCTACATTTAAAGGAATATTAATAATCTGTCTGTTATATTTAATAAAAATATTAACTTAGTGGCGCTTCCAATTTTCATAAGGTAAGAAATTGTTTTATTATTGACTGCTTAATTAAAAAATAAAAAAAGTTTAAAAGTTACCGATTCTAATTAGAAGTTATTAAGTTTTTCTTTTCGATAAAATGATGTCATTATTCTGCATAACAACATTGGAATGAAAAAGGTTTTTGATTTAATTGAACTTTATTCAGTCAGGCACGTAGGTATGTATGGATATGATACAAAAATGTAGATATTTATAAAATTATACATTATCAAAACATTTAACATTTTTGCTAATATTTCTCATTTTAAATCAAATCTATATGTAATTGCAACAATGTCAATTCTAGGTAAAAATAAATGTTTTAAACATTTACTTTTATGGGCTTTGCAATTACGCAATTATTGCAAAACACTATGACAAACAGTTACATCACTTTTTTCTGTGGTATATGCCTTTTCTGTTTTGTTCATAACTAGTTCTGCAAGCTTTGTTTTAAATAAGGAACATTTTATTTATGGAAACAGAAATAGGTAATTTATTAAATGATACGGAATAAAAAAAATTCACTTCAACATACCAAATAAATAAGTAAATAAAGGTTATTTAATTTAAGAAATTTAAGTATAAATATAAAATATTTTAATTAAATAAAGTCCTACAATTAACATAAAAAGAAAAAAAACGTACATGCGAATCATATTAAAAATTGACTAAAATATGAAATATTTAACATTTAAATTATACAATGATTTGCCACAAAAGTTATACAAATATTCTAATTTTCACAATTATCTATTAATGTTTAGTGGTGGGTAGGGTTTTCTTCACTTGTTAGTTAAATTACACATTCAATCGTCTGTTAGGTACCCCTCAGAGCAAGGGAAAATAATGAGCTCTATTAGTGATGACGTAATTTGTGTGCCAAATAAAGTTGATAAGTTATTTTAGTTCTCAAGATACAAGTCTAAAGTAAACAGATAACATTTTAGTTAAATAATCATTTAATAATCCATTCAAAATAATAAAAGGTTATAGGTATCATTAACATTTTATTTCTATTATTTTCAAGATTTTATTCGTATAAGAGTATACCACTGTATACTTAACAATAAAAATTTGGTTACATACCTTTAAATAACTTTTTTATGACCTGGAAACAATATAAAAAAAACTATACCGGGTGTTCAAATTAAAGTGTTACAGTTAAATACCGCCGAAAATATGCATTTTAGAAAAAAAAGTTTTATAGTTTTTTGGGGGAAACATTTTGGCTAAATTAATTTTTTTATAGCTGACCATAATATGGCCATATCGAGGTGGACTTTGTTTTTTAAATTGGTACCCCATTTTATTTTTACATATTCTTGAAGTACATAAAAAAATAAGAAACTTTTGAGGGAAATATTTTTTTTATTGGACTTTTACTTTTTGAGTAACAGCTACTTGAAAATTTTGCTGGGCGAAAAAAAAGTTGGCCATATTATGGTTAGCTATAAAAAACGATTTTAGCCAAAAAAATTTCCCCCACAAAACTATAAAACTTTTGTCTGAAACGTTTTTTTATAAAAGGCGGTATATAGCTGTAACACTTTAATTTGAACACCCGGTATATGTCAAAATCAATGACATACAAATTACGTCATACTGATATAGCGTATAATAATAATTGCCATCCCTCTCTGCATAAGCTCATTAGAGCTTCAGGGGTTTAATTTATTTACAGCCGGTTGCAAGAACGATCATTAAATATTTATAGACTCATTAGCACTATTGATCCAAAAAATTGCATTATGATCCTCAATAGCTATTGAACATCATAGATCTGGCAACAGGGCGCGTTTGCCGCAATATGACCAATGATGATATATATCATTATAGAGATCACGTACCCATATTTAAATAGGACTACGAAAAGCGCTTTTCCAAGTGTTCACTGAATAGAATCGTTCTGACTCAAACGTTTTAAAATAAAATTTTAACATTTGGATATTTATAAATAAAAAAAAATTATCTATTTTATTTCAAGACACGATATTTTGTTAGGTTTTTTAAAAACAATTTTTTTTTTGTGTTGTAAAGTTGAGTTTCGATATAGTCAAATAATATTAAGAGCTCTAAACAATTTGATAACAGAGAAACAGTAACAAACCCCACACAAAACACATTAATAAAAATCAGATCACAAAATGAGGCTGGCATATAAGCCATATAACATAAAAAACACTGATACTTATAATTAAGGCTGTCAATTCCTGACGTGATAAATGGTTAACCGGTTCGACTGATTTTGACCGGTTTCGGATATAACCGGATTTTTACTATTATAACCGGTCCGGATATCTGGTTAACTGGTTCGATTATCCGGACAACTTGTCCGGATATCTGGTTAACTGGTTCGATTATCCGGACAACTTGTCCGGATATCCGGTTAACTGGAACGGATATCTGGTTAACCGGTCCGATCAAACTGAGCCAGTCGAAACAGACCGGTTAGACCCGATTCGGCGGTTTAACTGTAACCGAGACCAGTTAAACCCGTCACTGGTTTAACTGTAACCATCACCGGCTTAATCGTGGTAAAACACATCCACCAAATCCTTTGTTTTCAATAGAAATGGGGTCACTTTACTAACCCTTTCACCTTTCCTTACCCATGACAACCAGGCTGGGAATGCGCTGATTTTTTTAAAATAGGCACTAAATAAAAATTAAATTAGAATAATAGAAATACTATCAATTTTACTTTTGTTAAACTTTATTTAAAATTTAAAAAAGGACACAGTCACTCACTTCCCACTGGAAGGTAAAAAACAAAAACATTAACTATATTCAAGTAAAAAAACATTCAAAAATAAATTATGATTAATTGGGATAAAAAATAAGAAATAATAACAAATGCCTAATAACAAAACTGCCTATTTTTTATTATTGAGTTTTGATGCAAAAAATCAACGTTTTCCGGCAGCAAGCAATTTCTTTTCGCCGAAACTATGTTTCCTGCACTGGAAAACACCCGTTCACTGGAAGTTGATGTGGCTGGTAGTCATACATACGGTTATAAACCGGTTCCGGTTAAACCAGTTATGGTTAAACCAGTTACGATTAAACAGGTTACCTTCTTTAACGGTTTTTTTGGTGCTACGAAACCGGTTAACCGGTCACGGTTACCAGCCTTACTAATAATAATAAAAATATTAATTATACAGAACAAAGTTCGTGATTATGGAATAAAATTAATTTTATAAATTGCTGCCTTATATAAATAGGACCATGATATTTTTTTCAAAACGGACATTCTAATATAGTAATATCCTACACTAGTTTCAATTAACGATATAAACTATCTGTAAGATGCGGAAGGTGGGTTCCTCCACAGCACTTAGGTCTCATAATGCGCATTGTGCATCCCCCAGGAGCATATAGAACCTGTCTTTCAACATGTCAAAACCTGCTGGTTGCTGCTGAGAGATGTCTAGTGATAGAAACATCTTCCCAGCTCATCAATGTCCTGCAGGTTATCAATCAAAAACCTGCAGATTAACGCTCAGGGGTGTCCACAAACAGCTATCTTCTCAACTGATCAAAGTCCTGCAGCATATTAACTTATTAAAAACCTGCTGGTTGATGTTGAGAGGAGTGTCTACAGACTATAGACAACAATCTCTCTATATCTGTAACGTGTAGAGGGTGGGTTACCCCCCACGGCACTTAGGCCTCATTAAGCCCATTTTGCATCCTCCTAAGATGATAAGCACCTCCTAGCTCGTGAGCCAGCCTATAGATTTAATGTAGTTGACAACGTTGCCTAGAGGTGCTTCTCTTATATTGGCCGGTGCTAGCCGACACTCGCCGAACACAAATCTTCTAATAGATGAGAGAGTCGAGCAATCGTAAAGGATATGCTTGATGGTCTCATCTTCTTGTTCGGACCCACTACAGAGTGCGGACTCTGACAGCCCCATGATATGAAGATGCTTCTGTACTTGGCAATGACCAGTCAGAATGCCTGTGACTAGGCGCAGATTCTGTCCAGTCATAGTCAAGTAATTGTTTGCTGTAGTGTTGTCAGGATTACTTAAAAGCTCACTATCAACTCTGCAGTTTCTTGTTTCATCCCACCTTTCCTTGAATTTCATAATGGAATGTTCTTTAATTAGGTCTGTCACTACTGATTTTGCCAGGCCAATAGAAGGGCCAGGTCCAAAAAGTATTTGGTTGGCTGCTTTCTTGGCTAGTGAATCAGCAAGATGGTTACCTTTCGATGTGGCATGACCTTTGATCCATCTTAAGGTGACCTCAGATCATCAAAGTCCTGCAAGTTATTAATGTTGCCGAGGTGTCTCTAGATGCCCCATTTTTTTGAAATGGCCATTTGGTGGGCCTCTACCAGTCCGACGGTTAATGCCTGGGTAGTCATTCTATTCACCTGATCCAAACGACAAGCAATATAAACTATTAATTACTATCTATAAAATGAAAATTTAAATCTATGAAAATCTTAAGAAGAAAGCACTATGCAGAGCTGGGCAGTATAATTGTAAAATGTACTGAAAATTGTACTTAAGTACTCGTACCTAGTTATAGGTACTCGTGAGTACTTTCATCCTGATGGGATTCAGTACTCGAAACATTTTGAGTACTTTATATTTTAGAGTACTCAGTACTTCTGATTCCTACTGCTGACGAGCAATAAGTGCGCACAGGCTTAAACAAGCCTCAGCTTGTCTTGTTTGTTGTGTCTTACTCACAGAACTACACTACTTACTATTATAATTTTACATTTTATGTTTTCTCAGACAGTTTGTACAGTACATATGTGTTTGGTGCTGACTGTCCAAAAATGTAACGATTATAAAATACGAATCCATTTATGAATGTGCTCTACATGAAAAAGTATAAATAACATATTTATAACTTTTTTTTTTCACTAACTAGAATCTACACATACTCATACTCGTTACTCGATTTTTTCATTAGTATTCTTTAAAATTTGCAAAAGTACACATTTGTCTTAAGTATTATTCATATAAAGCCGGCTACTCACTACGCGTTACTTGCCAAGTACTTTGCAAGTACCACGTAATGTGTATGGAGACTTGTATAGACTCAGCAAGTTACTTGTACTTCCCGTCGGTTGTCGGTAAACGGACCGAAGTCAAAGGATCTGAGTAAAGTGTTTCGCTACCCTAAATTGCTACTTTAGAAGGCGCGCGTAATGTAGACGATTTACTTGTACTCGAACAAGTACTTGCCAAGTTCAGTCCAAGTCAAGTAACTCGGCAAGTAACGCGCAGTGAGTAGCCGGCTTTGGTAGGTACTCTAACTCAGTTACTTATTATGAGTACTGTGCGAAGCTACTTATTGTGAATTACTCATGAGTACTTTAATGAAATATTCTGCCTCTAATACTATGTTTACAACTTATAACTGAGTACTCAAAATTAAGACAAAACATTGCATATATTAGATATAGAGAAAACTTCGCCCAGTGAAACCCGCTTTTTGTTGTCTGATTTCATTGAGATAGAATAAAGAGGGGATGCTATACCGATGATAAAGTGTCCGCACATTTTTATTACACTTTTATATGTCCTTTTTCTTGCTAAAGTTAGATATAACCAGCCTAGATACATATTTTCTAACAACCAGTAATGTATCATACTCGACTTATGAAAGAAAACTTTTCCCTTTCTCTGGCAATCCTTTGTCTCATCGAAGACATCACACTTTTGGATACCTTTGTCCTCTTTTTAACACGTTAAGCCCCGGTGTGGCATTCAAAAAAATGTTTTGTTGCGACCGGTTTTTTTTTCTGCTTCAGAACTTTATATTTGGTTTATACACGTGTAGGTAATGTTCAATATACGCCGAAAAAGTTATTTTCAAGTTTGTTTTTCTGTTTTTTTTTTTTTTTGAGGCATTGCGTTGATGCCACCCCATCCTAAGGATGAAATATTCCCATTTGGACCGCGCAATGCCTCATTCAAAAATTGGTCATTCGATCGTTATTCCTTCACTAAACGTCGACACCGTCGTGCCTTTTTGTTATTTGTGCATTGGCTATACTTAAGATATTTGGTGTTCATAGTGCATTTTCGTATTGGCATTCATAGTTTGTTTTTATATCAGCATTCAGAGTGTATTTTCGTATTCATAGATGGGTTCTTATGAAAAAAATCAAGTGAAACTTCAGACCCTATGGACTGAGGTTATGTCTGATGAGGATTCAGATCAAGCGCCTGAACCTTTTACTGACTGTGGCTCATCGTCTGTGTTACTATGCGATAAAATTAATAGGTTTTAAAAATTCCCCAACCGGCTAACATATGTACGCTTTCGACCGCATATTTCCAACTGACATTACATTTAGACAGCAGCATGCTATCGCCTTGATGCCTCGGCGTCCGAAATCAAATCTTACTGTGTGGCATCATTGTGGTGTCACGCGCATGGGTACACTAAAATGAGACATCAGTGAAATGCCACCTGGGGCTCAACGTGTTAATATAAAAATTTTTTATACATAATAGCTGCATTCAGACCTGAAGGTACCCCTTGGTCCGAAACATTTTAAACAATAAAAAACATTTTGTGGGATTTATTTTTAGTACCTAGGGGATGAGGCAGAGTGATGTCTAAAAAGGTGAAAAAGGGGATTGTAAAGACATTTTAGGAAACGGAGTTTTCCAACCTACTCGAAAAATTACTTTTTAAACAATTTTTAAATATTATAACACATATAATTGTACAATGTTTCTTTTAAGACAAATGTAAATAAAAGTGCAATTTTTAATTTTTATACAATAGTAACATATTGTTACAGAAATGGCGGTAAATGTTTATTCTACAAACGTAACAACTGACAACCTCTCTCGACATGACATGCTAGCATGGGTCAACCAATGTCTTGACAGCAGCTTCGCGAAGATCGAGGAGCTGTGCACGGGGGCGGCTTATTGTCAGTTCATGGACATGCTTTTTCCGGGTTCTGTGCAACTCAAACGAGTTAAATTTCGGACCAATTTGGAACACGAATATATACAAAATTTTAAAATCCTGCAGGCCAGTTTTAAAAAGATGCAAGTAGATAAGGTAAGTCATTGTTTTATAAGATAATAGTATTTTAAGGAAATTGAGTTATACTTTATAAAAAAATGCCGAAATTTTAATTTAATATGTAACTTATAACAACTTTTTCCAACTCCTTATAGACTACAAGCTGGATAAATTAATTGTCAAAAGAGTTGTAAAACCATTTATTTATTGATTAATATTGATGGAGATCTATATGGATCCATCACAAATGTTAATAACATATCTTTCGAACTTAAGATGTTTTTGCAAAAATGGTGGTTAAACTTTCGCCACTTATCTCAGGGACACTGTATAAAATACCAAAATAAGTAATATTAAATTATGAAAATTTTACTAAATGCTTAGACCCCTATATAGTTCAATGCTTTTCTATTAATAATTGAATAGATATTAAAATTGATGTTTCTTAAATAGCATTTATATATAAAACAAAAAATAAAATGAAATACAATTGTCTGTAATTTTTTATCCCAATTTATATGACAAAATAAAAATAATTAACTGTTTAAAATTAAAAACATAAAGGGTGCATTAATCGGTAACAGTCCGGTCAAAATAGACATTCAAGGTTACATTAATTCGCATTAAGCTGATTCTTGGTTTGGTTGTTTTTATCATCAATATAAAAGAAATGTCAAAAGTCACCATCCAATCCGCATGTGCAAAAAAAGTTAATCAAGGTCAAAGTTCGCAAGGGTTTTGTACATTTTTCAGCCTAACGGTAAGTTTTATAATAAAAAAACAGACAAAAATTGTAGAGCATGTAATTATCTACAAAAATTGTCCTTACACGTTTCTTCCCCTAAGAGCCAGTTTTTCAATCACAGTTTATACTTTTGTTCACCTGAACTTGGATCAAATATAGAACCGAGATTACCAATCATGTCAGTATTATAGTTCAAGTGATCTAAGTTTAATTTATATTAGTAGTTCCGAATCGAGGGACTTCCGACAAAACTGAATGCTCTATGTCAGTTTGACGTTTTTGTGAAGTTGAAAAATTGTACGAAATGGAAAAAAAGTTGATGGACCGTCAATTTTTCGAGCAACGAAGAAGAATTGTTGGTAAATTTTAATTGCTCTACTTATGTACTATACTTGTTGGTGGTAATTAAGAAGGATGCAAAAAATCGTATAGTAAACGAAACCATGACTTTAGGAGTTAAGGCAGTATTTCTAGAAAATAAAATATATGTTATTATAAATGTTATTATCTATAAGTCCTCCTTCTCTTTTGTTAATTATTCTGTTTTTTAGACAAACGAAAACTTGCATATTCTCTTGGGTACATGGTACATTAATATGCATTGAATAGGTAGCAATTTCACCATCGTCTTTACTTATTACTTCGAACATAAAATGTACAAAAATTGTGAAATATACTTATATTATGTCAGTGTCAAAACATTGATTTTAGTTTAAACGCCCAACTTTAACAGTTCAATTTTTCGGATAGTTTAAATTAAGTTCAGACGTGAACTACATTTGAAATACATCATCTTTCAATTAAACTTAGTTTAAACTTTCATTAAAAAACTGGCCCTAAGAGTCACCGCTTTTGAGATATAGCGTTTCAAAAGTTGCATTCTCCGTAATAAGCACATGTTTTCACACCATGTGTGAGGTATTGTACATGGCTTTCTTTAACGTGGTTTCCTCGGTAGGCCTATTCCACGGTCTATTGTGGTCTTGTTTAATAAAATGTTTTAATAAAAAATGGAATTATTGGAGATAATGGAAGTTGCCTGAAATGTAATTAGGGAAAACTATTCGTCAAAATCATAATATTCTACCGAAACTTTAAAAACTGTTTTAAATAAACAGGTGTTTTCACTACGAAGGAAAGATCAAGACTAAGATCCGTATTTATAAACAGATCTGAGGTGAGGCGGACTTGGCTGAGTCGTCCTTGAACGAAAATCGAAGTTCGGTTATACCGCGTGAATTTAGAGATAGGTAATAACAAATCCGTTGTACTTAACAGTTACGGATTTGCTACTGTCCATATCTAAATTCCAGTGCAACACTGGAAGCATCTGGAACTCTAGAGAAGTTATAACCGAACTTCAATTTTCGTTCAAGAACGACTCTGCCAAGTTCGACTCAGTTGAGGTTGGTTTATAAATACGGGCCTTCTAGTATTTCATTTAGGCCTTTGAAAAAGAAGCAGGTATACGAGCGTTGCCACACAGGTAATTGAAGGCTATAATATAGCATATATATATATATATGGCATATAAAATAAGGGGCTGAGTTTCTTTTTACCACAGTTTAGGTGAACCAACAGACGCTTTCGATAAGAAATCCTTTGATCTTAGTACTTGAGGTTTCGCCGCTTTAATCATAATTCTGATGTATATGCACCGACTTTGCTCTGTATGAAAGATGCTACACGAGCATCCGGAGAATATGGCGAATGGCTTATTTAGGATTCTGTCGGAACACTTATATTTTTACGCGGAGGTCGCCTGTTGGTTCATCTTTATGCTGTGTTTTAACTTGTACCGTACGTGTGTCCTTTTATTCAATTGTTGTAGCAACGTTGAAATAGGTGAGATATCTTCATGTCTTTTTTTTTTCACCAATCTATCAATGACGTCTTTTTACTCAACGTTGTTGCAATCGATGCAACACAATCCATCAGTTTCAATTTATGGTTAGATGTGACAACTCACAGCTGGATTGCGGGAATTGAGGAGTTAATTCATTATTTATTTTTTTTATTGTGGTAAAACCGAAAAAATAGTCTTAGAAAAATATACTTTCAAATTAAGGTACATAGATACATTTAAATAAAATTGTTAACACAGATTTAAATCTAAACTGTCAACTGTTATTTCTTTCAACTATCAACCACAAATAAAACGAATTCAACACAAGGCGTTCGAGGCCGCATCGATGAAACGGCGATTCCAACAAGTTGACCGAAAAAAAACGCAGTTTATGTGTAGGTATTGTGACGAAGTC
This sequence comes from Psylliodes chrysocephalus, assembly GCA_927349885.1. Taxonomy (NCBI): domain Eukaryota; kingdom Metazoa; phylum Arthropoda; class Insecta; order Coleoptera; family Chrysomelidae; genus Psylliodes; species Psylliodes chrysocephalus. The sequence continues at coordinate 84,093,833 of OV651813.1, read as the reverse complement.
ACTAAATTTTTAAATAATTTAATTCCCAAAATGTCCAGTTTAAATTAATTTCCGTCTGATAACGTTCTTATTTCCTAGAAATTTCCGTTTCGAACATTTGCGGGAGCCTCCGTGTTTAAAAATATTTCATTATTTACTGAAATTCGAATCCAGCTTAAAATGTTCAAGTGCAGGTAATGTATTTGGTCATTTTTGGCAAATGTCAAAAGGACAATTTTTTCAATCTTCGAGTTGTAAATATTGGCTACTTCACTCGGAACCACTCGGAAAACCGAATCAGTCCCGAGTGTAAAGTAATATGCTCTCATCGAGTACTCTCTCTTTGCTGCCGTCTCTTCTGCTGCCCTTAGTTACCATTAGTGAGCCACCGAGTTCTGCTTTATTTTTACTTTTTTTTTTTTCATTTTTCCTGCCCCTCGGCCTCCGATAAATAATTATTTGGATAGTCAGAGAATTAGTTAATTTTCATTTTATGGGAATTTTCCGAAGTTTCGTAGTAGCGGCAACCAAGTGTTGCACAGGACCGCTCTGTCGACTAAACTTCAACGTCAGTCCGGAGTTATAGTAATATTCAATTGTCTTTTATTCTATTTTTTTTTTTTTTTTTTCACAATGGAATTTTCTGAAGTTTCGTAAGGGGACAGCCAAATATTGCACAGGAACCACCCTGTCGAATAAAATTCTAAAACAAAACCGAGTTATTCCGAAGTTAGAACGATTTTCTTGACTCCTTGTCTAAAACTCGTTTGTAGAGCGTTAATATTTGAAATCCCAACCAATATTCGCTACTAATTAGAATTTGAGAACAATTGCTCACCTTCACTGGGTTATCCGACATCGCCGGCAACGAACAGCATACATTTTTTGTTTTTTTTTTGTACTACGATAAGTGAGCGAACGCTCGAAATATTTAGAGTTAGGACATCCGATTGTTATTTTGGAACGAACCGCAAATAGAAATTCATTTGTTTTGGTATTTATTTATAGCCTATTATTATGATTACTGCCCTTATTTAACCACTAACATTTCTATTGAATTCTTTATTTTGTATTTTGAATTTTGATTTAATACACCGTTAAGTTATTTATACTGTCTAAATAGCTTCCCAGGAACCATAGTTTCATTAGTTTTTTTTTTTATTTAAGAGGGTATTTATTTAATTGTTTTATATTTATTTTGCCATGTTCGACTGAATTTTTGACCGCAGAGGTGGGTTTAGTTTAGGGGTGCCACCTTTTTGAAAAGTGCATAAAGGGCTATGATGCTGACAGGGGGGGCTCTGGTATACAAAAAGTCCTCATTCTTCTACTGAATTTCTACAAAAAAAAACATGTCCCTTCCAAAGATATGTGCTGCAAAAAAGACATTTGCCGTAAAAACATTATTAATTATTGTTAATTATTATTAATTATTATTAATTATTATTAATTATTATTAATTATTATTAATTATTATTAATTATTATTAATTATTATTAATTATTATTAATTATTATTAATTATTATTAATTATTATTAATTATTATTAATTATTATTAATTATTATTAATTATTATTAATTATTATTAATTATTATTAATTATTATTAATTATTATTAATTATTATTAATTATTATTAATTATTATTAATTATTATTAATTATTATTAATTATTATTAATTATTATTAATTATTATTAATTATTATTAATTATTATTAATTATTATTAATTATTATTAATTATTATTAATTATTATTAATTATTATTAATTATTATTAATTATTATTAATTATTATTAATTATTATTAATTATTATTAATTATTATTAATTATTATTAATTATTTTTAATTATTTTTAATTATTATTAATTATTATTAATTATTATTATTAATCATTATTAATTATTATTATTAATCATTATTAATTATTAAATTATTATATTTTTTGGTGTTTTGCCCCACTAGCAACTGATGGCCTGAAATTTATTTTACTTTACTGAGTCTACTGGCGCCCGGTTCTAAATAACAGGCTGGCGCCACCCACGATCTCCACTTCACATTAGGTGAAGCTTAAAGCCTGTCATAGTATAAGTTACGCAGACAAATATTTTTAATTTTATTACGTGTCCAGTGATGTATATAGGCAGCGCACTCGTGGAGATGGAGATTGCAACTTTTTACACTTTTGAATCGCTATATCTCAAAACGGTGATTCTTAGGAAAAAAGTGTAAAGACAATTTTTGTAGATACTTGCATGCTCTACAATTTTTGTCTAATGCATTTTTATGATTAAACTTAGTCTGGTTGAAAAATACAAGAAACCTATTTTGCGAATTTTAACCTTGAATAACTTTTTTGCACATGCGTGTTTGATTGGGACTTTTGACATTTGTTTTATATTGATGATATAAACAATCATACCAAGGTTTAGCTTTATGTGAATTAATGCAACCTTATCCCCATTTTTTGGGCAACTTGACCGGACTATAAATATTAAACATTGAAATTTAAGTATCTTTTCGGGAATCTGGTAAAATAAATACAAATTTTTCGACAATTAGGTACCTCCACATTCATATTTTTCAAAATTTTATGTAATATTAAGATAAGCTGGTTTAAATAAAAAAATTATATACCCATTTATTATTAGTAGTGCGTTTTCTTGTTTTGTATATTTGTCCAAAATAATTCATGCATATTTAATTTTAGGTTTGATAAATATATTATAATAAAAAAACGCATTTATATCAGCCATAGAAAAGTCAAAAGAGTACATATTTAATTTACCATTGGTAACCTGTAACATTTTTGTTTTAATCATTTATTTGATTAACCCATTATCTAATTTTGAGGTATAATTGTGAACGAGCAAAAAATTGGTTCATTATACAAAATACATGTTAATTAAGTCCAAAGTGTTTTTAGAGTTTTTATTTGTTTTCACCTTGGATCTTATCGGTCTGTTCCGCCATATTTGCAGATAATTCCAGTAGATAAATTGATAAAAGGCAGGTTCCAGGACAATTTTGAGTTCCTGCAGTGGTTCAAGAAATTCTTTGACGCAAACTACGATGGACGGCAGTACGATGCCTTGGAAGCGAGGGGCGGCATTCCGATAGGGGCCGGTGCCGCAAACGGCCACCATTATAGCGCCCCCGCTCATCATAGCGTCCCGGCTCATCACAGCGCCCCTGTTCATCACAGCGCCCCTGCCCATCATAGCGCCCCGGCCCACACCCCAAAACCCCATGTACAGACCAGACAGGGTAACGGTCGACACTATTATTTAGATTTGCGTCCTTCCATCCAAAAATCATGTTCTACGTTTTCTGTTATGTTTCTAATTCTCCAAAGTTAAAATATTAATCTATGACTACATCGAAAATGATACAAAAATTTCGTATTTTTTTAGTAAAAAATTAGTATTGTTCACTTTACATGATTCTAACTAAATCATACATTAGGAGATTCTAAATAAATCAACATGTTTTATTTATGTTTGAGTAAGAAAAACATCAATATTTTCACGTAAAGAAAGTCATAAGCAACTTAAAAAAAACTTCTTAAGAGCCACTTTGTGCAAGGGAAATTGCCATCTGTATTTACATTCGTAATTTATTGCAAAAAGTTCGCCAACTTAATTCACTACACAAGTACATCAACTTAGTTAAGGAAACAGCTTCATAATCAAGAAAATTATTGAAAACATACACTTAATAGTAGTTATCGCAACAAGTGCTAGAAGATGCACTTTTACGCACGAAACTGCGTTACCCGCACGACGCGCAGCGGAGTGCAGGTAAGCAGGTGAGTGCGTAAAAGTGCTTCTAGCACGTGTTCAACATTTTTTCTACAAGCGCATTTATTTCTAAAATAGAGAATTAACCTGTATAATGACATTAGGTACAACATACAGTTTAAGTATACATACGGAGTGGCTCAAAAGTTTGGAAACGGCCAATTATCTCGTAAATTGCTAGTCCTAATTGTACAAAATTTGAGGTACACCTATTTTGGAATACGGAGATTCCAGATTTGATATTTGCAATGTTGCCAGATTTGCCATTTCTCTTATAACATTAGTCACTTTGGTTTTTCAAATTTATCACCCTGTATATTCAGTCATTATTGGAATCTCCTATTCAATACGAGTTCAACCATATGCAACACTTATGATTTTATGTAGTCTGGAAGGTCTTAAATAAATAAAACAATCATGGAGAAATGTGGTAGACGCATTCTACCATCGATTAGGGTACTGTCAACTCACAAATGAAGCACATTTTGAACACTTGATAAAGTAACCATTATGTTAAAAATGGTGTAATCTTTCAATTGTTACGTTTTATTGTAGTTGAAAATAGTTTGTATTAAAAAATTTATGAAACAATTAGGCGTTGCCAGACTTCTGTTTTATTTATTTAAGACCTTCTAGACTGCATAAAATCATAAGTGTTACATATCGTTGAACTCGTATTGAATAGGAGAATCCAATAATGACTTAATATACAGGGTGATCAATTTGAAAAACCAACGTGACTAATAATATAAGAGAAACGGAAAATCTGGCAACATTGCAAATATCAAATCTGGAATCTCCGTATCCCAATATAGGTGTACCCCAAATTTTGTACAATTAGGACTAGCAATTTACGAGATAATTGGACGTTTCCAGACTTTGGGCCACTCTGTATGTTAAACCGATGTTATGTGCTGAATTGGTGTAGTGTTAGGGTTTCGGGCTCATAACGCAAAGATCTTAGGTTCAAACCCGGGTATGGGCGAAAATATATTGCTTTTTTTTCAATTTATATTTCTCTGCATGCGAGAAGATCATCTTCTCGCACGCTTGTAGAAAAAAAAAATTACGCGTGTGCGACACCCGCAGTGTAAGGATTAGTATAATTAAATGATTGTTATACCAGTTGTCTCACTATGTTTTTCTACATGTTGAGTACTTATATCTTCCGAACCAATTAAGATATGCCAATGCGGCTTTCACTAAAGACTTAAGTAGGGTTATAAGTTTTATTAGGTAGTCCAAGCGGTGGGTTCGCAAAAGGTCGGAAAGAAATGAAATTTGGTGGGATGGTAGACATGGATCCCCTGATACTACACCTAAGTTTGCGACCTCAGGGGGTTGCCTCTCTGTTACTACTAGTGATTGTTAAAGTGGATTCCAAATGATTTGGAAGCAACCAAATAAATATTTTCCAAGTTTGATTTTAGTATCGCAAAATATCTGAAAAGATTGCGAACGAAAAAACATACCATAGATCTATATTAAATGTGTAATGAAATGTGTAAATGTTAAAATATTAACTTTTTGTCAAGAAAACGTATTTTCATAACATCAGTTATGATTTTGATTATTGATTAATAATTTTGAACATTGATGATTATGATTAGATTTATTTCATCAAAATTACATTTAACCAAATTTTGACATGTCAACATCTAAAAGTAAATTACAAATTGAAACAATAATTTACAAATTGAAACATAGTATAGACATTCACATCTTCACAAAACATATATTTATGTATATTTTAAATTATTAAACAATTAATCACTTTAAGATAGGTCAGTAGTTAATCCTTTTCAAGCGAAAGCATTTAAAAAGTTTAAATACTCAACTTCTGAAAAAAAAGCAGTGTTTTAGAAAGTGGTTTTTTACTTCAATAAATGAATATCAGGAGAGTTTCTTTTGCTTTTAGATAGTTTATGGCAATTTGTTCTAATGAATTCTCCCGATCTAGTATTATAGTCATGAAAATGAGAATCCAAACAAATAATTCTTATTTTTATAAATTTCAAGCAGTGTTTCATACATATAAAGAGAAGGTAACGGCATAATCATTAATTTTAAAAATAGTTTGAAAATTCTATCTACGAAGCAGAAGTTTCCTCAAAGAGTTATTTCATATTTTATATGGCTATGAAAAAGAGAGAGGTAGCATGTTCTAATGACTCTATCTCTAGATATACTAGATGTGTTAGATGTGCTGGATATACTAGATGTGCCAAGTTACGTATTACAAAATTTGCACTAAATTAAATTATCTATATGTATGTGCTAGTTCAACTTCATCTGACAACCCATGTTATATTTTGATTTGAACTGAAGATGATATTTTGGTTCTTGTCTTCATTTAGTTTAAATTATTTGGTGAAAACCAATTTCTAACTTCATGAATGCTATTAGATATTTTCCCCTTTAATTGATTTAAATCCATGCCCCCATTCAGTAATGATGTATCATCTGCAAAATACACATTTCAATGGGTGGGAAAAATGGAATATGTCATTTAAATATATAAACAAGGTATGGTCTATGAACCCTTGTGGGACGCAATGATCTATATCGGATAGATTTGAAATAACATTATTGTCACAAACTGCTTGTTTTCGGTTGGTTAAATAAGATTGAACAGATTGTGGGATACTTCTTGAATGCCATATTTAAAATTTTTGTCACAAAGGGCTTTGACAGGTCACAAAGTTAATGATACAAAGTGCCCATCCTCCAGCCCACAAACTATGTCACTCCTTTATTGCTACACTTTTTTGTAAAACCATACTGGTTATAATACAGTTGCTCTCTAAATATTCAGTCTGGGAATTATTTAAGATATTTTCAAAAACGGGTATGATTGAAATGTGGCTATAGTTTTCTGGCAAATATATTGCCCCTTTCTTAAATATAACGAGTTCTTTGTTTATCAGGAAAAACGCCTTCTGTGAGACAATTTATTAATGATGCAAAAATATTGGATGTATCTGTCTGAAGTGTCCTATAATCCTTTCTTGTTAATTAATCTTTTTAACAGGCACATACACATCGAGACTACTAGAACAACTAAAGACGCTGAGATAATAATAAAAATTAAATTAAAATTAATGAGATTATCCATAAAATCTAAAATCTATTATATGTATATTGTAGAGTGTCTAAAATAATTTCTGTGAAATGTAGACGAGATAATTGCATTTTTTTTGGCAGTTCTGCAATTCTACAGCATTTATGCAACAGCCGCCCCTGCATTGAGTGGTTACACCAATGTGCATCTTACGAAAAAAAAAAAAATGAGTGGTTGCAATTTTGGATATAAACTATAAACGGTAAAAATTATTTATTGATTAGGTATTTGATTTTAGATGAAGCGTCAACTTTAATTAGAAATATAATTTATAATAAACTAATAATCATACACTGTTTTTATTCATAGACCGTCTTTGGGATACCGTCAAAATGCCTACACATAATAATGAGAGTAGTTTCCACGGCTGTCTTTGTTGTAAAAAAATAGTTTAATTTTCGAGTATTAGAAACATAAGCGGTGTATAGAAAAATTTTGCTGCTTGAATTCATAATTTGCTGTTGTCTTGTCCACTGTAGTGTTGGTTTTGGGTAAATCATTAATTTCTACAACAAATAAAATAAAAATGATTGATGATTTGCATAAAAAACTTTTAACATTTATTTACTTTTTAAAAGTAAAAATTAGTGATTTAAGTTTTATTGGCCTGTGGTTCATCTATTTTTGAATAATAAACTTTTATATAATATTGAAAATTCAATATTTTTGAAGTGGTCTTGGATTTTTATTTTATTATTAAACATTTTAATGCAGGTCTTTAAATCCGTCATATTTATGTATATAATAATAGAGGGATCTCTTAATGAAGTGCAGATTATTGAATTTTAAATGTCTTGCCAAAAATTAAGAGGGTAATTTTTCGATGTTTTGGAAGGTATCTTGAAAACAAGAGGATAAAGAAAACGATAGTGGAAGAGAGAGAGAGATATTTTAAAATAAATTATAAATCTTTTTAAAAGATGTACTTTGAGAAGGTACAGTTTACGATTTTCTACAATTAATCTTTATTTAATGTTTGCACTTTATTCCCAGACACCTCTGAATATCAAAATTTTAGTGGTTTCGAAAATAAATTTTTATAATTTCAGGTAAAAAGATTTACGGGCTTGTGTATTTTGTACATTTCATTCTTAGCACAACTAATTATGTAGCACTTGAAACTATTTAGTTCTATAGCTGCTCACGCTGTTGGTTTTTTTGATTTTCTTTTTCCGCTGCACCTGCCAATGCCTGTTCCACATCAATCAACCAACCAACCAATAATCAAATCAAACAAAAAAAAAACAAATCGAAACAACACATTCACCGAAAACGAACATCAATAATTCATATGAACGCTGATTTATTTTGGAATTCATCATTACTTGATTACTAAATTACTTTTTTGAAAAATCAAATCATTACTATGGACTACGATCATTAATTGCATGGAAACTGTCTGATCATTCCCGTGAAAGTAGCTAGTACCAATAGACAAACTGGTAAAGGGTAGATTCCAAGACAACTTCGAGTTCTTGCAATGGTTTAAGAAATTCTTTGATGCCAACTACAAAGGAACACACTATGATGCACTAGGCGCCCGATGCGGGGAAGGACTAGGAAATGGGGGTCCTAATGCCCCAAAAGGAAATTCGATGTTGATGCGCAAGGCCATACCCACCCCATTGTTACAAAATGAATCTCCAAGGTCACCAGCTGCTAGACCGAAGCCTGCTGTTAGGACCAGTATGTTTAAATAACCTAAACCGTATCCTTTATCCAAATTCCTTATTTTTACTGGTTTTATATTTTTCTCGAATAGGTATATCTATTATACAAGGTGTCTCAGTGAAAAGTTTCTTTAACTGGTTGTTTAGAAGAAATATTGTTCATTTAATCCATTGCAATAACTTAAAAACCTTTTTTGTTTTATGATTACAACGATTATTAGTATATAGGCCTAGTGTAACTATAAAAAGTATTAGATAAAGAAAATACCTACACTGTTTTGTTTGATATACCTACACTGTTGTGTTTAATATGTGTGTGTTGTTAAACGAAAATGAGTGTTTTCGATTTCGTATTTCGCCTTGTTATTGGACTCTTTTATGAATTAAATCAGTGCATCCATGGTTGTAAATTAAAAAATATTAACGTTACTATCATTTAAAGATAAATGAATCCATCGGTTGTAAATATATTTGGTGAATATAATCTAAAGAACATTCATTGAAAAATCTTGACAAATACAACTCGTAATCTTAACAAATACGTCTACGCGCTCGTATGGTATCCGAACGACATTATTTGGTTATCAAAATCGAAGGAATTTGTATTTAGATAACATTCATTATACTTGTTTTGCCTTCGAAAACTTTATAGTTTTTCCAAAATCCGTTGAAACGGATCACCAAACATAAGCATGTCTTCCATTTGTGTTTTAGAGCAGGCACAGAAATTGGAAAGACTTTTGGTATGTGGAGAGGTGGTAAACGTCAAATCCCGTCGGATAATATCGAGAATTTCTCAGTAATGTTTATTCGCCAGTGTCGTATCATAGAATAAAAAAATGCCAAAACTTTTAAATTATTATCGACGAAATCGGGCAGTCGTTATCTATTTATGGGCTAGAAATAATAATTATTTAAGCAAGTAATAATATCCCAATTCATAATTCTACAAAATTTCAACTGCTGTTCACAATGCATTAAACTATTTATGCGAAATTGTTATTAGCATCTATAAAATAATTTTCTACACCAGTGTTTCGTGTTGATTTCGGTTAGCTCCGCCACAAAACTGTCCAACTTCTGTCCTTGCTTTACATGGAAGAAGTCCGCACCTAACTGTTTTAAAAAAATTTGCGCATAGTTTATTAGGGTTGCGTCTCGGATATCGGAGGGTTAAATACTTGAATAAATTCTAATAATAATAGATTTTAAGAGGTAAGGAAATACTTAGTAAGTGCCCCTCGTAAAATGTACCTACTTCTTCAACTGACATTGGAAAAACTATAATGTACTTTTAAGTGGTGGAAATGTATATTGACATAAAAAATATACAGCGTTTAAAAAAATAATCCGTGATCAAAAATACCAACAATGAGATCTTTTCTCTTTTATTGACCTGGATTTTTATTAAAATGCTTAAATGCACCTTCAAGGTTACCTTGCGATATTTCAATGAAATGTCCTAGAAAAATATAAGTCAATGAAGAATGACTTGGTGATTCACTTCGTCATAAATCTCAAATTTATCTCGTCTTTCTTCCAACCAGGTGCACTACTTTAATTGCAATTTTAACTGATATAAATTAAGTAAATATTACGGTAACTTAACAACTTTTATTTTTTATTTTTAGATACAGGGTATTAGTATATTCGACCGACGATGCTCTACTAGAGGGCTCTCGATAATTGATGAATTTTGGCATAGAAACATGAACTCTTAAAAAGTCCAGTTACCGAGATACAGGGTGCTAAAAATTTTAAATCAAAATAAAAATTTGCCATAAATTAAAAACATCTTCAAATCGTTTTCTATGGTGTAAGATTGTCATATTCTCGAATGCAAAATCGTTGAAGAATGAAGCTCATTTTTAAACGATTTTTGGTGACATTTTTTTATGACATTTCACATGACATTTGCTAGTAAATAAATTCCACCTGACAGCAAAAAAATCCCCAGCTAACTAAAAACGACCACAAAAAAAAAACAGTAGGGAATAAGTGGCCTTCTGCAACTTGTATTTTATTATACTATTTTAAAATTTGATTTACCAAGATCTTGTCAAAAAAATGAACTATTCAAAATTTCACATGTGCTTACTAGATTAGAAATTAGAAATATTGAGTCCTTACAAATTATCTAAGTACATGCAGACTTTTGTTTAGAAGCAAATTTTTGCAACACTGTTCATTTTAGTCCCATTAGAGATCCTCATTTTTTAACTAAAAATGACCAGAGAATTAAAAAAAAATATAAAATCAAAAAGTGTTTTCCAGTGGCGCTACTGGTTAAATTTTGCAAAGGTTAGTTTATGTCAAAATATTTTTCTTAAATTGTTCATCTAATTTAAAAAAAAATATTTAAAGGCGATTTTTGATTTTTGACAAATTTTGATTTCAAATTTTTAACACCCGGTATCTCGGTAACTAAACCCTTTAAGGATTCATGTTCCTACATATATCAAAATTCATTAATTAACGAGAGTTCTTTGGGGTAGAGCGTTGTTGGTCGAATATACTGACACCCTGTTGTATAAGCTGTATCGCGCGTGCTGGTCAATTTTCCTGTATTTCAGTGGAAAATTGTACTATGATAATTCCTTTTTTTCTTATGTTATGGTCAATGAAAACTTTTTATTGAGACATCTTAGATTCAGAAGGTTTCAATTAATTTCTAATAAAACTAAAAATTCTTATTTTCTTAGTTTTTTCTATTCTCTTTTTTTATTTTAACCAAGTATTTGTGTGTAGGTAATTTGTACAAATTATGGTGAATTTGATAATAATAATTATTATTGTGGGAAGACAATTATGTACATGATTATTCTCTAACAGGAAGTAAACCTTATTCTATTTTTAATCTTTCTTTTAGTCATAAGTCTAAAATAATTATCTTTTTTTGTTTAATTAATAATTTAAATAATTGGATTATCAAATTCTTCTTTGTAAATACGTTCAATGTAAATATGTGCAATTTGGTATACCTATTTTAGAAAAATAAAATCGAAATAACATATTTTCATTGTGTCTATATGGAGTGTAAATTATCAGCATGTGGAAAATTTGTTATTACTTTTACGAAAAATGTTGAATCACTTGTGAATCCTTAATCAAGTATCAAATTTGAAAAGTTCAAGTACTTTACTCTTCATCATAAATCATAAGTTTTGATTTTGACTGTATATTACTAAATATATTACCAATTTATTGATTATTAGTTTATAAGTGGTGCATGGCTTTTTGATCAAGAATAGCTTTTTTTAGAAAAATAATAGCAAATTTTTTCATGTGCAGACAACTTAGGTAGACACACTGTATAAATATTGGCCTTAATTTTTGACCTGTAACTTTAAAATGGCAAGTTTCATCATATAAACTACTTTGACAGTTTCTTTAAGAACATTTTTATATTACAACCTTCTCATACTCATTACTTATCATAAACATTGCTTGGAAAATTATTCATTGCTCTTTTATGTATCACACATTCATTATATTTAATGAGCCATTTTGTTAAGTACAGTTCTAAAAACAATTTTTGTGAAAAATAAATTAAACCACAGTTGTGACTTATTTTCAAAATAAAAAACCTTTGCTTCTTCACCTTTTCTGTGCCGCATGTTTTTAAAGCTTGTTGGCTAGCTATGTTACTAATAGCATTTAATATAGTTTTTACCATGGTAAAGCCTAGTTTACTAAACATTGTCGGATATTTGGATCGCATATTCAATCAATAAATAAATATTTATCTCATATTACATTTATTATTTTATTCTTAATATATTTGTATTTTAAGAACGTTCCAATATTTCAGGAGGCGACTATATTTTTTACTATTATATTTTTACCTAAAATCCCGCAATAAAGAAGCTCTATAACTCTAAAGATGGCGCCAAAAAAATAGATTTTTAATTAATTTATGGACTTAGCTTGCATAAATGCTAGTATTTGAAGATTTGAGAACGAGATTGATCGCCGTCTGGCCCGAACTAGCACATCAAATTTCTGTCTAGGAATCTCGACAGTTAATGTCGTGATGGTCTAGAAGGAAGGGCACTTTTCTAGCATACAAGGATGTCATGATTCAATTCCCGCCTGCGAGCTTTTTTTTTTTTTCAAATATCCTTGTTTTCACCTTTGGGGTTCGAGGATGGTTTTAATAATTCGTAGGGGAATTTTTGTGTTTTATTACGAATTCTCAAATTATTCAGCTTTTAATTAATATTTCGTCAACTTTTTTAATATGTGCTTTTTAAAGAAACTTACTTTTTAGATAGTACCATAAAATAATATGTAGAGGCTTAAAAAAATGCAATAGCGATCATATTATTATTATTATTTTTTTTTTTTTTTTAAAATGAGTTTCAATATGACATCTTGTTTTCCAGTGTGTTGTGTGTATTATTAAATTACTTATATGTAGAGTTGTGGCTTCCTTACGAATCACTTTAGGGACCAACTTTATTTGACAATTGAATTGTTCCCTGAAATATTGGAAGGTACTTAAAATACATCCTGTATAATCAGTTAAAATCGTGGGACTATATCAAAGTTTTTCAAAATTAAGTATCTACATCTAACAAATATACAAGATGTCCCAGAATATGTGAGCAATCTTCCGGATTCAGATAGAACACAAAAATAACAAATTCATTTAATTTTTTTTTCCTGCGACCTCCGCCCCCCTTTTCGGAGATATAGTCCCATAATAGACAACACTGAAAATGGTATAATTTGTACATATATATTTTTTAAATACAATGGATATATGTCTCCATAAAATGGATTTATATTAATCGTATTTAAAAATTATTAAATTATACCAAAGACTTTGAAAATTATTTAAAAAAATAAGATTTTCAGGGGTGTCCGTTATGGGACCATATCTCCGAAAAGGGGGATCGTAGGAAAAACTATTGAAAAACGTGTTCTCATGTTATTTTTATGTGTTCTATCTGAATCTAAGAGATTGTCCACATATTCTGGGACACCCTGTATTAAACAATACACTTTCAATTAATTTAACACCCCTTGTAGCACACAAGAGAATCCTACTTTTGGTAAATTGGGCTTTAGTTTGGATAATATTTTTGCGATTTGTTTTTGTATATAAAAATTTTAGTGCCCAAGGCTGCCGTCAAACCAAATACAATGAAGCCACCAGCAACTAGAAACCAAGGTGGGGATGCTGGTAAAATAGAAGAGTTATCGAATCAAGTAGCAGAATTTAAGGTGAGAAAAATATTATTTACTAATCTAAGAGGGTTGCGACATAGACCCAGTAATTGATGAAGGGGTCCTTGAGGCTAGGGAGAAAATAGTCAACTTAAGTTTTAATTGATGTTCATTTGCGGAATAGCCCAATTATTGTTTGTTCTGCAATAATAATATAAAAAGAGAGACAATTTACTTTTTAGGTGTGCAATGTACGAAGGTCTAAGAATAATTGCGGGAATGAATTGTGGGTAACCTTTTTTCTTTTGCTATGCCTACAACGACGTTCTCGTTATATTCATTGGTTTTCGTTCACGTTTACAACGATAATCGATTTCTTACTTTTTGTAAAGTCGGGCTGAAGGGCCATTAACCTTTATTGGTTGGTTATTTTGTAAGAGTTGCATCACAAAGACTCAATATACAAGCATTCTAAATACTATTTTATTCTTAAGTTTACGGCATAAAAATTGATTAAAATAATTGCATAGTATCAAACATCAATACAAATCGTTACAATGTTACAAAAATATTCTTGCCCTCTCAAGTGTTTACAACACATTGGCTATTATTTTTTAATATTATGAATGTTCATGTTATTTATTTATTTATGTTTTCAAATTTTTTTTTAGCTAACAGTCGACGGACTAGAAAAAGAAAGAGATTTCTATTTTGGTAAACTAAGGGATATTGAAGTTATGTGTCAAGAATGTGAAGATGGAAATCCTATTATTCAGAAAATATTGGACGTTTTATATGCCACCGAGGTGAGTTTACACTAAAATATAAAATTATTTAGAAAATCGGAAGGGACCACATCACAGATTTCTTTATTTAAAAAGCCTACAAAATATCGTTAGTAAAAAAAGTGAAATTTGTTTTTATAAATTTATATCCATGAAAGTGAAAACCTAAATATACTGGGATGATGAGATAAAATTTGTTGATAACGCTAGAATAATGGAGGATAGCTCCAAAAAGATATTCTTAGTATGGTTAACAGCAGTATGTTTTTTTAGGGATATTAGGGACATAAGGGAATACCATCAGGATTAAAAATTCTCCATAAACGATAATCGCGAATAGGTCTTGTTTTATTTTATATACACAGTACTTAAAGCTTCTAAGTAACCTTAGAGAGAGCTTCATATCAAATTGGGATTAAAAATATCTGCTCATAAAACAAAATTACGAAAAATTAACAATTTTTTGACAATATGAATATTTTTTATAATGAAAAAAAAATTCATGATACAATTAATTTTTTAGTGATTCAAGCTCAATAAAGCTCATTCCAAACTAAAGTGCAGGGGGAACCTTTCTTGAAAATCTGGGAATTTGGATTAGTCAGGGAAAGTCCGGGAATCTTTATTAAATAAGTCAATATTCGGGAAAATTTGACAAATATGATTATTTTTCACAACAATTGTTTGGTGTATGGTGCTCTTTTTAATCTATTTCCTCTAAAATTCGATTTTTGTAGCTGAGCACACGTTATACCCAACACGAAACGGAAATTTTATAAATTCATCAGAGAAAATTTTTAAAAGTCGTGAAATTAACATTTGGTATCTCAAGTCGAGTGAAACATAATAATTTATTAATATTTAGTAATTAAGTGCATAATATTAATGTCTTATTTTTTTTATATACATATACATACGCCTATAATATATTTAATTTAAAGAAAATACCAACATATATTAATTATGATTCACTGTTCTTAAGGCCTAACAGGTGTTTGCCTGAGGCTGGGGCGAGAGGTCTAATTAGAATGTTACAGTAAGGCTTCCGCCGAGCCGCATCTTGTTTATATAAAAAATGGAATACTTACCTTGGAAAAATACCTTGCTCCAATTTTTTTTGTACCTTTATTTTTCATTGACTTGACACTTTTTAAAGTTAATATTAACACTTGATTAAATGATCAGTTACCTATATGACATTCACTGTATGTGTCCTGCATAGTCCTCATTAGCCTTTACTATCTTGTACATTTTTAAACTGAATAAATTTGATTATTTCTTGACAATTTCTCAGACAGACCTCACTTCTCATTAGGTACCTCTACCTAGGGACCGATAGAATGTTAGCCCCTATTGTTTATTCAAATAAAAAAATTACACCTATAAAAATGAATTTTATTAATACCTTATAGAACAATATATTGTTTTTGTTGAATGGTTACTTAGAAAAAATAATATTTTGAAATCGGTATTATTTCTAATTTGATGTCACATTGCAGATCATTCTGATAAATGAAGATACAAGTGGATAAAGGGCCTATGTATTTTTTTTTAAATGGCGTTTTTATGTGAATGAAAGGGGCTTATGTACCTAAAATTCGTTTAAAATGTCTTCCGTGACAATATATCATTAAATATAGAAGTTGCCAGTGGATAAAGGACCCATGTACTAGGTAATAACTGCCAAACAATAAACTTTAACACGAAATATCTCGTAAACATTATTTTGCTACATAGGCGCTTCTTCCACTTGTATCTTCAAATTGTACTCAAGTACCGGATACTTTTTATAATTAAGAACGGGTCCATAGTACTGAGTATTTTACTCACTGTATATCCTGCACTGAGAGAAAAGTTTAACTGAAACTTTCAAATTAATAACTGGACCAGTTAAAAAGTTTAAGTAAATAGGTCTCAGAAACGTCAAGTTACTATTCTACATAAAAATTAATTTCAGAAACTTCGCAGCTGCTACGTTTAAACTTTCTGTTTCTGGAACAGTTAAACAATTTGTGTGAAAAATTCAAATATTCAGTCATTCTAGTTATCTAGTATGTGCAATTTAGCAAAATTTGTAGCCTAAAAAGGTTACCCTGTTTATACCATTGTTTTCTTCTTATATGGACTAGCTAACAGTATTATCAATTTATGTATTTTTGGTAGTTTTTGTATATTTTAGATAAACTGTTTTTATTTCATTTACTTTCTTTAACTATTCTAGTGACATCATTGTGTGCTTCAGCTAGCTAATTTATCTGTGTTGGATACTTTTTTATGTAGTTTAACTCATTTTATTATGAAATCCAGACATACATTATAAGGCTAATTCGTTTAGAATTAAAATTTTCTGTGTATGCATTTCTTTTTTAAATATTTTTCTCAAAGTTAAAAACAACATGTGATTATGATAACGATTATGCATTTAGAGAAAAGTTTAATTTTGAATTAGTGAGAGAATTATTGTCTGCCTAAAACTCAAAATAAAGGAATTTAAAGTATATAAAAAGAATCAAAACAATTAGAGTTTCAGAGTCAGATTAGTTTTTTGAAAACGTATTTATAGAACTCAGAGCTGGGACGAATCCTCAAAAAATTGATTCGAATCACGAATCCGAATCACGAGATGTGATTCGAATCACAGATCCTATGTCTAAATCCTTAAAAGGATTCGAATCAAGTGATTCGAATCCATTTTTTCGGATCACGAATACGAATCACAGTCAGCGTCATACCATGGTATTATGCATGCTTCCGAATCTAATATCAATATCAACTATGTGTCTATTACTGGCTATGACTTGCATACAAATGGTTGATACAAGAAAATGTTGAAAATAATAAACTTATTTTTTTTTTTTTTTTCTATAAATATGAATCATAAATAAATTATTATTTTATTTTAATACAAAAAACAAAATAAACAAAAAATGAAATAAAAATGTCTTTTGGTTGGCCTTACATAGCACCAAAATTTCGAGGTGCGTCGATTATACCTGCAAACAAAAATAATCGTTAGACTGCACCAGACGAAGGAAAAAGTGTTAAATTTTAGAATTTTTTTATGTTGAATATTCATTGCTAATTTGTAATATCAAAGAAGACAGCAGAGCACCTAGGCAATTTTGAGTTGAAATCTATGCCATATTTTTAGGCTATTTTTATGCTACTGTTTTTTTTGCAAAACTCAAGGTGCTATGCTATCTTCTAACGAAGTCAGCAGAGCACCTCAGTTTTTTCCAAAGACAACGACACAATATTTTTAGGCTATTTTTAGACTCTTAAAATATTATTTTTAAAAAATACAGGGTGCTTTGCTAGCTTTGAACGAAGCCAGCAGATTACCTCTGTTTCAACAAAGCACCTTGTATTTTTTAAAAAACACTATTTTTTTTTTCGAAAAGTTTTATATTTTAAAAGCCTAAAAATAGCTTAAACATGTGACATAAGTAGATGTTTATAGAAAAATAAATAAACTGAGGTGCTCTGCAAACTTTGTTCCAGCAAAGCACCCTGTATTATTTAAAAATAGGATAAAAATGCGGTGTGGTTGTTTTTAGAAAAAAAAGCTTTAAAAAACCGAGGGGCTCTGCTGACTTTGTTCCAACAAAGCACCCTGTATTATTTATAAATAGCAATTTGTTAGTAAAGTTTTATAATATTTCAGGAGCCTAAAAATAACCTAAAAATACAATGTGGTTGTTTTTATATTAAAAAACTGAGGTGCTCTGCTGGCCTCGTTCGAAGCTAGCAGGGAATCTCGATTTTTGTAAAAAAACGAGAAGCATACAATTTTTTAATAGGGTATATAAAATAGACTTAAAATAGCCTAAAAATATGGCATAGGTTTCAACTCAAAATTGTCTAGGTGCTCTACTGCCTTCTTTTAATTCATTTGTAGATTCTTACGTTTATCTTCTAAATATTAACAATCGGTCTTCATTCTCAGTTTGTTTCAGTTTACACTTCGCGCCAAGTCGAATCGTGAGCCGACCGTTCGCGCCGGCGTAGTTTGGTCTCTAAAAGGACCCGAGACTAATATTGGTGATTCGAATAAGAATCCTTAAGAATTTTTTCGGCGAATCCGGATCACGAATCCTTTTTTTTTTCTTAAGTATTCGAATACCGCTCGCGGATCCTCAAAAAGGATTCGAATCCTATGTGATTCGAATCCTCCCCAGCTCTGATAGAACTGAGGGGTTTCATTAAAAACATTTATGTATTTTATATTTTCGTAAAGTAATAGTAAAATGTCTTTATTTTATATACAACATTGATCCTAGGAAGATGAAGAATAACTAGATTGTTTCATTACTTCCTAATCTCAGTTTACAACTTATTTGCAAATACAAAACTATATACCAAAAACATAAAATAATGATAGTTGTTTTTTTTTTCAAATATTTCTCGAATGTTGGAATTTGGTTCAATTTAACGAGTTGTTTGAGAACTCGCACTGTTTCATTCTGAAATAAAAAGATCATAAATATTTGTATAACCAAAATAAAACTTTGTGATTTGAATTCCCTTGTAACAATAGAAAGTTTAGGAGCATCCACAATGAGTCTAGTGGCACACAACAGTTCTTATGTAGGCACTATTTGTTATCTGTTAATAAAGAACTTCATCTAGTCGTGTCTCCAAAAATAAAAAATACTTCATAAAATATACTTTTAAAACTAGTGGAATGAATCAGTCACAGATCACGTCACAATACTTTTCATTAATATAAAACCACCGGTAACTTCTTTTTAAAGACAAATCACAATTTTGTGGTAATAATTTAATTAAATCTAGGTCACGGGTCGTGAATAATGAAATAAAAATTTACATATCTCTATATAATTTCACAAATAATTCGTTAAACTCCAATTATGTAGCTAATTTCACTTTCGTACCCACATGGTAAATAAACAGCTGACGTCCATTATACAGAACTTGTTGGCTGAGACGTTGTCTCCATAGAACACGTTGTCTCCATAGAACACGTTGTCTCCATAGAACACGTTGTTTCCGACTGTGGTGATGTGGTCCTTTTTATTTCTTTTACAATAATTAGCTCGAAACAAATCGGTTTTTAATACAATTATTCACGAATATTGAAAGTCTAAAATTTATCAAGGCCAGACACTTAGAATATCTATAGCAGTTAAAGATTTTTAAAAAGTTACTTATACATAGTTCAGTTAGCTTATTAACTAGAATATATGTAATTTTCATCTAAAAACCAATGAACAAAACCAATTTACCTGGGTCAGTTGGGACAGCTGGCGCTTTTCAGAAATTTCCACTTAACTGAAATTGTTACACAATTAAAAATTTAAATATTGCAGGTACTTTTTTAACTGTTCCAGATAATAATTTTGAGATAAACTGTTTAGCTAAGGCTATTTTCTCAGTGTATCAATTACATTAGTCCTAGTACAAGTACCTGAATTTCACGAGTAATTTTTTCAAGTACATTTGCTACGCTACATTACACTTTTACTAATTACTAGTGGTAATTTACCAAAAAATTTATATAGCTAAGCAAATAAAAAAATCAAATTGTATCAAGATTAGCACTTAGCAGTATGACGTAATTCTGTTTCATTTTATTTACTACTATTTGCATAATATAGGAAAAGAACATTCAATATCAAATCATTCTCCTAATTGTCGTAGTTTATACTCAGAAAAAAGGTAAGGAGGTTATCACAAATTCTGCATTAATATCGTTTCTAGTTTCTAGTACCTTCATCCTGGTTAGTTATACTGTCGCTATGATGGTAATAATTTGCTCGATATTAAAATCATATTCATGTTCTAGTGTTAAAGATAAAACACAACTAACAATATTAACATAACGAGGGCCACAAGAGAGCACACAAGTGCATAGAACAATCCATTTCTGTAATATAACCCATTTTTCGTTCGTAAATACTTTCCTTATACAGTTGATAGAGAGACATGTTTTAAACGAGATTATCATAAAATATAATTTTCGGTGGAAATGTTAGTTACGAGATCCTGCATTGTAGCCTTCGATAAGTAAAAAGTAAATATTCTCCAAAATTATAACAGGGTTTTGCGTTGGTGCACTCGCATAGGCACATACAAGTTCAGACTTGCAAAAGATATTTGAAAAAATGTACACGTATTATAAACGCGGTACCGTTGCTACGTACGCACCCGTAGCATATGGTGTAAAAATACCCGGTATTGAAAATGTACTCAGGTACCAGGTACTGACAACCCAAAATGCAGTACTTAGTACAATATTCGACTACTTTTACTCGAGTTCTGCCAAGCTCTGTTAGCATCGATCATATCATTGTTGTGTCACTGCATAATGACCTATTATCGATCCCGTAATTTCGCACCACCGCCCGTTTTCTTTTACTTTTTGCCTGTTCAAGATGGAACTCGATGACAAATTGGTTGCAGTTAGTTTAAAAGGAATCGGGCATGAGTTTCGAAAACTTTTCTGTCACAATTTTTTGTCAGAATCCTTTAAAAATATGCCAAGTATTACATAAATGCAGTTTGCCATGTGGTTATGTTTTGTTTTAAATGAAATTATTTAAACAATTCCTAAAAAATCTAATTTTTAAACGGGAGATATTGTTTACTTTTAGGGCGGGTTGTAGTACAAAAAAATGCAGTAAACTCAGTTTAGCTAACATTTAATTTTTAAAGACGGGTTGTAGACAGTCAAAATGTAATCTTAGTTTAAACTGTGAAACTCTTTGTATAATCATCGGTTATTATTAAACATAGTTTTAAAAATGACATTTATACATTGAATATAACCAGTTAAAAATTAAACTACTGATTTTACATCATTCTTTGTACAACCCGCCCTATATATTCAAGGTACAAATGTCATTTTTAAAACTGTTTAAAAATAACCCATGATTATGCAACGATGTTTACAGTTTAATCTAAGATTACATTTTAACTGATTATTGTACAACCTGCCCTAATACAAATAAAAATGTCCTGCAAATATGCCACAATATCGCTCTTTCTTGCAAGCGGTAGCCCTAGTACTGAAATCTATTCTTGATATAGCAATATTTTCGAATTAATCTTTTTCTTTAATTATGTATTAGCGTATATGTATTTTTTCTTTTTAGGAAGGATTTGCTCCTCCTGACGAGGTAGAAGGAGTAGGAGAAGAAGACGAATATTAAATAATGCCGCCTTACGGTTCAAAATCGCCTTAAGTTATTAATTAAAAAAATAATCATTTTTGTAACTGTAGCAACATGATTTTAATTGTAACTCGGTTAAGTTTATTTAAAAGTCTAAAGTATTTATCATAGTTTTTTCTAAAATATGAAGTAACTGGCCGATTTTTTAATAATACAAAACTGTCCTCAGAAACAGATATTAATATTTATATGGAGAAAAATAGCCAATGTAATGCCGTGCTTGTCCTATTTTTAAAGTTTTTTTTTTATTTATTTATTATAGCAGAAATCGTCCATTTACAAATATATTTTGGTTTTTTTTTTTATTTTGACTACCTACGAAATGTTGCTTCAAAGTGTGTCAGATGGTCAAAAAATCGTTTGTTCCCCTTTTCCTAATCTTTTCACAGTTTTCTTTAGTGGATAATTTGTAAACTGTTATTGTATGTAATATTATCAAAAGTTATGAGGATCGAATAATTGGATTTGTTAACTCGTTGACTGTGAGCATTTTGAGTTTTTTGTATGTTTTTTTTTGCTTCAGGTGAATAAAATATGTACATGATTTATAAAGTATGTCTATTTTTTCAACGACTTCCAGCGTGAATAAACTACATGCGCAGCTATTCTCGTAAAAAAATACAAAACAAAAAGTTGTGTCTGAAATCCCGAAAAGATTATATATAGTACGAGTAAGAGATATAGTGTGACTTTAAAGCCAGCCGACAACATAAAAAAAAAACTAAGGAGACTGATACATCATCTTTAAATTAGTAGAGGAGCATTCAATAGATTGAGTATACTTATTTTATTTTTACTTCCCTCGATAAAAGGAAAGTATTGTAATTGTGAAAATTTAGATTTTCACGTTTTCGGGTCCCTAGATTATGAAAAACATGTTTTCCCCATTCCGTCGGTCTGTCTGTCGGCGCGATAGCTCAAAAACGGCTTAAGACAAAAACTTCAAATTTGTATGCTGGTAAGGCTTCCTCTTGGCTCAAAACCGGTTATATTTCTGGTCAGATTTACACAGGGTGAGCAGTTAAAAAAAAACATTTATTTTTAAAAGTCAGCAGATTTTGACTAAAATTGGTTTCTGATAAAATTGGTATCTGATCAAAGATAACAGATCATAAATAACTTTTTAAAAACAAAATGGCTTCCCTGTATTTACAATTGATACAGGGTGTTTTTTAATGGTATGATAATATTGAAGGTTGTGATTCATCAGGTCATTTTATGAAGAAAAGTTCATATGAACATATGTCCGCAACGAAATGTATCGAAATCTGTTGACTTTTAAAAATAAATGTTTTTTTTAACTGCTCACTCTGTATATATCTGACCGGAAGTATAACGGTTTTTGAGACAAGATGAAGCCTTACCTGCATACAAAATTTGAAGTTTTTCTCTTAATCCGTTTTTGAGCTATCGCGCCAACAGACAGACGGCAGACAGACCGACGGAATGGGGAAAACATATTTTTCGTAATCTAGGAACCCGAAAACGTGAAAATCTAAATTTTCACGATTACCATACTTCCCTTTTATCGAGGGAAGTAAAAATTAAATAAGTATACCCAATATCTTGAATGCTCTCTACTATTTTTAAATGTGTTGTATAAGTCGACAGTACAGATAAATATTACTATTCCACAATACGCTAGTTCAGCGATGATGTAATTATGGTTCTACTGACAATGTGACAGTAGATTTTTTGAGTGCGTTTTGTTTACCTAAATTATATCGTTTTTTCTCTTTTATAAATATATTCCTAAAGTAAGTAGATAACATGCATCAAATATACAATCGTTTAGTTACCAATTACATACCTTTAAACTATTTTTTATGACCTGTAAACAATATTTAGAAATAAAACTAAAACCAGTAAAAACGTATATGTCAAATTTATTGATATTTTTGTTAGAATTAAATTTCAGTGGAACCAAAATGACATCACACTGAACTAGCGTATTCACAAAGACACCGCTGACGTCCAGACTTGACACAGTTGTCAAACTGCAAAAAAAAGTGATGTGTTCAATTCCATTACAGCTAAACGACTGTGTACGTTTAGCGCATAGTACCCTTCGAGCAAATACGAGGTGTGGCAATTAAATAACGAGAATTTATTTCTAGCTCCTATAGTGGTAACACTGACATCTTGAAAATTTGTTGACGTAAAGTTCACGAGATTATACACAACTCTGCCAAGTTTGATAGTGATCAGTGTAATATTTTGTGCTCTGCGATTTTTTAAAGTTAGTAGTGTACTGTCGTGACGTACAAAAATGTGTGACGTAAAAAACGAGCAACGAATTGTCATCAAGTTTCTAGAGAAATCTGGCCAAAAACCGGCCGACATTTTTCATAAATTGCAACGTGTGTTCGGTAATGACTGTTTATCAAAACCACGTGTGTACGAATGGGCCAAACGTTTTGCATCAGGCCGAGAATCAACGCAAGACGATGCAAGGTCAGGTGCACACTAAGCAAAATGTCGAACAGAATGTTGGTGCGGACACATCGACGCCTCACAATCCGAATGATGTCAAATGAACTCGATATTAATAAAGAAACCGTTCGCCAGATATTACACGATGATTTATTGATGGGTCCTTCACAATGACAATGCGCCTGCTCACACATCATTAAAAGTTCAACAGTTTTTGACCAGTAGGAACATAACAGCGCTCCTCCACCCCCCGTACGGCCCTGATATGGCTCCACTGAACTTCTGGCTATTTCCAAAATTGAAGGAACCAATGAAAGGACATCGCTATAAGGATTTGCAGGACATTAAACGTGCCGTAACGTCGGTGTTAAAGAACCTAACTTTTGGAGACTTCAAGGGGTGCTTACAGAAAAGGGAAGAACTCTGGACCAAGTGTGTTAGACTCGGAGGAGAGTACTGTGAAGGCATGGGTGCATAAATCATTGTAAATATTAAATAAATGTTTTAAAATTTAAAATTCTCGGTATTTAATTGCCACACCTCGTATATTCGGAGCGAGTGTAGCGTAAATATTTTATGCCTGACATCGTTGTACGACAAGTACGTTTAGGTCAAATTAATGTTGAACAGCTTAATTTAAGAATCTTCCTATTGGCTGAATTGAATTTTTCTCAAATTTCTAATTGTAGAGCACACGATAGCCCGTAATAAATGCCGCTACACGTGGACTGGGACATCCAATCGTAAGTCTGTGATTTTGCTTAACTTATGTTCTGATTGGTTCTTCGCCACGCTTGGCTGTGTCATCGCCTTGTTTAGTGAGCACAGGTTGACAGTGTTTGTTTATCCAGTTTTGTATTGACATTACTGTTTGGATTTTTAATTTATAAAAAACGCCTTTTTGGAGTCCTTTTGAAAGTGATGGAAATAATGTAATTCCTGAAGGTATGTAAATAATTATAACTGACCATTTTTTAAATAGGTAGTATCAGTTGTACCCCAAAAACAATAATTGATATTTAATTACCCACATAAATTATTGTAATATTTAAACAGTTCAAAGTCTGCTTTGGCAGTTTACATTATTCAGGTGGGGAAAAGGAAATAATTTCAAACTCAAATGTGACTGAGGTGTAAAATACATCAAATAATACTCAAAGCCATAGTCACAACAATAAATGTGCGGCCGTTTCTCTTTCGACAACAACTACTCCTTTGGCTAATACCTCACCAGGTATTGAATTACGTCGAAACAAAATAGCAGAGATAGAAAATATTTTCAACACTACCTTTGATTTTGCCCACTAAGGAAAAAGTAATTCTTGGACCGGTTTCGTCCTTATTAGGACTCTTCAGCAAGAAATAGAAATTCTCGGCTCCAGTCTCTAATGGAGTCTGATTGCAATACCAATTTCGATCGAACTCAATTACGGCGGATTGAGCATGAGTAGATATTCAACGATCGAAAATGGTACCGCCATCTATACTTAGTAAGCAAAATCAAAGGTCGCTGTAGCACCTAGTTCAAAGACTAGGTGGAATAAAAGCCAGGCGGGCTAATCTTAACAAGGGAGGAAAAGGAAATAATTCCAAACTCAAATGTGACTGAGATGTAAAATACATCAAATAATACTCAAAGCCATAGTCACAACCAGAGCTGTTTAAGATCATTTTAAAAACGATTTAAATCAAAGATCATAAATCGTTTACATTTGAACAGATGATTTACAGTTTACCTAGAACTGTTCTAGGACATAGTCGAGCGAATCTACGGAGTTTGTTTACATTGTTTCTTATCTATTGACAGCTGTCAGAATTAAAATTTCATTTATATCAAGAATCACGCCAGCGTAAGTAAATCCCGGATTAAGGGAGAGTTCAATGCACAAGCCCGGAAGGGCCTCTCAAGCATCTATTAAAGATTTTGAGACTACATATACCAAACGCCTCAAAAATAGGGTCACCGCTGATGGTCTGAAGAAGTTAGCTAACATAACCAACTTTAAATCTCCCAAAACTGAAAAACTTAAACTCAGAAACCAACTGGGAAACGTAAATGTGAGTACCACACCTAGTAAACTAACAGTAACTAACCCTGGGGTCAGATACCCGGAACTAGGGGACCTCCCGGTCAAAAATTTATTAGAACGACCTTCATCTGACCGCCAAGGTGTTGGTGAGGCGGCAGAACAGCCGGCAAACAAAATACAGGGGGAAACCTCACGTAAGCCATCAGTAGCTGGCTCTTACGAGTCCCTCGAATACCTGGACAGTCAGGACGACAGCACAAATAGTCAACACGACCACACTGACAAGGAACATGATGAATCCGTTAAAAAACTGATACATGATCTAGAGAACTCCGATGAGTCAATTAATTCCACGAAAAGCGACGAAAGCATGGACACCACTGTAGTTGATAACAGCACTAAGAGAGAACCAGGTGAAAAAACTCCTGATAGCGATAAATTTGTCTCCGCATACATCACAGGGGCAGAAGGAACACCAATACGAACCCTTAATCTTCCTCCGAATGTCATCACAAACCTTCTTGACTTCAACACGCAGAACTACAGTCAAAACACTCAAACTCAAACTGGAGGTATGGCGGTTGCCCAAAGTGGGGATGAACTGAGTAGTTTCCGCTTTGGGTACGCTCCCACACCCCCAGTCCCCATTCTAGGAAGTACAATTGATATGAACACAGTAGTACTTAAAGGCTCCGGTGCTATCAGTAAAAACATCTCCTCTAAAGATCCTAGACAAAAAAGGAAAGAACTTCCGGTGAGTGTGGCCTCCGGCATATTAAATTATGAATCTAGCATCACGTCAGATGACGACGTCAGAACTAGAATGGACAAAAATGATAATCTACCCCACTCCCCGAACAGCCTGTTCGAGTTCAGAACAGAAGCTGAAAGGGCGAGGCATATACAAGAAATGAGAGAATTAGAAGCTGCAAAAAAGGCTAGTATGGAGCAACAACCCTTTATAAAGCCCAAAAAGTTCTCCACCAACTTTGAACGGCTTATACGAGAGAAAACATTAAAAACAATTACACCTATCAACAATAAATTCGACGCTCTGACAGATGAATCCGATGATGATGTGAGTGATGACGAAATTGGCAAGATCGTCAAGAAAAGAAAAAAGGGACAGAAATTTAGACCACTTGAAATGAGAGATCTACCAACAACATCGAACGCTGTAACATCGCAAGCTAACAATGAAACCCAAAACTCGCAAAATCAAAATAGAACACCACTCACAAAAAACACTGGAACAAAAGCCACAAAAGTAACTAAGAAAACCATGCCTCCCATCGTTATAGACGGGAAAACGAAAGACCAACAGTCACTCATCAGGGACTTAAAAGTGCAAGTCAAAGGCCAGTTTAGTGTGAAGCACACAAATGCAACTACCATAATATTCATTGATGAAAAAGCAGACCATGAAAGAGTAATCAATAACATCAAAAGTGATAACATACCATACCACACTTACACATCTAACGAGGATAAATCACATGCTTTTGTTCTGCGTGGACTGGCGGAAGGCACAAATATCCAACAGATAGAGGAAAATCTCGAAGAGGAGCATGATATCAAAGCTCGATCCGTATATCAAATGAAAACTAAGGACAGGCCCCTGTTCCTGGTTGTTACTGACACTGCAATTACATTAGACTTCCTAAACAAGAATGTTAGAAGAATATTATACACGCGAGTAACGTGGGAATTACGTAAATCAACCAAGGCCATAATACAGTGTCATAACTGCCAGCAATGGGGGCACGCCACGTCCAATTGTGGCCGACCAGCAAAATGTGTGAAGTGCGCGGGTGATCACCACACGAGAACTTGTGTAAAAACTCCTGATACGCCGGCAACGTGTGCAAACTGTGGGGGTGATCACCCCGCCAACTACACGAAATGCCCCAATTATCTCGAAAAATTAGAGAGGATGCTTGAAAGAAGGCCAAAGCAGCAGCAAAAATATGTTCCCGCCCCCCAGCCGATCCTGAACCAATGGGAGGCCAGAAATAAGAACAGAAACCCAAATGCAGAATTTCCAGCATTACCAACTAAATATGCACGTGAAATGGTAGAAAATGTGAAAATCCCACCCATAAGACATGATACTCAAAAACAACCAACCCCAGGCGTGGCAATGGACGATTTCACGGCCCTAAACAATGAATTTGAGACCCTTAATAGACTTATCAATATAGGTGAATTAACCAGAGCAGTCAGAGAACTGAACGCCAGACTAATAAAATGTAAAACGGGAAAAGACGTCATAGAGACATACAACGCGTTCATGACGGACGTTGACATCAACTTCAAACTCTTAAATTAACTCTATCATTCAAATTTTTTAAATACAGTAACATTCGTTTAATTACATGGTAAAATGCTTTTGTGGATGTTTATGCGACTACGGAAGCACTTTTTCTCAGAACTCCTGTGAGTTTCTGGGAAATTGGTGTGAGTAGGGGCATGAATATCCGCAAAACGCACTCACTAACATACATACGAGACAGGATACATTAGAAAACCGACGTACATCCTCCTTAACAGCGAAGACCCCACTGAATAGTAAAATCACTACGATGAATAGCTACAAACTTTCGTCGGACGGAAGACTGCACGGTGACGTCATCACACAGTGCGAAAATTCAGGCTTGCCGGAATTTCTGCGCTGTGTGATGGATTAATTGTGTAGTCTTGTGATTTTACTAATTCATGCACATAAACTACCACAAATGACACACATTTTAGGACAACCCTGTTTTTTCAACTGGTTTTTCAGGGACGACAGACAAAAGTAAAATCAACAAAAACTTAACACTTTACCACTACTGATCTGGTTAATAGCCTATATTGACCTATAATGCTGAGTTTAGCAAGGAGAGGTCACATGAAGTCAAAATACTAACTAATACTTTTTTTAATTTCACGGCCAAGACATCGGTCATGGCCCCGCCTGGGGACATTGCAGAAGAGGAACACTTCCTGAAGTCATTAAGAAGAAATCCCTCTGTTATTATGAAATTAAAATGTCATTAGAAATTAATTGTATATATATTGTAAATAAAGACTTTTTGAAATGAAATGAACAGATGATTTAAATCAAAGATCGATTTTTTAAAAAGAAAGATTTAAATCAAAAATCTTTTTTAGATTTAAATCTTTTTAAACGAAATAAATATTTTCAAAAGATTTAAATATTTTTATAGATTTGGGTAACTCTTTAACAAATGCTTTCGGTAGGCCAAAGATAATGAATACTTAAGTTATGTGATTTTTTCATAAATAAAACGCAAAACTCGATCAACTTTTCTCGTATTTATTTTTTATCGTTATTAGTCCAATGCAATTCTTACGGAAATATTAATTTTAAATAATAAATAGCCGATCAGGATAAAATTTTTAAGGATTTATGCAGCATTGATATCTATAGTTATGAAAATTGTTATTTAAAAATGTCATGTAGATTGATAAATAGGAATTTTTCAACCCTTTAAAAGATAATTTTGGTATGCCTATGATGCCACAAAACAATGGAGACCTAGTTTTTAAGAAAAGTGATTTTTTTTCTGAAACATCACTTAAATCCGTCAACTCTTCCTTAAGTTATCGTGCTTAATGTCATACATATATAAACACCCCACATAGATGCACATACATCAGACTCTTTAAAAATATTTTTTTTGTATTTAGGAGATTCTCCCGGAAAAATGCATTTCATTTTCAAAATCTCCCTGCTATGAATAATGAAATTGAGTGGGTTGAATTAAAAGAGTTCTTCTCTCAACGTGAAGTTATTGCGAGGAAATAAATAACCAAAGTGAGGGCGTTTGGGTTAATTTTTTTGAAAAATGTGTTGATGAATCAGACAAAGAAATAAAAAATTTAATTAATTCGCTCTATGCCAAGCGTGTTTATTGAACTGGTCAAAAAGTCATAATCGTCTTAATGCATACATTTAAAATACATATTGTAAAGAGTTTCAGGATTATATCGATAATGAAAAAGTATTTCCAGCTGCTTGCGGTGTAAAAAATACAACTTAACAAAAAAAATATCGGGTCAAAAATATTGTAAAATTTCATACTTAAGAACAATCTTTAGTCATTGCAATTATTTGTTAAACTTCACTATTTTTTCTTTTTCTCGGATTTCTGATTCAGCCCTACTGACATGCTGGCTAGATTATTATTCAGGAATAGACAGGTTGATAACGATTTTGACGAATCAGGTGATGTAAATCGTTTTAAAAAGATTTAAATCTTAAAAAGATTTAAATCTTTAAGAAAATTTAAATCATTTTAAAAAGATCTCATCATTTTACAGATTTAAATCATTTCAGAAAGATTTAAATCAATAAAAAGATTTAAATCATTTTAAAAAGATTTAAATCGTTTTAAAAAGATTTAAATCGCTTTAAAAGGATTTAAATCGTTTTAAAAAGATTTAAATCGTTTTAAAAAGATTTAAATCGTTTTAAAAAGATTTAAATCGTTTTAAAAAGATTTAAATCTAATTTTTAAATAAAAAATCAAAGATACTTTTCAAAAAGATTTAAATCATAAATCAAAAATCATTTTTTTAAAAAAGATTTAAAATCAAAGTATTTAAATCAAAAAATGATTTAAATCTCACTGATAGGTGACAGCTCTGGTCACAACAATAAATGTGCGGCCGTTTCTCTTTCGACAACAACTACTCCTTTGGCTAATACCTCACCAGGTATTGAATTACGTCGAAACAAAATAGCAGAGATAGAAAATATTTTCAAAACTAAGGAGAAAGTCATTCTTGGAACGGTTTCGTCCTTATTAGGACTCTTCAGCAAGAACTAGAAATTCTAGGCTGCAGTCTCTAATGGAGTCTGAACTCCACACACACATACATCATGATACTATTAGTCGCCACGCGCATGCGATCAGCCCATCTCTCGCACGCCTGACGTCACTGGGAGACATTACCCGACTCGGCAACGGCCAATTCTATACAACGCAAAGCGGTTTTGCGTGTATTACTTATTATTTAATTTTGTTTCTTTGGTTTGTTGTGTTTTAGAAGTAAAACGTGCGTAAAGCTTTTCTGTTGCTGTTTAACTTTTAAGACGATTTATTACTTGTTTATCCAAACATTTTCAATTTTTACCCCTCCTTTTTTACATTCATCCGTAATTTTTATAAAAATATTAAATTGATTGTAGAATGAAAATGTCTATACTTGAAAAGCTCTAAAATAAGATTAACTCGAATTTTTTTCAAATATTTAGAATTTTTACCCCCTCCCCTTTTTACCCCTACCTGTAATTTTTTTATTAAATCACTATACAAATTTTAAAATTAAAATAGTACGAGACAACTCGATTTTTTAAATATTTTAAATTTTTGTTTACTCTTTTTCTAATTATTAAAATATTAAACGGATTCAAAATGTCCATAGCCAAAAACCTATAAAACGACATATCACTCGATTTTTTACGAAAAATTGCAATTTTTACTATTTTCCCCGACATTTCGTCACTCCCTTCCCCTTTACCAATTTTACTCAAAAATATTCCAATCCGACCCCTAATGGAATAACACCTATCTATAGCGCAATTCCCTTAAAAGTTATGGTGAATACCGATAGACAGAAATTTTTCTTTTTTGCTTATAATACTTTTTTTACACGTTTTGGGACATTCTAAGATGATTAGGCAAGCCAAAAAATAATTAATTTAATAATATATCAATATTATAAAAATGATATATCAATATTATAATAAATAAACGTAAAATATTTATTAAAACCGCTCTAGCGTAATGCATTTCATGCCTACGAGCTGGATTGTTGTCAACGGGTGACGTCATGCGCAAACGTGGTCGAAATTGAATCGTCAAGTGGGTTTATCTTCTCGAGTAATAGTATTATGCACAGACATCATCCCGAAAATAGTCAAAACGGATTCAGGGGACCCCAAAACGTAAAAATCCGTCGAAAACTGGAGGTCGAAAAAAATCATGATTCCTTTACTTTCATTATATCTGTATACAGATAGGAAAGTAAAAAGATAACTGGCGTATCTGACTTTAAACGGATACTTGTTAAAAAAAAACAATAAAAGTGGAAAAAGAATGAAAATACAATGTCATCAGAATTTTATATATCAAACCTTGAATGAAATACCACAAAGTATTGTGAAGAGAGGAAAGACAGATCCAACAAAATTAGGAGAATTGAATCTAAGCCGTTCTATTCCAGATAAAAAAAAGAGAACTTAGACAACAATTTGGTGAAAAATGGCAAGAAGGTGAAGAGTTGGCTTGGTACAAAAAAATTCTTTGTGAATCTGATACAAATGAAAAAATTATGTAACAAGAAATTGAAAATCATGAATAATGTGACTCTAGAAGAAGATATTGGACTACAAATCTGATTTTATAAAGCAAAGCCTGATTTAATGTTTATTATACAAATGTTTCAATAAAATTCTTTACAATGTATGTGTTAATTTAAGCAAAACCAGACAAATCCATTTTGATCAAGCAAAACCAGATAAATCCAATTTTTTCTTGCGATAACTCGCTTAATAATTGAGATAAAAATCAGAAACAAATGATACTAGGACTTGAACTTAGCTGTATTAAATACATCGGTCAATTTTTGTTTAGCACTTAAGGTTATTAATCTTTAAGTTTTTCGTCATTTACTCCAATTTGTTTAAAATAGATCTATCTGCTTTTGTCTGATCGCTCCACAATTGTGGAAAGTAGTTTCGTTTTTGTCCGACACTGGCTCAATAAGACGTTCAACAATATTTAGTGGAGTATTACTCATTTGAAAGGGACCATCTTGTAGTCTTCCGACGTACACCTGCATGTTAAGACGGTAAAACGTTTTCGCGTCAACAAGAGCAAACATTTTTAGCCCATATGTATTTAGCAGGCTTGTTTGGGATGTATTGAAGGAATGACACCCGCCCTCTGAATGGTTCCAACTTTTAATTAATAGTATGGTTTTCACCAGGTATGTAATGCAATTTGCAGTTTTCAAGGAAATGTTCGCATTCGCCTCGAATAGCTGTTTGCGTTCAGCTCTATTATTGATATTTATATCGAATCGCAGTGACTGTAGTAAAATACAGTACCTTTGTTGTGACATTGTTGTACGAAACAAATCAATCCCACTTCCATCGTGTTCCAAATATCTGCCGTGTTTTGGCGATTTGCCTTATATAGTGCTGTCAAATAAAGCAGACCAACGACTGCTTTTATTTCAGCTTTATTAGTGGGTTTTACTAAGTACTCATGCCTGTTGTCATAATTAGGTACTTTGGTAGCCAATTTTACATTTGTATACCGACCAATGTCATCTAGTACCTTTTCTGTAAAAAATAGTGTCAACCACAAAGCACATAGAGGTTCCACGTGAATGACCAAGGTCAAAACCGACAACTGACATTTTTTATGCTATTTGCTCCAAACTCTAGATGGAGCTACTGGTAAAATTCTGATTTCTTACTCCATTTTTAAACTTTATGCGAGAAAAACTTAACCAAAGACTCCAAAGATGTGACGTGTATTTATTTGTTTTTGGTTAATCTCATTTTTCCGTCTGATTTTAGTGATTTTTTGTTGGATTTGGCTTTTGGTTTCTGTTTATAGTTTCGTCTTAGGTATTTGCAAAATTGTGATGTTTTGTTTTTCTATTTCCTACTGTGTCTTGCAATAATTTTGATGCTACCTGTGGGTGCTACGTTGAAAACTTCGAGAAAAACTTCATTGATTCACCATGCACCTGCATCATAAAAAGACAAACGGGTATAACAACTAATCGATAATCAATTTATCACTGGACTAGATTCCGAAATCATTTTTCACATAAGAGAGTAATACACAAAGCAGTGGAGTAATACCACCATCTGTATTTGGAAGGAAAATACCTATTTATCATTGAATGAATAGTTAAACGGATTCACCTTTTAATACAATACCTATATTACATTTGTCCTCGGTTTAAAAGACATTTATAAAATATATTATTTTAGTGTTAATAAAATGTAATATCCTAGTCTCTACTTCACATTTAAATTATTGATAGGTATTTTAAAGATTTGAGATTGTATACCTATTTGCTGCAAGTAAGTATTTGTTAAATATGTATTAATTATTTGTATTTATTTTTATCTAATAATATTTAAGTTATTAATAAACATATTTTAAGAATGTTCTATTTTATTATTTATTGATATATCTTATATTTATTTAATAATAATATGCAGAACCAACTCTCCACATCAGACCCCTGCTTATAACAAATTAATTCCTCAAATTTGGTATAATCGACCTAAATTATTTTGTAAAATAAAAGTTTCGAACTTACTAGTTCCATTCTTTATTTTATAAAATAATTTATGTGGAAATCATTTAAAATTTAATTTAAAACTACTACCTACTCCTAAAAATTACAATTTGAATTTACCGCCATCTGTCAATTGTCATTTTAGTTCCAGCTCCAAACACAAGGTGGCGCTAATTTGGTTTAAAAGTTTAACATTGGCGTGGGGACTCTAGAAGATACGTGCTTTGTGGTGTCAACAATCAAGAGGTGTGTTTTTTCCCGCGCGATGCCTTTCACGCCGGGTAAGTCAGTTATATAATTTTCCGATCTTGTTCTTACGTTTCGATTGTGGGGAAGTTTTGGACATTTTGATTTATTTTAATCCAATAAATATCTTCCATTATTTTAAAATCCATCATTTTCTAAATTAGGCAAAACTTCCATTTCCGCTTCTGATTCTTCTTCCCTGTCTATTTACGGTTCCCCTTGCAATACTTCCTCTTCTGCCGCTTCTACTCTGTTTATTTCCGGTTACTCTTCTCGTTTAGAATCACTACTTAGGTTCTTTCGTTCGTCCCACTGGTGTAGGAATGAACTACACCAACGTACACCAAACCTTTCGTTCGGCCCGGTGTAAAATCCACTAAACCTTCCTGTCGGCGATGTGGTGTCCACTGGTGGATAATTTCTCCACCAGCTATTTAGCAGGAGTGAATTAGACTCGACATATGTATAAGGAAGTAAACTAAGGTAAATAAGGTGGTGTAACTGGTGTAATTTACACTGGTGGACACTGCACCAACAGCGAACGAAAGAACCTCTTATAACCACAGATCTTCATATTAAACTGGATGGCTATCTAACATAAACCCTACTCCTAATTTCTAAGCCGATATGGTTGACAAAAACGTTCGGTGCGCATTACAATTTCAAGCGTTCTACGTCACGTTTTCCAGGGCAGTACGCCTTACTACGATAAGTTATATTATTTTTTATTAATAATGTATTTTAATGTAAACTATGTTAATTAATTTTAAATGAATCAAATCGGATTTTAATATAGAATTGAATTTAATCGGTGTGAAGAATAATAATACATAAAATGAAACGTATCGAATGAAAGTCTATGTAAAGAATGCCGTGCTTATCACCAAATATTCTTGTGCGTCCCAGTCCGACGTATCGTTCTACGCAGAGCTGAGTAATTACATGTACTTTAAAAATAATTACAATTACAAAGTACTTTTTCAAAAAAGGAATTAATTACAAGTACAAAGTACATGTAAAAATAGGAATTATATTGATTTAATTACAATCACATGAAAAAATGAATTAGCAATTACTTTTATAATTACGTTTGGAATTACTTTTGTAATTGCTTTTTGTAATTACTTATGTAATTACTTGTGCAATTACTTGTGTAATTACTTGTGTAATTACTTATGTAATTACTTATGTAATCACTTATATAATTGCTTATGTAATTACTTATGCACTTACTTATGTAATTACTTTTGAATTTACTTTATAACAAATTATGATTGAATTGAGGAGCCATGAACCAATCGGACCGGTACAAAAATTTTTTAAATAGGTTATTCAAAATATCAAACTAGCAGCCGTTTGCAACGACTTTCTTAAGGATTCATTAAAGTTAAAGATATCTTAAGGATGGCTTGTATAAATCTTACTTAAAGTTAAACTCGGTTTGAGGTGACACATGACACATTTTGTATGGCATAGGTACTAGAGGTGGGAAGTTCGAATCTTTTTACTGAATTAATTCATTTGATTCATTCACCTAAAAAGATTCGTTCTTCAAGATTCGTTCTCAAGTGATTCACTTTAGCGAACCACGAACGATGTTATTCCGCCGATCCGGCGAAGGAAATCGAACCGAACTTTTACGAATTTGAGTACTACCTAACCTACCTACCTACTAGGTCGCCGAGTAAAATAATTATAACCAGATTTATTTTAAAGTAAAGCGAATTAATGTTTCATATTTCATAAAAAAAGGCAGCTGAATAATAAATACATCCTTGTCCGTTAAGATAAACAACAATAACACAATTTTTTTTAAATGCCAAATATATATAGCCAAAATTAACGCAAAATTATATATTCACGATTCGTCATTTTTTGTTTTAATTTTACTTTGATTTAAATTTATTTATCAGACAACACGCATAAATTGTTTACCTAAGCTTAATACGCACCTCCTGTAAAGTGAGAAAAACATTAAAGACACATACCGCCACCGCCTGTCAGAGTTCTCGTATTATGCCGTAGAACGTAGAATAAAAGCGACCAATTTGCCAATGCCGATGTAAAATACCAAATCTTCGAATCCGAATCGAATGAACGAAGCAACCAAACTCGGAACTCGGCATGTTTGATCGATCGCAGAGCCATCGAGCAATTGACTCAAAAAAGATTCGAATCTTTTAAAAACAAGGAATCAATTCATTCGAGTCAGTGCACTGATTCGTTCTTTTTGAACGAATCGTTCGCGAACGACACACCTCTAATAGGTACAGTCTAAATACCATTTAGCACTTAGGACTCGTTTCCCCAAACATTAGACTGCACATATAGAATCGGAAATTGACATGTATCACCGAAAACTGTGCTTAATTTTAAGTAAGCTTTATACAACCAGCCCTAAGTGTATTGTATTCTGTACCATTTAAAGTCTTCTTAACTTAAGGGAAAAGACGAAATCGATAAGTAGTATAAAAAATGAAACAAAATGTGAACTTTTAAAAGTTTATTGATTTGGAACAAAAATACAAAAGTTCGTGTACCTACGCATAGGTACTTTTATATTTTACCTAATCATACCATACAAATCGGGCATCATTAGTCTGGGGCCGTTTAATCAAAAAGATAAAATAGTTAACACTGAACGTTTTATTTACATTCGGTGCGGGAATCAACTCTCGTCAAAAATTATGTGATACCTTTTTATTTTTATCGTTTAAGCTTAGGATACTTCATAAAAGTTTAAAACCAATTTTTCAAATATCATACCCTTGAAACATATTGAATGTAAGAAAACTATTTGGTGTAAAATTATTAATATTTTTTACTTTTCATCAAGCAGGCAAAAAGTAATGACGCCTGATTTGCAAGATCTAATTATAATTATTCATAAAATGTTTACATTGTTACTTTTCAGAACCGGGGGACCGCGCCTTCGACGATTCACATTTTGAGAATATTTCAAAAGTTAAATAAGACGCGTAGCGCCGCGTGTATCTTTTAAATAGTAAATTTATGCTTATTCTGCTTCTCTAACTGCGATTTAGTTCATTTAAATTTTCGACCGAATTCTATATCTCGGGACCCACAAAAATAGGTACCATGATTTTAG
This sequence comes from Psylliodes chrysocephalus, assembly GCA_927349885.1. Lineage (NCBI taxonomy): Eukaryota > Metazoa > Arthropoda > Insecta > Coleoptera > Chrysomelidae > Psylliodes > Psylliodes chrysocephalus. The sequence continues at coordinate 84,055,960 of OV651813.1, read as the reverse complement.
TGTCATTTTGCTTCTCTAAGTGTCCCTAGCTTATATCTGAGTCCGATAAGGTTTTGACTTTCTCTATCCCGAGATCGCGGCACGGACAGACAGACATTGGCACTTTAATATAGTAGGATAACAACAAGTTTTTCAACAATTTCACTGCTTCACGGCACAACGCTTTCCTCAAATGCAATCAAAGAAATGATATAGATGCGAGACCGAGCCCTAGTGACCGATTCGAATAGGTAATTTCTTGTTTTTATATCACGTGTATCTCATAAACACGCATTTAAAAGTAATTGTAATTAAAAAATGTAATTGTACTCATAAATGTAACTATTTGGAAAAAATAATTGTAATTGGAAAAGTAATTGTACTTATGACAAGTAATTGTATTTAGACAATTTAAATAATATAAAGTAATATAATTACAAAGTAAAATTCCTCCACACATTTTGCTGCAATTACAATTCCAAATTAATTTGAGAGAAAACAGTACTTAATTACAAATTACATGAAAAAAAAAGGAATTGTAATTATCAATTACTTTTTAACCAGGAAAAAACCCAGCTCTGGTTCTACGAAATATGAGTAGCACTCGTGAGTCATGACAGGGTGGTCCTAAACTAGCGATAAGCGAAACATCCAAGTGATTACATTAATTATTATTGGAACATTTGTTTTAGCGTCGTATTTATCAAAAATATTTTTTTTTTCCTAAATTAAAAGATGTAGTTGAATGTAATAAGAGTTAAATTTCATTTTAATGATCCCTTTTAGTGCATTTCGATACGCACGTGTGGGCGCCAGTGTGTCAAATATCACCTCGTTATGTGGCTTTATTTGGTTGATTGGCTTTGCTTTTCCAGATTAATAATATGGTGCTTATAACAGTTTCGATACCTTCAAACTCGTCCCATAGCATCTGAAGCCGCCGTTGCTCTTTTTTCGTAGGACATTTTGCTAAAATGCCACATATAATAGCAAGCAAACTATGAGAATTATATATTGTGTTCCTTGTTTGGGTTCGTTATCAATAAAGACCCTTTTTTCCCCTTCAATGAATTAGATGTCACTGCAAATAGAATTCGCAAAATCTGATACATTTAAGGAATCTGGTACATTTTTTAGACAAATCTGGTACATAACAAAAACATTCTGGCAACACTGTACCAATTTTGAAAGAGTAAAACCAAATTTGGTAGATTTTCACTTTTATTTTAAAAATAAAATTTTTAAAAAAACACTAACATGACATATGTTTCGAAGTACAACTTCTTTTTCAAATGTGACTATTTACAATTCGGTATCCAATATATATACGAAATAATTTAATGTAATGTTATGTTATTGATGTTTTCTTAAGTACTTTGTTTTGTTAAATTATTTCGTATGTATATTGGATACCGAATTGTAAATAGTCACATTTGAAAAAGAAGTTGTACTTCGAAACATATGTCATGTTAGTGTTTTTTTAAAAATTTTATTTTTAAAATAAAAGTGTGAAAATCTACCAAATTTGGTTTTACTCTTTCAAAATTAAATGGATTTTCATCAAGTAAAGGCCGAAACAATAAATAACACTGTACCAAATCAAACAAACTGTCATTCCGTCATTCCTCTACCAACCTTATATACTATGAAACTTTAATTGTTTAATTTGTACTCACGCCCATATGCACCGTTTTAAAATTTAATCCAGATTTGCAAATCTCTTTTAAATTACTAGAGGTTATTTTCTATGCACCGGCTACGGATTAGGTAATCTAGTTTAGTAATCTGACAACACTGAATTTTTATAAATTTCCCAACAAACGGAAGAAGAATACTTTAGATTTGAATAGGAGAAATGTATGTCAAAGGCCGTTGAAGATAGAAGCCCTATTTTTTAATGTATCAAAATCGTAAACACACTGTAAAACGCATACATGAGTTTTGTGACGCATACAGAATTTTACTCAGGGTGAAAAAGAATGTCAAATGAATTAAAAAAAAAAATAATTCTATTGTGTTCATTTTTGGTAATTTTAACATATATACATCTGTTGTATTTCAAGCTTTCCTATGCAAAACGATATACCTATATGAATACTTTCTCTACACTGTGCATGTTCAAAACTATATGGATGACATATTTTCAGTATTTAAAAGTGTACAGAAACACATAAATATTATAATATGTATTGCTTACTTATTTTTACGTTTTTTAACATATCTGGATTTGCCATCTAACTAAAGAATTAGAATATAAAAAACTTCTTAAAAATTACAAAATTGCCCATCGTATAAAAATATTCATTTCTTTCGTAATGTTGGCTAGAATATTTGTCACCTTTCAGGAAAAGCTGGTATTCTATTTCCGTTTTTTATTAAAATTCAAATAAAATAAATACAAGAGACACAAATAGAAAGTTCCAAATACACTGACAAACCGTTGACATCTTTTTGACGTTTAAATAATTTAATCCTCCTATATTGACGGATTAGAATAAAATCGGATTAAGAATGATTTTTAGTACGGTGCATAGCTAAAAATTGTACTAAACGCGATTGAACCCTTAATCTGGTTTAAACGTGTACGGTGCATACGGGCGTCATTTAGAAAAATGTGTTTAATTAAGAACTGTGACATTAATAAATTATTTGTGTCAATTCAACGATTGTTCCCGAAAAACTTTTTTAAGGCAAGGTAAATAAAATTATTTTTAAAGTTGTTTTATTTAACTATAATAAAGTTTTACGAATCTAATTTGTTTTATATTTTGTTTCAGTGTCTAATTCTAAGATCACTTCAAAATGGTCTATTTTGTAACCAACTGTAAATACTATGAAGTAAGAAGTAAGCAAAATATTTGTAAATTTTTTGTTTCCCACAAAACCCACTAAAAGGAAAAATTTAATTATTCTGATAAGGTACCTATCTACTTGACATCATTATGGAAATGTATAAACGTTTGATAAAGATAAAAACTCTGAATCGGAAAAATGGACCAACCAGTTAATTTAATACACTCAATGAGAAATTTTACCTAAGAAATGGTATGTACATTTAAATAGTTTATATGTGTTATATATGTTATCTATGTTATATATGTTAATTATCAATCGTGTTACGCTGAAATCTTTTATTTTAATTACATTTATTGCCTTGTTTGTATAATTTAGTATTTTCAAAAATATTTGATGTATTGGTAATTTGGATCATGCAGGTATTAAACAAAAATAAAGCTGTTGGTAAATTAGTTAACAGTTGGTAATAAAGTATGTCTCGAAAAGAGCAATAAGTATTAAACATAAATTTTGATTAGGCACTTAACAAGTCCTCTAATCCTCTAAGTACATATCAAAACAATATACTATCTACAATTAAACAATAATTTGAAAAAAACAGATGAAGCCGATTTACCTATTAAGACAAAATTACTATTATTCTATTATTTATTAAAACACATTATTTTTTAGTAAACATGTACATGTAAAACACTGCCATGAGGATAGGACAGTAGCGAGAGCAAGAATACTTTGGAATGTGCTTAGAAAGGGTCATATGGAGAATTAAGTGTGATAACATTTTACGATGTGTATCTCACTATTTTAGTTAACATATTTCTGTAAATGTTCAATTATGTGCTGCTATTTCAAACTTTTATTATATATATATATATATTGATATGGGGTGTACGTGTGTATGTGGATTAGAGGTGGGAAGTTCGAATCTTTTTACTGAATTAATTCATTTGATTCATTCACCTAAAAAGATTCGTTCTTCAAGATTCGTTCTCAAGTGATTCACTTTAGCGAACCACGAACGATGTTATTCCGCCGATCCGGCGAAGGAAATCGAACCGAACTTTTACGAATTTGAGTACTACCTAACCTACCTACCTACTAGGTCGCCGAGTAAAATAATTATAACCAGATTTATTTTAAAGTAAAGCGAATTAATGTTTCATATTTCATAAAAAAAGGCAGCTGAATAATAAATACATCCTTGTCCGTTAAGATAAACAACAATAACACAATTTTTTTTAAATGCCAAATATATATAGCCAAAATTAACGCAAAATTATATATTCACGATTCGTCATTTTTTGTTTTAATTTTACTTTGATTTAAATTTATTTATCAGACAACACGCATAAATTGTTTACCTAAGCTTAATACGCACCTCCTGTAAAGTGAGAAAAACATTAAAGACACATACCGCCACCGCCTGTCAGAGTTCTCGTATTATGCCGTAGAACGTAGAATAAAAGCGACCAATTTGCCAATGCCGATGTAAAATACCAAATCTTCGAATCCGAATCGAATGAACGAAGCAACCAAACTCGGAACTCGGCATGTTTGATCGATCGCAGAGCCATCGAGCAATTGACTCAAAAAAGATTCGAATCTTTTAAAAACAAGGAATCAATTCATTCGAGTCAGTGCACTGATTCGTTCTTTTTGAACGAATCGTTCGCGAACGACACACCTCTAATGTGGATAAATTTTGTATTATTATTAATTTACACATAACCCCAATCATTAATTTGCTATCGCAAATAACAGAATGTTTTGCGAATTATTTTTTTTTTATAATTGCCCGGCGCCACTGTGTATGTGATGGAAAAAATATAATTATTATTTATAAATTTAATTATTTAAAAAAATATATTGTTAAATTTGTATTTACCTTTCATTTATTTATCTATTAAAAAAAATTAAACACAGAATTAACAAAAAACATTTAAACACATTTTTATTGTAAACCAATAACTATTGAAGAAATATCAATAACATAAAATTCCTAATTATTAGATACCTACCTCCATCTATCACTCCTTAACCATTCATTCAAAAATTACTGGATAAATTAAAAAGATTACTACGTAAATAATTTGCAAGCTTTTGGTCTGTTTCTAAAGAGGGCGCGAAAGGCAAAGTTCGTTTGCTTTGCACTAATCACGGAGGTTCGTTCGTTGGCTTACAACTTACAAATTATTTAACGTAAACATTGGCGCTAGCCGCTAACAAATATTTTTTTTTTACAATTAATGGGAAACAAAGAAAAAGAATTAAAATAAATGGTAAGTGATTGTTTAGTTTTTAGTTTAAGCAGTTTAATAATTGTCTTATACCTTTTAATTGTTTTTGGTAGAGTTCTTGGCCGTGAAAGCTTTCTTGATATCGTTGATCCTTTATTTTAGGTTATGTTGATCTATCTGGGGGCTTATGTGTAAGCGGCCTCCTTGGATGGGATACAAGTCACGAACGTCGCCAGAAGCTGCTACGTTACTCATTGGTTGCCATGGTTCCACTTAGACTTACATACACAGGTATTTTTTTCTTATTTTTCGATTTAGAACTCGCGTTTCACTTTGTTTAGATTAAATTTTATTTCAGACATCTAATTACAGCTTATTCTTACTTTTAAGGTTGATTCTGTGTGTATATTTGTTGAAATAGATAAAAAAATTCAAAATTTTTCAGGACAAAGAAAAAGAAAACGTAGTTTCTCTTCGGAGATTCAATTCCACTCCTTTTGTTTTTTCAACAAAACCCCTTGGTAACCAAAATTAGATTCAAATCTTTCATCAAGTTATCTATTGAAGAAAATTTGACCAATAGGAGACTTAAATAAATCACAAGTTGGTGAATTTTAGGTGAGTATATTTAAAATATGTTTTCAAATATTTCGAGAATCAAATGTAAATAATTTCTTACAATTTTTTTAATAGATTAGTTGCCAATTTTTCATTAATCTTAAATTTTATTGCATAACTTTTTTGTGTTGGCACACATGTCAAAAATTATTAATTATTGCTGACAGAAGTGTTTCCTGTTTGATATACAGGGTGTTTTTTATATAAGAGTAAAAATTAAAAATGCCTCATAAACATTCTGTTATTTTCGATGGTAGATTTGTAACTTTGATCATCCCTAAAACTTTTTGAATCTCTTTATTTTAAACCAGGAAAATTTAACGAATTTATAATTTCCTCCGTTACAACATTCCCTGAATTTTTCTGATAAATTATAATGTCCTTTAGTGTCATCTAGAATTTTTCAGATAAAATTCATAGGATTTGATATTGTCGTTTAATGAGTTATTATTTCACATCTTCCTAACTATTAGATATTTCCCCTTTAATTTTTTAAACATAACATAATTTCTTTCTTATGTTTCTATCATTTATTCCTGTTAATTTGATTCCAATTAATTAAAAGTTTAATTGCTTTCGTCTCTGCTTAAGTTCTTATACGACTATTACTTTACATGGCCATTAGTCTATTATAGGTTATAGCCATTTATTTTTCAACTTCTATATTTATTCAACTTTTAATGTTTCCTTTTTTTATATTTATTTTAATTTAAATTTTATTTGGTGTTATTCTTAAAAGAATTTATCTGCGTTTCATTATGAATAATTTTATTATTAATATTTATATTTAATTTAATTCATTTTTTTAGGAACATCTACCACAGAATTTCCATTGAGTTCCGGGTAGAATCTATACAGCCTGTCCACATGGAAAATTCCTCTGATGTTGTTGGTGCCTGGATATGCCAGTTCATAGCTGTTGATGCCGTTCGAGGTTATTACCTGGTAAGGACCCTCATATATTAATCGTAATTTTGCACATTTGTTTTTCTTCCGGTTTGGTACCCTCAGTGCCTTAATTATGACCAAATCACCTTGTTTGAAAGTTGTTTTCTTCTTTATTCTTCTACTTCTTCTTTCTTTATATTTTTCTGCATTCTTCTCCAATTTACGTTTTGTTTCTGAAATTATTTTCTCATAGTTCTCTACACTTTCTGGGATCCATGGTCTCTCAGGTAATGCGTTGCGCATCACTAATATAGGTGCTTCATCCGTTACTTCATGTGGGACATTATTCATGCTAAATTCCACCCTCTTCAGGTTACTTTCCCAAAGTTCATGTTGATCATGAACTATCAATCTTAAACATTTAATAATTTCTCTGATATACCTCTCCGTTTGGTTGGCACATGGGTGTCTAATACTGGTATAGCATGGAACGACATTGGATTTGTTTAGCCAAATTTTTAAATTTTCATTGTTGAAGTAGGTCGCGTTATCCATTAGACACTTCTCAGGAACGCCCACTTCAATAAAATATTTAGTTAAACATGCTTTCACTGTCTTTTTATTTGTTTTCTTGCATGGATACATAGTGACATATTTAGAAAAAGCATCTACCACTACAAAAATGTTTTGATTTCCCTCTATGCTAGGTACTAAGTTTGATATGAAATCAGTGGTTATCATTTCTAATGGACGCTTTACCATAATCGATCTTGGTATATTCTCATTATGATAATTTTTTTCCTTTCCCAATTGGCAAAGTTCACATCTTAATATTATATTCTTGACTAACGACAAGTCATTTTTAGAGATGTAATTTTCTCTAATTATTTTGTGTAATTTTCTAACACCTATGTGATTAAATTTTACATGTAAATCTTTTATAATCTTACTTGCCAATGAATTAGTTATGACGTAGACGTCTTTATTATTTGTATTTTTATAGATTGCACCATTTGCAATTTGGCAGTTTCTTTTCTCCTTTGTTGTTAAATTTTCTTGATCCGCTAAGATTGTCATTAATGAGAATAAACCTAGTTCTTCTTTCATAATATTGACTCCAATTACTTTATTTTTTTCTGCATTTAGATTTTCACCGTCCATTCGTGTTAGTGCGTCCGGTACCACATTCTTGATCCCAGGCACGTATCGTATTTCAAAGGAATATTCCTGTAGTAACAGAGCCCATCTATGTATCCTGTTATTGCCATATTTATTTTTTAGTATTGTTGTCAACGATTGGTTATCGGTTTCAATTATGAACTTGTTTCCAAGTAAAAAAAATCTTAGTTTGTTTATACAGAATAAAATGCTGGCAAGTTCCAATTCGCTGACACTGTAGTTCTTTTCAGCTTTCTTCGTAATTCTTGATACAAAAGAAATCGGAACCACACCATCATCATCATTCTGTATTAAATTTCCAGCAAATCTTTTCCTGGATGCATCTGTTCTTAATATAAAAGTTTTACTAAAGTCGGGGTGATACAATTTAATTTGTTTAGTGAATTCATTTTTTATTGTCTGAAAAGCCATTTCTCGTTCGTGTGTCCATTGCCATTTCTCGTTCTTTCTGAGAAGTTCTATTAACGGGATTTCCTTCTCGGTTAGGTTTGGAACGAGCCTTTTGAAGTAATGGAGGATTCCGAGAAATCCTCGTAGTGTCTTCAGATTGCTTGGCCTTTTGTACTCTTTTATAATTTTAATCCTTTCTTCATCTATACTGATACCTTCTTGATCTATTTTGTATCCCAAATATATCACTTGTTCTTTATAAAATTCACACTTGTTTACATTTAATTTCAGTCCAGCTTCATCCAGTGCTTTTAGAACAATTTCAAGGTGTTGAAGATGCTGTTCTTTGTCATCTGAGAATATTAGAATGTCATCTATGTAGTGTAATAGGAAATTTTCATATCTATTCAAGATTTTATGGAGAGCCTTAAGTAAAGCCGATGTCGCCGACTGAATTCCGAATGGAACCACTTTGAACCTGTAAACCTCTCCGTCGACCATGAATCCCGTGTAATCCCTACTTTCTTCATGCAGAGGTATAAGCCAGAAGCTGTGTCTCAAATCTAACTTCGTAAAGACCTTCGTTTTTGATATCCCGCCAAGAATTGCCTCTATGGTCAGGGGTGCCTCGTATTCAGGTATACATCTTTTGTTTAATTCTCGTGCGTCAAGGCATATCCTTATATCTCCATCTTTTTTCTTCACTATCACTATTGGGTTGATGTAAGGAGTAGTGCTGTGCTCGATTATATTATCTTTGATTAATTTGTTTAACGCCTTTTTCATATCCTCCTTGAATTTAAATGGGATTGGGTAACTTTTGCTTCTAAACAAGTCCATATCTTTTATTTTTAATTTGTGTATAAAGTTTTCCGCAACTCTTGATCTTTCGTCAAATAACCCTTTGTATTTTATCAATAATTCACAAACTTCATCATATTTTTCACCGCAATTAAGACATATGTCTTTCCACATATTATTTACATCATTTTCCTTATAACCATGTTCCTCATATTCTTTATTATCTTCACTGTACTTCATAATTTCATCAACTTTATTACACACAATTTTTTTCATATTCACATCTTTATTTACAATATTTTCTTTAGTCTCTGCTTTATTGTATTCATACTTATTATTTTCACCTTCCATCAAGAGTTGCTTTGAACTTTTTGATTCATTTTTATTCTTTGCTACTATCTTTGATTTTCCATTATTATTAAATTCCATTTCAATTCCATTGATAAACAAACACTTTCTTTCATAATTGATCTCTGCGTTATGTTTGTGCAGTTCATCTGATCCTAGCAAAACATCATATTCCATACCGTGTACTACCAATACTTGCACTTCTATGCAAACACTTTTTAAATTCATTTTAACGATTATAGATTTATTTACTTCACTGAACTTTTTTCCATTTAAACCTACTAAGTTGACTTTTGGCACTTTCATTATATTATTGCACAAATTTAATTTATTTACAATACTTTCACTTATCAGCGATGTTTCGGATCCAGTATCAATTAGAACATCCACATTTAAATCCATTATTCTACCTATAACTGTTATTAAAATATTTTCTTGTTTAATTTCAGGGCAATCAACATCTTTGAGGAATTCTCTTGGATGGACATAGCTATAAAGATTACGTGCTACGCCATCCTTCAATGAAAATTCTGGCCACCGGCGATTTGTTCACCAGCACCAGAGTCTTCTGCCTGGAAATCATTGTTTCCTGATCTTAGATCGTCTTGTGGTTGTGACAATTGTGTCGTGTTGTTCGGTAGTATACCTGGTCTGTCCAGACTCGTCGATCTACGTTGATAGTGAACTCGTCTGTCCCTATCGTCGTGGTTCTGTGCCGGATTTTGGCGTTGATAACACTGATCTCTCACAGAGATCCTGTTTTGCGCTCTATTAATGTGATTGACATTCTGATCATTATAGTTTACATTTCGATTTCGATTATAATTGTTATTGTTATAAATACCATAATTATTATTTTGATTATTGTTCGTATTATTTAAGTTTTGATTATATTTATTATTATTTTGATTATTGTTTCGATTAAATCTATTTTGGTTATAATCATTATTGAATTGATCATTATTATTGTTATTATATGGATAATTACCCATTCGTGTATTATTTTGTCTGTTTTGGTTATAATTATTATTATTTGTTAAGTTTCTGTAATTTGTTTGGTCACCCCTATAATTATAATTGTTATTAAAATTTCTGTTTTGATAATTATTTCTCGTCATGTAATCATTGTTTCGGTTCTCAATTGGGTATTGACGATTACTGATAAGGTTCCTTTCGACCCTCATCAGGTAGTTGGACAATAGTTCGAAGGTTTTTATGTTTTGTACCGCTATCGTCTCAGAAATCTGTGCCTTGTAATGACGAGAGAGAAACATAATAATTTCTTCTTCGTTGATGGCAGGCTCTAAATGCTGTGCCTGTGCATACAGTTGTAGTGCGTACATGTACATATTGCTACCTCTTCTCTCGTCATATTTACCAAAATACAGTTTTTCTCTTACTTCTCCCTGGGATATCTCACCCCAATACAATTTAAGGAAAGCTTCTTGGAAGTTTGCAAAGTTTCCGAAATCAGACTCCTTACTGTTGTACCACAGCAGAGCCTGACCCGTTAGATGTTTTCGTATTGTCTCTCGAACATCCTCGAAGTTGTCCATGTATCGTATTTTATTCGCCAAAATTCTGGTGAATATTTTGGGGTGTAGCTTCCTGACGTTCCCATCAAACTTGATGTTATCGTCGCTGCCCCCTTGGTACATGTTTGTGTGTACTATATTCGTTCCGCTCAGTCCTTGTCTCCTGATTCGTTCAACATCATCTTTTAATTCTTTGTAAATTTCTTCAAGCTTCCTATGTATCGTGTTGTCTCTTCTGTCTTCACTTCCTCCTTGGTTTCTTTCCATTCTTATTTTGCTTAATTCTTCTTCCAGCTTTTTCAGTTTTCTGTTTAAGTCTTCTGCATAGTTTGATGGAGGTATTCTCCCATCCATTTCTAGTATCCCGCTGTTGCATAACTCGTACAATTCTTTTATCTTGTTAATCTCTACTTCTATCATTTTTCTATTCACTCCTATCTCCCTTTCCGCTTCATTACGATTTTCTCTTAATTCTTTGTGCATCTCTTCTTCTAGATTTCTTATATCTTTTCCTTTCTTTAATAAGTTTTTTTTAATCCCCTCTATTTCCTCTGCAGTTTTTTGTTGGTTTACTTCTAATTTCCTCTTTATTTCTTCTTGAAGATTTGCCTGTAAATTGAACATTCTCTCTTCTTGGCTTAGGATGGCTACTTCTATGCCCTCTTGCCTGCTTTTGATCTCTTGGATTATCTGTTCATGTTCTTCCAATCTCTTGTCCATGTTCTCACTTAAGTTGTCTATCTTATTTTCTACCTTCTCCATGGATTTTTCCATTGCTTCTACCATTTTTGTGTTTGACCTGTTCAGCAGTGTTTCCATGAATTCCATTAATTTAATGTCCCTGTCGTCCATTCTATCTCCTTCTGCTCCTTCAATTTCACTAGGTTCTTCTCCAGTCTCGTCTTCCAAGTTAAATTGGTAAGTTTCAGGATCCTTTCCTTCGGCCACTATCGCCTCTTCTAACCTACTTAGTAAGGTACTTTTTAAGCCAGTTTTATCCAACCCCCTTTTTTCCAATAGATTTTTAATTTCCTGGGTTATTAATTCCCTCAAGGTTTTCTTGTTGGCCATTATAGTATAAATTTTAAATTTTCTTTATTAAAATTAAATTTATTATTAATAATCAAAAATATGTTACCCTTTATTTAATTTAATTTTTTTTTTTTTTTTTATTAAGCAGTTTTTTATTGATTTAATTGAGTAATAGTCGAGATTTTTATAGAATCTTTATCGGGCCTTTACTGAGCCTCACGTTGGTATGCCAATTGATATGGGGTGTACGTGTGTATGTGGATAAATTTTGTATTATTATTAATTTACACATAACCCCAATCATTAATTTGCTATCGCAAATAACAGAATGTTTTGCGAATTATTTTTTTTTTATAATTGCCCGGCGCCACTGTGTATGTGATGGAAAAAATATAATTATTATTTATAAATTTAATTATTTAAAAAAATATATTGTTAAATTTGTATTTACCTTTCATTTATTTATCTATTAAAAAAAATTAAACACAGAATTAACAAAAAACATTTAAACACATTTTTATTGTAAACCAATAACTATTGAAGAAATATCAATAACATAAAATTCCTAATTATTAGATACCTACCTCCATCTATCACTCCTTAACCATTCATTCAAAAATTACTGGATAAATTAAAAAGATTACTACGTAAATAATTTGCAAGCTTTTGGTCTGTTTCTAAAGAGGGCGCGAAAGGCAAAGTTCGTTTGCTTTGCACTAATCACGGAGGTTCGTTCGTTGGCTTACAACTTACAAATTATTTAACGTAAACATTGGCGCTAGCCGCTAACAAATATTTTTTTTTTACAATTAATGGGAAACAAAGAAAAAGAATTAAAATAAATGGTAAGTGATTGTTTAGTTTTTAGTTTAAGCAGTTTAATAATTGTCTTATACCTTTTAATTGTTTTTGGTAGAGTTCTTGGCCGTGAAAGCTTTCTTGATATCGTTGATCCTTTATTTTAGGTTATGTTGATCTATCTGGGGGCTTATGTGTAAGCGGCCTCCTTGGATGGGATACAAGTCACGAACGTCGCCAGAAGCTGCTACGTTACTCATTGGTTGCCATGGTTCCACTTAGACTTACATACACAGGTATTTTTTTCTTATTTTTCGATTTAGAACTCGCGTTTCACTTTGTTTAGATTAAATTTTATTTCAGACATCTAATTACAGCTTATTCTTACTTTTAAGGTTGATTCTGTGTGTATATTTGTTGAAATAGATAAAAAAATTCAAAATTTTTCAGGACAAAGAAAAAGAAAACGTAGTTTCTCTTCGGAGATTCAATTCCACTCCTTTTGTTTTTTCAACAAAACCCCTTGGTAACCAAAATTAGATTCAAATCTTTCATCAAGTTATCTATTGAAGAAAATTTGACCAATAGGAGACTTAAATAAATCACAAGTTGGTGAATTTTAGGTGAGTATATTTAAAATATGTTTTCAAATATTTCGAGAATCAAATGTAAATAATTTCTTACAATTTTTTTAATAGATTAGTTGCCAATTTTTCATTAATCTTAAATTTTATTGCATAACTTTTTTGTGTTGGCACACATGTCAAAAATTATTAATTATTGCTGACAGAAGTGTTTCCTGTTTGATATACAGGGTGTTTTTTATATAAGAGTAAAAATTAAAAATGCCTCATAAACATTCTGTTATTTTCGATGGTAGATTTGTAACTTTGATCATCCCTAAAACTTTTTGAATCTCTTTATTTTAAACCAGGAAAATTTAACGAATTTATAATTTCCTCCGTTACAATATATATATATATATATATATATATATATATATATATATATATATATATATATATATATATATATATATATATATATATATATATATATATATATATATATATATATATATGTATAACCTTTATTATCAGATTTTTAAATTTCTCGCTGCGATATTTGTTTTATATCGATGAAAGCGCCACATAGTGGGTCAGATGTTAACTTTGTTTGAGCTGGTCCAGAGATTAGGGACATAAAGATAGGAAACGCAACGACCGCAGCAATGATGGCGTCATCTATGCGTCTCAGATGTTAACTAAAAATATACGTCGTTTGCAGACAGACCAGTATTGCCAAATATTTTTTTTAAGAGATCGTACAACTCGTACAAGTAGAGTAGAAAAAATGGTATTTCGACAAAAAAAAATCGTAAAATAGGTTTATTTATAGCATAATATAGCTTAAATGGAATGAAAAAATAAAAAAAAAAAACTTTAGCATGACAATTTATTCATTTATAAAAATGCTTACAACAAAAAAAAACTAAAAAAAATACATGAAACTTTAAATTAACAGATAAAGTAATCAATGACTGTCACTTGAAAGTAATTGAAATTTTGCATACAAGCTTTTCTTATGCCGTGAGGGTTGAGAGCCTACCGGGCGCGTCTCCGGGTGGTGCATAGGAGGACGGTCAGAGTATCTGGCTAGTGGCAGCTATAAGTAGGGTAAGGGGACTGTTACCTTTTTTCTAGCTTTCTATGTTGTTAATTATTTAATAAGTAATTTAGCTCAAATTGTTGACATGTGTGGATTCAAAAATTGACCAGGACAAATAAAATTAGAGTAGCTTGACCTGTTCGCGGGCCAAGATCTACTTTAAGATAAAATGAAAGATATTAAAGTAAAGCAATGACAAAAAAAGTTGAGCGCCACCAAGTTTTTCAGTAACTTGGAAAACTTCTGATTTTAAATGTCCTGTTTAATTGAGTCTGTCTCTGGTACTTAAAGTTATCTGTAAGAGTTGTGGCAAATAAAAGAAACTGAGAAAATTTAATACATTTATTAAAAAGTGAAAGATTAATTTTACAAATTAGATAGTGAATGAATTGAATGAATAAGTGATAAAATTTACTGACGATACTGATAAATGGTGGTATTTTGGTACGTAAATACGGTACTTTCCTTTTTATAGCTAGAGGCAACTAGCTAGGAGCTTCCTGGAGGACTTTGGAGCTTCTTAATACGTTTTAGAGCTTCTTCTTAGAGACGGTCCTTGGAGGTAGAGTACTCTTCTTGGAGACAGTACTTCTTCTTTGAGACAGTAAAGATAGTACTTAGCCTCTTCTTGTTGGAGACAATATTTGAAGGTATAGAGTATTCTTCTTGGATACTTGGAGGAGTACTTCTTGGATACTGGGAGGAGTACTTCTTCTTGGATACTGGGAGGAGTACTTCTTGAATACTGGGAGGAGTACTTCTTCTTGGATACTGGGAGGAATAC
This sequence comes from Psylliodes chrysocephalus, assembly GCA_927349885.1. Classification (NCBI taxonomy): domain Eukaryota; kingdom Metazoa; phylum Arthropoda; class Insecta; order Coleoptera; family Chrysomelidae; genus Psylliodes; species Psylliodes chrysocephalus. Next base: position 84,040,907 of record OV651813.1, on the reverse strand, counting down.
TTCTTGGATACTGGGAGGAGTACTTCTTCTTGGATACTGGGAGGAGTACTTCTTCTTGGACACTGGGAGGAGTACTTCTTCTTGGATACTGGGAGGAGTACTTCTTCTTGGATACTGGGAGAAATACTTCTTGGATACTGGGAGGAGCCACTGACAATTATCCCAACGTTCACACTTAATAAACACAAATTAAAGAATTAAGGAAAACTATTCATAGTAGGCACATTTATCGGTACATCCGACACATTGAACTCGAGACATCAGAAAGAGCGATTGATTCCAAGCGAATCGGTTTTGTGACCACTAGATTTCGCGCGCAAACGGTGCTTTGTGTAAAAATCGATAATGGTATTAATGCTAGGGCCAGAGTCATATATTGTGTTACGAGGGGTTATGGAGAAGTTGTTGTTAAAAATAAATTTGAAATTGATTAAAAATTAATTTCACGTAACAGGACTTAAAAACCCCCAAAATCCTTTGCGAAAACTGTCGCCGCGAACCAACTCCCCAAGTTAAGGCGTAATGCGACCCGTGCCGAGGACTGAATGATACCTGGGTCAAGGTATCGCAAACGGAGCCTCTGGGACACCGGGTCACCTCCCAGAGTATCGCTACTCGCGACCTTACTGCGGCATGCGGGGCTCTGCCGTGGCGGACTGTTTTTCCCTAGCTACTCGTGGGATCAGATATGAATTCTAAAAACAAAAGCGAAATGCAAGAAAAGGCAACAGCGTCAACCTCGAAAGGGGATACGACGAAGGCAACGTCTCTGGCGAAGGCTGAACAGCTAGCAAAGAGGCGTAAAGTCATCGTCGCCTCCCTGGAAGAGGTAGACCAAATGCCCGAGGACGAGGTACATTCTGCCCGTCTAGGTGGAAACTCAAGGTCAAGGCTAAAAGAGCTCTTGAAAACTGGCCTTGATTACACAGCCGCAAAAAGGCAGGTGATCAAGGAAAATTTTCAAAAGGCCCAAACAAAGCCACAAAAGCCCCAGAGGCTAGAGGGTCAAGACAAGGCGAAAGAAGCTGCCAAGCAAGGCACAAAAGCTCAGAAACGCCCAAGGTCAACAGACGCAACACCGCCACAGGTCAGCCGACTGAGGAAGAAGGCCAGGACGGACGAAGTTTCGTTCAAAGAGGCCTTTACCTCAGTGAAGGTTGCAGTGGTAGAAATAGGGTACCCGGAGATCAAAATGAGTCCAGAGAGACTTTTAAAAGTCCAAGACTGGATCTCTGAGGCCCACGATAAAATCACCACCGAGGGAACACAGGTAAGGTTCGCAAAGTGCAGCCATAAGCCAGGTTATCTGGTCGTGACTTGCGCGGACCGAACCAGTGCAGACTGGTTGCGGGACATTGTCACAACCATCCAACCTTGGGAAGGGACAAACCTGAAAGCGTTGGAGGGTAACGATATCCCTAGGCCACTAGCCTGCACAACATTCGTCCCCGACGAAAGAGGACAAAGGCGGATAAAATCCTCAAAAGGCTAAAAATAGCCAACCATGGGCTAAATACACACCTTTGGACGGTGTGGGGTAAAACCCCATCGGCAAAAGGTCAAACGTGGGCTTTTTCGATGGATCCTGAATCCCTGGAAGAGCTGAAAAAGCTGGACATGTCCCCCTACTATGACCTAGGGAGACTTAAATTCAAAGTCAAAGGAGGACATGACCAAGAACCCGCCGAAAAGGTGAATAACCCAGGCACAAGCAGGGAAGAGGAAACCAAAGAGTCCTCTACAGAGGAAGAAACCTTGGCAGAGGACGACGAGGTGAAGTCTTCCCTCAGCAGGGAAGAGGACACCAAAGAGTCCTCTTCAGAGGAAGAAACCTTGGTAGAGGACGACGAGATGGAGTCTTCCCACAGTGGGGTCAGTCCTCTCAAGAGGCAAAAAGCCCAAGAGGTGACTGTACCTATGGAAATTGGAGAGGCCTCTAAGAAGGCAGACAAACTGCCCAGTTCACAGAACTGAGCAGATCGATCAGGGTTCTTCAGGTGAACCTCCATCATGCCAAGGCGTCCACCGCTACAGTATGTAGGAGGTTCGACAAAGAGGGTCTAGATTTGGCCCTCTTGCAAGAACCCTGGTTACATGGCGGGAGGGTAGCAGGCCTAAAACTCAACCAAGGTAAGATTCTGTACAACGAAAGGTCTAAAAGACCACGCGCATGCATCTTATATAACAATAGGGTAAATTGTGTACTAATACCGGTGCTGTGCACCGCTGATATTGTTACAGCTCTCCTAACTACGCCGACAGAGGAAGGAACAAAAAGATGGCTAGTCTGTTCTACATATTTCCCAGGCGAGGAGCTATGTCCCCCGCATATAATGGGCGAAATAGTCTCATATGCGGCAAGCGCTAACCTCCAACTCATCATAGGATGCGATGCCAATGCCCATCACACCATGTGGGGAAGCACGGACATCAACATAAGAGGTGAGTATTTATTACAATTCATCTTATCCGAAGGTTTAGTAATTGCTAATATAGGTAACAAACCAACTTTCGTCACGGCAACGAGAAAAGAAGTCTTAGATATGACTCTGTGCTCGAGTAAAGCAAGTGATAACATTTCAAAGTGGCATGTGTCAGACGAACCATCGTGTTCAGACCACAGACAGATTAGATTTTATCTAATTACCCTACCTCGAATTTCAACCAAATACAGAAACCCTAGAGAGACGAACTGGGAAAGGTATTCAACATCACTTGGAGAGTATCTCGAAGAGGGTATGGTGAACAAAGCCTTCACCGAGCAGTAGACCAAGTAAGTAAGGCTATTATAACCGCTTACGAGGAAAACTGTCCGGAGAAAACAAGGCAGCAAAGAACAAAAACAGTCTGGTGGAATAAACACTTGGAACGCCTTAGAGGCGAAGTGCGAAGGCTATTTAATAAAGCCAAGTCAACCGAAGACTGGGCCCTATACAAGGCTAAACTCACGCAGTACAACAAGGAGATAAGAAAGGCTAAAAGGCAATCGTGGAGGAAGTTCTGTGAGGAGTTATCTGAAACACCCACATGCTCTAGAATCCACAAAGTCTTAGCTAAAGAGGGTGCTGCAAACCAAGTAGGATTTCTCAGGAAAGATGACGAAACCTATACGAAAACCTTCGAGGAAATGTTAACAATGCTCACAGAAGTACACTTTCCGGCCGCAGAAATTTTGCTAGACCCGATAGTAGCATACAGCCCTCAAAGAAGGTCTCGTAGGCCAACTCCTTTGGAATGGAGGATAGCTACAGAAATATCGATGCCGAACAAAATTAGATGGGCTACAAACAAAATTTCAATCATACAAATCCCCAGGAGTAGATGGAATATATCCCATTCTACTACAAAAGGGACAGGAAATTCTAATTCCACATATGTGTCGCATATTTAAAGCATGTATAGCCTGGCGACACATACCAAAGGCGTGGCAAAAGGTGAAAGTCATACACCTCCCTAAAGTAGGAAGGTTTAATGACATGACGCCAAAGTCGTACCGCCCAATCAGTCTATCTTCATTCATGCTGAAAACGCTAGAAAGACTAATAGATAGATATATACGAGACGAAATACTGAGAGAAAATCCTCTCAGCGACCGTCAATATGCATATCAGCCAGGAAAGTCAACCGATTTGGCCCTGAATGATCTTAACAGGCTATTGTCAAAATCCCTGGAGGATAAAGAAATGGCAGTAGCAACTTTCGTAGATATTGTGGGAGCTTTTAGTAATGCTCAGACAAGATCTATAATTAACGCATTAGCAATAAAAGGGGTACCAGTAGTCCTATGTCAGTGGATAAAAGCCAGCCTAGAAGAAAGGGTAATAACATCATCTCTAGGCGAAGCTACATTGACAGCTAAAGCAGGCAGGGGCTGCCCCCAGGGAGGAGTACTATCAACCCTTCTCTGGTCAGTCCTAGTGGATGAACTCATAAAAAGGCTAATATCTGCAGATTTTTACTGCCTAGGGTATGCCGATGACCTGGCGATCGTCGTAAGAGGCAAGTTCGCAGGTACAATATCGGAGCGCACGCAAACCGCTCTAAACATTGTCGACGAGTGGTGCAGAGAGGAGGAACTAACAGTAAACCCTCACAAAACCACAATAGTCAACTTTACAAAACGAAAAGTACCAACAGGACTAAAGTCACCAGTACTGAAAGGAGTGAAGATTCCATTCGCTCAAGAGGCCAAATACTTGGGAGTCATCTTTGACCACAGGTTAACATGGAATCAACACTTGCAAAAAGTCACCCAAAAGAGCACAACGTCCTTCAACTTATGTCGAAGGTTGTGTGGAGAAAATTGGAGATTACAACCAAAAATGTCCCTGTGGTTATATACCAGAGTCATAAGGCCGATGATAACCTACGGGTCGGTGGTATGGTGGCCAAAGACTAGGCAAGCTGGAGCCATTCGACAGCTCAATGGTATTCAAAGGCAAGCATGCCTGAGTACCACGGGAGCTAACCTAACCTAACCTAACCTAACCTAACCTAACCTAACCTAACACCACTACATATATTCATTCAAGGCGAAGCCAGGTCTGTCACATACAGACTGCACAAAGGTTCATCGCCCATAAGCAGTTTGCATGGACGCGACTACAGCGAGCTATATAAAGAGTTGGAGAACGACCAAATAATGGGAATGCCTTCAGACGAAATGCTTCCAAAGTTTAGCTTTCAAAAGCAATATAAAGTAAGTATACCAGACAGGGAAGCGTGGACGGGAGGACCTCCTATTCATGCAGATCTCACCTGGTATATAGACGGCTCCAAAACCCATGAAGGTTCAGGAGTAGGTATATATAGTACCAAGCCAAAGACAGGAATCTCACTGAGCTTAGGTAAACAAGTTAAGTTATTTTAGTATTAAAACTTATTTTTAAAAACAAAACTTTATTTTTATTGTACAACGGAATAGTGGTTTACTCGACAGAGGTTAAAGAAAGACTGAATCTAATGTTAACAAGAATTATCTACATGAAATACGATATCTGTACAACGTCACTATTATTTATGTGATATGGCAAAATGTCTTTATATAACTCCTCCCTTCTTAAGAGAAAACAACACGGATTTGGGGTTGTTTTCTGGTTTTTCTTCTTCGGGTTGTTGTGTGGGTTGTTTTTTTGTTTTTCTTATGTAGTACCATGCTATACCAACGGGAAGTACAATTAGGATTAAAATTACCAAATTGAGTAAATTCCAAACGGCTGGATGGACTTGCTGAATACTCGGCGAGGTTAATCTGGATTGGAGTTGCATTTGTTTAATAGATTGGAGGTCAATTGCATGCAGCTGTATGGGTTCTTCTGTATTTTCGGAGTTTTTTCTAAGATTCCACTCGAATTTGGGCAGTATAAGTGGATTTGCATTGATTATTTCTTCACTGCTTCGGAAGGTAGAATTTTCTGTACGAATTTCACAGCCTTTGGGTATTTTTAGTAAGGTGTTATGTTTTATTATCAGGATTCTCTTTTTTTCGCAATTTGATTCTATTTTGATCGGTGTATTGGCAGGCAAAACGAGAATAAATTGGTCATTAATTTCTTCAATTATATTGTGAGTTAGGATTGCGGGACTGGCATGGCTTTGATAAGAGGAATGATACAATTTTCATCCGTTATTTCTTCATGGTTTTGGCATAGATAGACGTCGTTTAATTTTGGACAGGGAGTTTCTTCGTATTGGTGACTTGTTGTACCGAGTATTAGGTAGGTTTTGTCAGGAATTATTATGGACTTTTGGTAAGGTAGGCCAATTAGGTGAAATGTTTGGTAGTTATCATTTATTAAAATAGGTAAATGTATGGCAAAAATTATATTTGAGTTTTTCATTATTACTTGAATGCCAGTTAATTGATAATAGTAAAATGGATTTTCAAATCGAAGAATTTTATTTTCTCCATAGAGAGATGCTAAGTGATTTACTAATTTTAACAATTCATCAACTAAAACGATTGATGTATGCAAGATTCCTGAATGAGCAAACATAATTGCGTTTTCTAAATTATCTAGGAAATTTATTAAATTTTGACAGTTTAGAATTATTTGATTTAATGCATTTGTAAAAGTTATGTAGTTATAAATATCTTCAGTGTAGTTATTTAGTTTTGTAGACAATTCTCTTAGTTTGTTTCTAATTAAATTCTGATTTTCATGTAAAATGGTTACTGTTTTATTATAATGACCGATAAGATCTTGATTTAGAGAGGTTTGAAGTTGTAATTGATGAGTTAATGAGTTTTGATTTTTTGTAAGTGTTTCTATTTGATAATTGTATTTAATTTCGTCATTGTGATCTAGGGTTCCAAAAAGCCATTTGCTTGCTGTACCTAGACCGTCAAATAATCTACGTTTGTTTCTATTTTTAGGAGTTAAATTATTTAACTTAGTAGTAGTAGTTTTAAGTAAGTATTTAGCATGTACGAATATATCCTTAATAATAGGTTCATTATATCCTAAACTAGTAGTATTAAGTAACGTTTCTAATCTATAATAGAAATAATTAATATTTCGTAATTGTGCAATCAAGGATTTTGTCTCTATGAAATATAAGAATGTATGTTTAGTTTCTATTACTTTCGTCTTTCCTAATTCAAGGGGTAATAGGGGTGTATCAAGTTCATGTATTTCAATGTCGCAGATTACAAGGACAGGGATGAAGGTTAGGAGGAATATTATAATGATTTTGGGCGTTGTTCTTTTGTTCATGGTCCTTCAAATGTTAATTTTTTAGTCGGTTTTTTAACTATTGATTTATGTATTTGTTTGTCTTTGTCTAATAGTATTTTGGTACCTAAATCGCGTTTAACTTTTGATATGGTATGGCGAGGTTTGATTTTATTTCTTTTAGCTTCTCGATTTTTTATGAATATTGTTTGGTTATCTTCGTAGTTAACGGGATTTTCACTGGTTTCGTTGCGTTTATTAATAATTTTTTCTTTTTGATTTAATGTCCTCTCAGCTATTGTGTCATATAAAGTTACTAGTCTTTTTCGTCTTTCTGCTATATAGTCATTAACAATTTTTTCGTCTGTCAAATCAAAGGGGTCGAGTGCTTTAGTATCGCCTAGAATAATATCGTAGGGTCTACATTTTGTTACGCTATGGATTGATGAGTTATATCCTAATACAGCTAACTGTATAAATTGTTTTGGCGTTATATTAGGATTTTCAAGTTTAATTGTGCGAGCGTTTTCTAAAAGAGATAAATGGAATCGTTCAACTGGACTATTGCTATTGGAATTTCGAGGAGTTGTGAAATGTAACTGAATTTTATGAAGTTTGCAAAATTCTTTTAATAATTGGCAATGGAATTCTGTTCCACTGTCACATGTTATTGCAGCTGGTATTCCGAAGTGGGTTATAAAAAGGTTTAAGCCTTCAATGATTGCTAGGGAATTAAGGGTTTCTATTAAATATGCTTGTCCGTACTTGGAAAATGAATCAAAAATAGTTAGAAATTTGGTTTTCATTATTTGAAACACATCGATATGAATCATTTCAAAAGGTTTAGTAGGCGTTAATGTAAGGGAGTATTTAATTTTAGGTGGGTGGCGATCGTATTTTGCTTGTTGGCAAATTTCGCACGAATTTATGTATTCGGTAATGTCTTTTTTCATATCAGGCCAATAATATTTTAATTTTAAAGCTTCTAACGTCTCATTGATTCCTCGATGACACGTTTTCTTTTCGTGATGATATTTTATAGTCTGTTCTCTATCTTCTACATTTTCTAAATCTTTTACAAATTTTTTTGAAATGACTAATTTATATGCATGGTTTTTAAAGGTTTTTTGTAAGGTAGATACTAATATAGGTATCAGCTCAAACGAAAATTCGATTACGTGTATGCAATACAGTTTCTTGGGATCTAAATGATTTTTAAACAAATTAATAATTTCGTTTTCGAGGTCTTCTGTAAAATTTACAGATATGCGGGATTTAGATTCGAATGGAGTTTCTTTAGTTATATTGAAAGTTCTAAATTTACTTTGTTTTATTATAATTTGTTGATTATACGAGTTTGTTATATTTTCGGTAAAAGGAATACCTAATATGGGATATTCTTGTCAACCATGTATCGTTTCATTGTCACTATTATCATCTAAGTCATGTATTTCTAAGTGTGATTGATTATTATCTGTTTCTTGATTATTATTTTCTATAGGGTTATTAAGAGTCTTTAACATATTATCTAATTCGTCATAGATTTCGTTAAATGCTAAGTCTGAGTTTTGTCCGTCGTTATTTTTATTTTCAAACGTTTGTATATCTTCGTTAATGTCTCCGGGGTTACCTAAAATTGAGTCGTTGTCTAGAATATTTATTTCTATTCGACTAAGAGCGTCTGCGTTACTATTTTGAGTACCAGGTTTGTAGTGTAACTCATAGTCGTATTCCTCTAGTTTCAATCTCCATCTTACAAGTTTCGAATTAGGTTCCTTTAAGCTAAACAACCATTTTAAGGGTTTGTGATCAGAAATTATGTTAAAATGTACTCCATCCATAAAGGTATGGTTTAAAATGTTTGACAGCCCAAACTATTGCTAAGAGCTCTTTTTCAATTGTGCTATAGTTTATTTCTGCTGGGTTAAGTGTACGTGACGCGTAAGCAATCGGTAAATCTTGTCCAATTTTGCCTTGGCTTAAAACCACGCCAACAGCAAAATTCGATGCGTCGGTTGTTAGATTGAATGGTTTTTCAAAATCAGGGTATTGGAGGATTGGGTCGTTACATAAAATATTTTTACACAATTCAAAAGTTTCTAAAAATTCTGGAGTGTGCTCTATTTTTTCTCCTTTTTTCAAACATTTGGTAAAGGGTTTTGTTAACTTTGCAAAATTTTTTATGAACTTGCGGTAATATCCGAGTAGCCCTAAGAAGGATTTAATTTCCTTAGCTGTTCTCGGTATAGGGAATTTTTTTATTGCTTCTATCTTTTTAGGGTTAGGCTTTACTCCTTCGGGAGTTATTACATGACCGAGGAACTCTACTTCTTTTCGTAGGAATTCCGACTTATCTAATTGAATTTTTAAATTGGTTTCTCTTAAACGTTGAAACACTATTTTCAGGTTAGCTATATGTTCTTCGAGACTTGAACTGAACAATATTATGTCGTCCATGTAAACGAAACATATTTTATCCTGCAAGTCTCTCAAAACATTATCCATCACTCTTTGGAAGGTGGCCGGAGCATTACGGAGTCCGAATGGCATACGCAGGAACTCATAATTCCCGTTTTCTACATTAAAAGCAGTTTTAGATATTGAATTTTCATGCATCTGAATTTGGTGAAACCCAGATGCTAGATCTAGCGTGCTAAAATACTGACATCTACCCAGCTTGTCTAATATGTCTGATATATTAGGAAGCGGGTATCTATCTTCTAAGGTTTTATCGTTTACTTGTCGATAGTCGACGATTATTCGATATTTTTGTTTATTGCTGGCATCAGCACGTTTCGGAACTACCCAAATAGGGCTGCTCCAGGGTGATGAACTGGGTCTAATAATACCATTTTCAAGCATTTTTGAAATTTGATTTTTAACTTCTTGTTTATATACGAATGGATATCTGTAAGTTTTTGCGTGTACCGGTGTTTCGTCAACTGTCTTTATTTCATGTTTTATCTCATTTGTGAAAGTTAAATTATTTTTTTCGTTATGAAAAATATCTTTATATTGTCTGCAAAGTTGTAAGATAGCCCTTTTTTCCTCTACGTTTAAATGATCTGTTCTAATTAAATTTTCTATTTTCTCGTTTAAGCATTTTGCTTCCGTACTATTTAAAAAATCTTCTACATGATAAAATTCAAAATTTTGTTTATGAAAGCTGTTTAAAGGTATCACTTGCAAAGGTTCTTTCAACTCTACTTCTACGCGTTTATCAGTGTTATTAAAAATCTCGGTTTTTGCAAAACCGTGTTCTACAACTGTTAATGTTTCTGGAAGATAAAGAGTATCAAGTTGCATTGCCGGCACGATAACTTCTCCGGAATAATAATTTACAGGAACTTTGATTGCGGCAATTTCATGGGAATCAACTGATATATTAAAACGTTTTCTATTTAAATTATAAAATATGGGAATTTGCGTATTTTTATTTTTTAAGATATTATTTACAAAGTCTAGGCATAATTTAAGATTTTTTATTACATTTAGACCAATAAGTCCGTCGAAGTGATTATGAAATTGGAATAATATGAATGGTATTGTAGAAGATGATTTTAATTCTGTAAATGCCGGTATGTCGGCTTTAAATTTTGCTTCCTTTTGACCTACGACTGTTTTTATAAATGTCGTTTCATGATAAATAGTATCAGGAAAGTACGTTTCGGCGATACCTGGATTTAATATTGATTGCATGCTACCGGAGTCCACCAAAAGTTTTAACGGAGGATTTTCAATTTTAATAAAAGGTAATTCAGAAGTATTTATGTCTAAAAATATTTCATTTATTACGTGTTTAGCTGATTCTGGCCTAGTATCCAAAAATTTTCGTCATTAGAAGCAACGTCATTCAAGTCGTAACTTTCTTGGTTATTATTGTCAGTATATAGATTTGATTTATTTGGAGTTTGAACATTATTTTCTGTATTAACTTTAGTTTCAATTTGGTGTAATTCTTGAGAATTAAAATTTCGGGGACCATTTGGTTTAAAATAATTGTTACGTGATTGATTGTTTCTAAAAGTATTTCTTGAAGTTGTTGACATAGGTTCAGGGTCATTTTGAGGAATTCTTCCTGTGGGTGCAAATGCTTTTTTAGGTGGTCCAAATACTTGTCTGTTCGTTGGGAATTGTCTATTAATTTGTCGTGGTTGAACTTGGATAGGTTGTCTCGGAAATTGATTAAAATTTTGGTTTTGATTTGCATTAAAAGATGGGGGAATTTGATGTTGGGGGTTTGTATGAAAATTTCGTTCAGGTACTGGTAAATTAAAGGTTGAGTATTGTGGGTTAGCTGTATAACCCATGTTTTGATAATTATTATTAGGCGTTGCATAAGTTTTGACGTTATGTTGATTTTTTGCATTATGATTATTAAATTGTTTTTGGTATGTTAGGTTTTGTGTAGAATTGTTTTGAGTTTTAATATTATTTTGAGCATAATAAAAATTTTCTTCCTCAACAATATGAGCAATAGCGGTTTCTATAGTATCGGGTTTTTACTTCTAATAGTATGTTGTAAAAGTCCTGTCAAATTTCTAATTAAAGTTCTAAGTGACATTTGGTCATATTGTCTACGATAAATTTCTTTAGTATTAGCATTCATTTCTTGTTCCGAAAAACTATTTACTCTTTCGATCAATTGGCTTCTTAAAACCTGTAGTCTTTTTGCGAATTCTAGAATAGGTTCATGTTTTAATGGTTTAGCCATTAACAGATCCTGCTCTAGGCATTCTAAAGATCTCTTGTCTCCAAAACTTTGTTCTAGAGCGTTCTTTAATAAATTCCAATTATTTAATTCTGTTCTCCTACTAACTAATTGACGTGCACTACCTACTAACTTTGAACGAATCACTCTAAAAATATAATTATGTAAAACTACATCGCGAATATTATCATATGAATCTACTAAAAATTGACAATCTCCAATAAACTGCATTAGTGCAGATGGATTACCATCGTAAGTCTGAATTAGATCTACGGTTAACGTAAGCATTTGAGCCATTTCGTTATTTATTAAATTGTTTTCTTCGCAAGTTTCGTTAATTCGTACTAGATTATTAAAATTAGCAATCAATTCTTCTATTTCAAAATTCATTCACTTAACCTATAGTAGAATAAATCTTCTAACCAGGAAAATTTACCTATCTTAACTAAACTAAGGATAATGCAATAGGAAAACTCGGTACTTACCAGTAGTTATCCCTGCGGTGATTCTGCTACCAACTTCTGAAGGGGGCCAGCGGTTTCCGGGTAGGTTTGGTTGCCAAAGAGTTAAAACTCACGTTCAATTGGAATCGGTCTCGATGCCGTGGCTTCACAAAATCGAACTGCGAACTATCCTACTGACTGCGCCAGTTAAGTTATTTTAGTATTAAAACATATTTTTAAAAACAAAACTTTATTTTTATTGTACAACGGAATAGTGGTTTACTCGACAGAGGTTAAAGCAAGAATGAATCTAATGTTAACAAGAATTATCTACATGAAATATGATATCTGTACAACGTCACTATTATTTATGTGATATGACAAAATGTCTTTATATAACTAACATGCGACAGTATTCCAGGCAGAAATAGCAGCAATACATCACTGCGCAAAAGAAGTATTAAGACAGAAGGTAAATGGAAAAACCATTGTCATATACTCAGACAGTCAAGCGACGTTAAAAGCACTCAGTTCCATGCAGGTACACTCAAAACTTGTGTGGGACTGTTTGGAAGCCCTAACAGAGCTGGGTAGTCAAAACAGACTAACCTTAGCCTGGGTACCAGGCCACAGGGGACACAAAGGCAATGAAGAGGCTGATTTACTAGCCCGAGAAGGAGCATCAAATGCTCTTATTGGCCCAGAACGCTTCTGTGGTATAACAAAAACAACTATCAGAACATGCACAAAGCAGTGGATGTTTAAAAAATCTCAGGAGTAGTAGAATACTAGTAGGTCTATTAACAGGGCATTGTAGGCTTAACAAACATATGTTCAATATCGGTCTGACAGAAGAGGCCTTGTGCTGATTCTGTCAAGAAGAAGAGGAAACGGCAGAACACGTATTGTGCTACTGCGAAGGTCTAGTAAGACTGAGATTCCTTACACTTGGAGAAGAAAAACCAAGGGCAACTAGCTATACCGGAGAACTACTTCCCAGTCTATGGAGTCTACTACAAAAGACCGCATTATACAAGGTACTCTAAACAATGATTAAAGGATATCCACAATAGATCTGAAAAGGCCACATGGCCCGCCCATAGTCCTAATTAAATCTAATCTATGTCGTGATAGTTTGTGTTGGTACAAAATGACCATGGTCAAAATCACGATAAGTGAGAACGAAAATGACTGCCTTCAGAAATTACGAACGCCCAATGAATCTTTGAAGTTGTTGCAGATATTTAAATAAACCTACTAAAAAAGTGAAGATCATATTTTTACGTACGAATTCACTGATGCAATCGTACAGAGAGTTAAAAAATCGTATAAATACGATTTAAATCGTATGGTGGCAACACTGAGACATGCAGTAGACGTGGACAGCAGTAGACACTTTGTCAATGTAAATGTCAGTTTTATGTATATCGAAGAATCCTTAATTTAAATTTTGAGTTCATGATTGTGTTATCCTGTACATGGACAAAGTGAAATGGTTGTGGCTATTTTTGTGTGAAATTTGAGGACAATAATTATATTTCGTAATATTACAATAAGTCGGAGAACGTATTGCATTAGTAACACATGCCACATGAATAAATTTAACAACTTCAATATGGCGTTTTTTAATTAACCAAAGTAAGATCTAGTCATGTAAGTAACACAAATAGGAACTAACATTTATCACAAAGTAGGTATTTATGTATTATTTATTGTTTTAGAACAAGAAAATGGCTTCAAAACGTTAGAAAAAAGATTTGATATAGGAAGAAAAATGTCTGAATTCCCATTATTGAATTTTTAAATAAGACACCATTGGCCATTCGTTTGGAAAATAAAAACAGAAATGTAATGTTACAAATAACAATCAAAAATTAAAAAAATATTTGTCAAGAATAGATTTACAATAATTAATCTATAATAGAATGTAAGTGTAGTATTCTTTTTAATAAATAATTTATCATAAATACATTGTTTAAATTTATTTACAAGAACATCAGATTTTTAAATTTCCCGCTACATTGTTTGATATCGATGAAAGCGCCACATAGTGGGTCAGATGTTAACTTCGTTAAAGCTGGTCGTTGTAAAGCATTGGCTTCTTATGAGCGTTTCCTATCTTTATCTCCCTTATCTCTACATGGTACTATAAAACGGTGACGTATGTGGTGGGAAGGCGTGGCTTTTACAAATTTGGGGCAACCTGATCGGAAACGGCGCGCGAAATTAAATTTTAACGGTTGATATGCTGTTTCATATAGTTTTACATGTGAATAATTAAAACTGATTAACACTCATAAATATTTGTACAAAAATTGTACCAATAGGTATATGCCAAATATTTAGTTGGTTAATACAAATATAAGATTTATTATTATTTCTTTAAATTACTAATCGCTTAATTAAGATAAAATATATTACCCCGAATTCCAGTTATAAAAAAACTTACAATTATCACTTTAACAAATAACCTAACTAACTTAACTTTAATTTGATTAAAATATTCTTAAACTCCTTTTTCTACTATCTGTACAAATAATATCCAACTCTGGAGTAACGTGTATGCCGGAAATCCATCCAAATCCTTCAGAACTTCCGAAAATCTTAATTAACTTGCCATCGGGTTGGAAAACCTGAAAGTCAGAATTTAATTAACCCTTATTGAATATCTGTTATATTTATTATTCTGATGCCTTGGTAGGATTCCCCACTCGACCATTCACTGTTGGGTTCTAATTAACAGTGCTGTTCCTAAAGTGGCGCAAGGAAATAGTAACAAGGCCTGTCTGTAGGGTTGTAGGAGTATTAGAGTACTAATACTCCTGCACTATAAAGTATTAGACTACTAGTACAATCCATAACCTACATAGAACACATGACTAATGACCTTAGATGTAGAAGCCAGACCCAGACACCAATAAAAAAAAAACTAAAATAACATAGGTAATGTAATGCGCATACTCCTCGATTCGCCCTTGACATTTTCAGAGTTAAAATTATTGTTCTCGAGGGCGAGTTGTACAAAGAATGCTGTAAACTCAGTTTAACTAGCAGAAGTTTAATTTTTAACTGGTGATATTGAATGTACAAATGTCATTTTTAAAACTATGTTTAACAATAACCGATTATTATAGGAGGTTTACAGTTTAAACTAAGATTACACATTTTAACTGACTTGTACAACTCGCCTTAATTGTTTTATTATTTAATACAATTGGCGTCCCAACTTAGTAGCCGTGATTAAATTACACAGTTTTTTTATGTTTTTTTCCTTTGAAATTTTTTCGGGTTTAATTTATATGAACATAACCTTAAATTTCGCTTTCGATTCTTCGCGGTGTTGCCCTAACGTTTTTACATTTCAGAAATTTGGTGTAATGTAGTTGCCGTGTCTGAGTTTCTGCAAAACTGTTGCGGACATTTATACAATATGTCTCACTATGGAAAACTTTTATTATTGGTTTTGTGAAAATAATTATTCTTGATTAAAAGTTCTGCATGGTCCAAAAATTAAACTGCAACTATCAAATAACAATTTTTTAAGCTGTATACGAGATTTGTCAAAAAATATGATTTTTGTTGAAAAATAAAGTATTTGTATTGTTGACAAACCCCCCTATATGACTTTGATATCCGATGGTTGTATTTTTGGTTTTAGACCATTCTCGACTTTTTATGAAGAATAACTTTTATCTTCTTAATAATAAAAAAGTAGTGATTCGAACGAGTTCATCAAGCATAAAATAAAAAAAAGGAAGAAAACCGGCCGGATGTCAGAGGTCTCTAAACAGTTGAAATTTTCGACCCATGAAACTGGATAGTCCGTAACTGCCTAAGATCAAAATCTTTTGGTGTGATTAGCGAATATCAAAGGAAAAGAATATTAAGAGACTTCAATGCTCTGCTCTGTCACGAGGAGCAAAATTCCTATTTAGCTGGGCTGATGCCTGTCAAACAAAGAAGGACACGTCAAAACGAGAGTCCTGCTACTATCATAGCCCTCAGAAAGTCTAGATACCGCTTGGCGTATACTGTCAATACAAAAAAATGACCCCATTCAAGCTTGTCGCCATGTTAGGTAAATTTATGTTTTGGCTACACTGATTTTTAGTTTGTGTGTTCTGTAATACGTGAACACCGATAATCTGCACTTTGTTATTAGTTATAAGTGAGTGAGACGCACAATTTCTAATTTCAAATTAAGAACAAAACTTTGACAAACCTATTTGATATTCCTAGATCTGTTCAGACAGGACCGGTTTTATAAAATTTCTCGTTCTTGAAATGTTATTTTTACATGGTTATATATTATTGGATAAGTGGTTTGTGTACATATTGCTATGAGAATTATAGAGAAATTCAGTGAGATTTATGTAATATAATTCAAATTACAAGTAAACCATCTGTTCCTGTTTGGCAATATGGAGAAAATACCTACTTCAATGTCAAATGTACTATTTAAAAGAATGTGATTGTTAACCGGTCATTTATTTATATTATATTATGAAAATAAAAACTCGAATTTTTTAACTAGGGAAAGATATACTTACATCGGTAACAAGGAATTTTTAGAAAAACTAATAGATTACTCCTATTCCTATAGTTTATTTGAAAATGAATAATAGCAAAATTATATAAAAATATGGACCTTTGCCATAAAAACTGTGCTACCAAGCATTTTCAAATAAACTATGATAATTTGATTTAATAGAGCGAGTATAAGATCTCACCTGTAAGAGAAATTGGGGCATAGGGAAGAGATTATGAAGCAGGTAAGCAAAGTCATTGCAAAAGATAAATATGTAGAATTATTTTAAAAATTTGATAAAAAACTAGTGGAACAACAAATGGAGTTGTCGCTATCAGAGATCCAATCAGCAGAAAGTAAAAAAAAACTTTGGGAATGTTGGAAAAGGGCCCAGCAATAGGCCCAAAACAATTCCTTGGTTTTTTAATAAATATAATCTGAGATGCAAAAAATACTGCTAGAGTGGAGAAGCAGTATTGTTCTAATGTAGAAAACCCAGGGACATACAGCAGTGCACTAACCATAGGCGAATAGTCACTAAATTATACAAGAGTCCCATCTCGATTTTATTTTTAAATATTTTTGAGAATACCTATTATTATTTGTTACATTGAGTTTAATAAAACCACAGATTTCGAATGTATTGAAAGTTATTTAAAAAGTACCTCTATAAATATATAGAAAATGTGTATATGACTAACTGGTTTTATTAATCTTTTTTTGGGGTAGGTAAATATATTTTGAAAAATTTACAAACTTCTTTTGAATAAAAGACAAAATATTTCTGTTTTTATTAACTGAACAATATTTTATACGAACATAATATATACCTATTTAAAAGAAAATATTACATTTTAGTATCGCATATTTATATGAAATAACTTATTCAATAAGAAAGATATAAATGAAACAAATTAATAAACAATGGATATGAAAAATTGCTTTAACAATTTAATCCTTAGATAAACTTATTCTTACATATTGCTTTAATCAATTTATTTACTATAAAAGTATATTTCCTATCATTTATTACATATAATAAAATAAAGCATAAAACATACAAACTATAATATGTACCTACTTAGAACGGAACTAATATTATTGTATCAAGGTAGTAATAGTAGGAGCGGCTAAATGCTGACCGGCGTGCACAGATTATTTATTTTACTTTTCGTCAGAGGGCGCAGCTACTGCTGATAATATTGTCAATTGGTGAACAAATAAGTTTGAATTTGAATTGTGTTGTTAATGTTGAAGTGCCATTTCTTATCTGCATTATCAGTTATTACCTGCACCTGTTTAGATTATTTAAGACGAAATACAATACGCAAACATATTCCTTTCATTTTGCTACATATGCCAGATAACAATTCTGAAGGAGCTGATGGTAAATATAAACAAAATAAATGTGATGAAGACAAGGCTGAAGTAAATACACATTTAGAGTATTTGGGACAAAATATTTCAGCAGAGGCAACAAGTTTAGGCACATTAAAAAATAAAATAAAAAATTAAATCAATGATATGCAGGGCAAATTAGAAAATTTCTCTGATGAAAATGTTCTCAGGCAAGTTTCTCAATATTTGAAGAATGCTAATTTGCTCTTAAACTATGACAACAGCATTAGCAGAGTCGATATTCCTTGTGTAACCTCTGCAGAAATTAATGAGCCACCAAATAAAACAATTAAAAAACAGCTGGTCTTCACCTCAACAAAAAACGAAATTATTAGAAGTACTCTTAGCAGTTCTTTAGTTATTAGTAAAAGTAGTGACAATGATCATAATTATTTTTAATTTCTAATTTAAGGTTTTTGATTTTTTTTTAATATTAGTTGATATAGATTATGTTCCTTTTCCTAGTTAAATACTTTTTTAACTTAATCTGTAATGTATTTTATTTAAGGTAAGAGAGGTAGAATTGGTACTTTTATGACCTATCACTTTTTATTTTCCTAATTATTATTTTTTATGTTCCGACATCAATAGAGGTATTGAATGTTTCAATAAATATATATTCATATTGATAGCAACGAAAAAATCTTTAATACATTCAAATATAAACTTTATGCATATCTTTCGTCTAAGACATATTAATACTATGTAGAATTTGTGAGTGATACTCGGTGATCCGTAATGGTACCACTTTATTATTCTAATGTATGCTATACTATTTGAAACTTTAATTTGTATTTAATTTTTACCTCATTTGTAACATTTTTAATATTGTGTTATATAGGTTATTTAGGTCTTATAATATGTTTGTACATTTTTAAATTTTTTTTATTCGAATGTGTCAAAGAACGTCGTTATTCGGACAGAAAACAGTCGAAAAGTAGAACTTTTGTATATACTTCATAAAGTACTTTATAGGCCATGCCTTCTCCTGCCGCTACAAGAGTATTATTCATTGCACAAAAGGAGCAATTAGGCTTATTTTTATTCTAGACTCGAGACATACATGTAGAAATCATTTTATTAATCACCATATACTCACCCTACCCTCAATATATATTTATTAGACAATTCTATACACAATAAAGAATGAAACTCAATTTTTTAGAGGCAATGATTGTCACAACTATTATTTCTATATTTTAATAAATTGACTATAATGATTTAGTGTTTTAATATACCATCAAAACCCAATATTATTATTTAAATTGCTAACAAATTTGTAGTGATTTTATTTTTTAAAATAAATGAGTGAACTACTGATACATTTTATATTGGTTATTTTATTTATATCTACCAATAAATTCCTAATTAATGGGTTATTTATTAACTCACGTCTAACCCAGAATTAGTAACAATAAAATATAATATAAAATACAATTTTTGACGCACTGTATGGTGTGCAAGTCAAAATTATCAATTTAAAAAACCGCGCTCAAATACACGCCATCTAGCGGAAAACACAAAAAATAATATGTGCACGCTGGTCAGCATTTAGCCGCTCCTGTAATAGTGGACATTTTCCGAATAAAAAAAAATAAAAAAGAAGTAACGGTCGACACGTTTTTCTGACTATTGGTCTTCATCAGTACGGTGCAGCCAAGTTCAAAGGATCATGGAATTTGTGTTGGAAAAATTGTACAATAGGTCACTAACAAGGAGCCAATAACACATTTGCCGTTACAGCTAGTATCCCCAAATTTTCTGGGCTTATACTAAAGTCACAAAATGATTCAATGATCTTCCTATGGCTATCAGTTATTCTTTCCTAACATTTTTTGGTATGCTACAACAAAACATACAAATTATTTGATTTTGTAAATACACAAATATTTGTGAAAACTTACACATGAAATGTTATTCCTTCCTTGTATCTTCTACCGTTAGATGCATTGTTACATTCACGTACAAAACAAAAAGAGATTTTAAAAATCCTGTAAAAATTTAACACCAAACCACATATGTTTTTTATTAAAATAAAACACTAAACGACTAAACTAAAAAATAATGTTTTAAATAAAACCTTTACTAGAAGAACAAAATAAACAACACAACAGATAATAAAATCGATTATATACGTCGAACGCCGATCTTACGCTTATTACTAAACTTGCGCCGATTCTGTCTTGTCAGTAGTGACAACTTAAAATTTATTGACATTTATTTATCATGGCGCCCATCATATGGGGGGTCAAAATGTTTTTACGATGCGGTATCTAGACCTTCTGAGGGCTATGGCTACTATCCATGATGCTAGTTATTCGTATCGAACTCAAGTTCTCGATCGTTATATTCCGGTGTGCCAAAGCGTTTTGTCAAAAATAAACTAATTTATATAAATGAAAACCCAAAACGAACTGGTGCAGCTCCCAAAGATAGACGGGGAAAGCATAGTGCACTGCATAAAAAGCTGGACGATTTAACCAAACGTTTGTTATGTGACCACATCAAAAGTTTTAAGGGTCGCCAAATCCATTATAATCGAATTAAATTACGGGTTTTGAGCTTACATTAAATTGTAATTAGATGAAACAAAATGGATTCTATTTACCTATTTTAAGGTGATCTTTTCGAAAAAAGGCAAAACAAAATGTAGCTGTTTTTCGAAAGTGCCAAAATTTTGGATTTTGTCAATTTTTCAATTTTGCGCAGGCGCATGTCGGAAATAAATCAATATTTTCAAAACGCAGTTTACGACATTTGAAAGCTTAGGAAAAATGCTAATTTTTATGTCTCTTGAGAAATTTTAATCCGATGCACCGTTCTCTGGGTATGGACAATTGAAATTTGTTTAGTATTTTGAGGCGGCGAAGGTCGAAAAATTGAATTTGTTAAATGTTCAAACACTAAATTCTTCATAACTTTGGTAAAAATTAAGATATTTGAAAAATCAAAAATGTGTTTTAAACTTAAGGGATGTGAGTTTTAAACTCAAGGGATGTGACTATTGATTCCCAGAAAGGGGGCAAGAGAAATCAAAAAATTGGGCATATGGCGGAAGGGCAAATTGTACCGCGGGCCTAATTTCATTGTTTGCCTATAACGACCAAACTATTTACATTTTTTTAATGCCACTTACAGAGCTTACTCTTGAATGTAAAATCTTATGTATGTGTGAATTTCACCGAAATCGGACTATAATTGGCCAAGATATCGAACAATTAAACAAATGGGACAGTCATAAGATAAGCTGCGTTAGGGGTTATTATAAGTGAATTTAATTCAGAGCAGCGCGTATTTATCAGTGAGTGACATAACTTGTACCTGTCTTTGTCGATTATGGCCTATTTTAAAAAATATCTGAAAATAAAATGCGATTCTTAAAATAGGCCACAAAGCACTTTACCGTTTCATACTTTAATACCGTTGCATATCAACTAAATGCGTCTTGAGTCTTTGAAAATGTATATAAAAAAAATAAATAATTCACTAAAAGGACTAAAAAAACTGATTATTAAAATGATTAGTCAAATACATTCAGATTTTTAATAGAAGTTTAAAATCTTGTATTCTATTCAGTTGTTGGCAATATCTGTTACATAAGACATATTAGCCTAAGTGGAACTACAACTAGCATAATAATGAAAAACAGGTCAAGTTGAATTTTTAACTATTCATACCTGTATTCGGGCATTTCCAGCATCGCCAACTAAGATAAATCCTAAACAATCTACTGCAACGACCTCTGCCGAACGGAATTCTCCCTTGTTCCTTCCAAATGCGCCAATTTCTTGTAAAAGTAAACCATCTTTGTTGAACATTTTTATTCTGTTGTTACCTGTATCGGCTACGAATATTTTTTCTCCGTGTATGGCTACACTTGTAGGAATATGGAGTTCACGTTTTCCTAAAACATATATTTCTCAGAGTGAGCTTTTTCGTATAGAAGTTACATGACATTTTTTATTAGCCAAGAAAAAATAATCAAAGTCACCTATTGTATACAACAGAGCTCCGGATTCAGCATCAATCGCTATTACTCTGTTATTTCCTGTATCACAAATAACAACTTCTTCATTAGGACCAACAGCTATACCATCAGGAGATTTAAGACCTAATCCGTTGAAATTTTTCATGTAGTCTCCATCGCACGAGAAAACATGAACGCAATGTTTCCATTTATCAGTGACGAACATTTCTTCGTATTTTTTCGAAAAAGCCAAATTCGTAGGACATAACATTTCTGGATTGTTGATTTTTTTAATAAGTTTAAATTTCGAACGGTCTAGTACCAGAATGTTATTGGTATCTGTCGCGGCGACGTAGATTTTGCTTGGGTCCCAGGGAGCTATTCCTACACCTCCTGGTCTTGGACATTTGGTCCATAATAACCTAAGTGGACATAACAAATTTATCTCTATCAGTTAATGTATTTAAAAATTCTCTAAAAATTAATTCTTTCAACAGCAACTTCTCTTTAAATTTATAAATTTTCTTTTTCTCTTAATAATTAGTGTCAGTAAATTTATTTTTCTACAGTTCAAAAATTGTTTTTTTTAGATTTCAGAATAAATCTGTGATATTATGGACTACAACTAACGCATTACCCAGTTGAGTATAGTTATAGTACATTAGTAAAAATCCTGTTAACCAACCTTGGTACGAAAGTTCGCGATTTGTAATATTTAACCATCGATGTCACGCTCTCAAA
Source organism: Psylliodes chrysocephalus (assembly GCA_927349885.1). Classification (NCBI taxonomy): domain Eukaryota; kingdom Metazoa; phylum Arthropoda; class Insecta; order Coleoptera; family Chrysomelidae; genus Psylliodes; species Psylliodes chrysocephalus. The sequence goes on along the minus strand of OV651813.1, from coordinate 84,018,445 downwards.
TGGATTGTCGACTTTTTCTGTCCTTAAATTATCTTTGTCGTTTATATCCTGGTATATACCCTCTTTGTCTTGATCAATACGAATTTTATCTGCATCGAAAACAATCCTGGCTTCTCCATATTGGTAGATTTCATCGAAAAGTTTTGCCGTTTCTCGATGTACGTTCATATAGTTGCTTATCTAAATTATCACATATTTTTATTATTATTCAGTGACAAATAGAGGATGTTTTATTGGTAATTACAAAGACCAAAGCTACGTTGAAGCAATTAAGCAATTAGTTCTACGCAGGTAAACCCGAGGCTTACATGTGATTGTTTCTAAAACCTAACAGAGTTGGTGAGTTAAAATAGACTAACCTTAGCTTGATAACAGTTCATTGGGGATACAAGGGCAATAAAACCACCGATTTGCTACTGATAGTCGAAGAAGGAGTAAAAAGAGCACTTGCATACAGAGGAGTAGATAACATCACATCCAGATGGATGGCTCTGCTGTTATCTACGAGAACTGCAGAGACACAGATAGGGCAGGACACCATCTTCATCTGCACAACCAGTGGAGGTCCAAAAGGAGGAGTTCTATCCCCACTAAAGTGTAGACGAACTTCTATGCAGATTGACTGACCTCGGCATACCCTGTCAAGGTTATGCCGACGACATAGTCATATTTGCTAGAGGCAAGTTTAGTAATATCCTGTGTGGTATAGTCCAACAAGGACCAGAACATACCAAAAGATGGTGCCGTGAAGTCGGACTTAGTATAAACCCTACAGAAACAACACTAGTATCCTTTCCAAGGAAAAGAAAACTTAATCTCAAAACCGTTAAATTAGACGGGATAGATATAGAATGGAAAAATGAAGATAAATATCTAGGCCTAACCCTGGACAACAAACTTCTCTGAAACACACATGAGAAGTAGTAAATAAGGCCACAAAAGCCCTTATGGTATGCAGAAACATTGCAGGTAAACGATGGGGATGTAACCCAAACATACTGCGATGGATGTATACTGCAATAGTGAGACCAATCATCACTTACGGGGCTATAGCCTGGAGTAACAGAACTAGTTTAGCTACTACGAGAGCTAATATCTCAAAAGTACAAAGACTAGCCTGTGTTTGCATTACTGGTGCAATGAGAACCTGTCCTACGGCCACAATGGAGGTGATCTTAAACCTCACCCCTCTACATTTGATGATAGAGAATGTGGCAAAAAGGACACGATATAGAATGATCAGGAACGGAGTAATCAGACGAAAGTCTACTTGCTTCGGGACTAAAGATACCTGGGACATGCGCAGGGGCGGCTCCTGACCAAAATTTTGGGGGTTCACAGTAGCAGAATATAGATCCCGGTACATATATAGGTAAAAAACTGTCAGTGTTTTAGAATGGTATATTATAAACTTTCTAAAACATTGAAAGTTTTTTCTTACATCTGTACTAATACCTATATTCTGTATCTGTGAACCACCCCACGAGCCGCCACTGACAGTGGCGGCTCGTAACCAAAATTTTGGGGATTCACAGTGAGAGAATATAGATATCAGTACAGATGTAAGAAAAAAGCTTTCAATGTTTTAGAAAGTTTATAGTATACCTTTCTAAAACACTGAAAATTTTTTACCTACATCTGTAACGAGATCTATATTCTGCTACTGTGAACCCCCAAAATTTTGGTCACGAGCCGCCCCTGTCACATGCCCCAGGATGAAATGCTAAAGAAGTACAAATTTGTGAAAAACTTCAAAACCACAGAGCTGGTCAGCAAGAAAGAATGGAGCCAAGAATCCATCGCGCTTGCAACCGAAAGACGTGCTATTCAGTGGTATACGGACGGTTCCAAAACCATAGAAGGAACTGGAATATGGGCCGAGAACCAAGCACTCCGAAAGCTTGGGAAAATACCCAAGCATCGTCCAGGCGGAAATTCACGCCATCGAGGAGTGTATCCAGTTTACCATAGAGAGAAACTATCATAGACAAGAGATTATCATCATGTCCGATAGTCAAGCAGCCATCAAAGCGCTGAGCTCTTACGTAATCAGCTCAAAAATGGTCTGGAGATGCCTAGAACAATTGAATGAGCTAGTCGAGAAAAATAGAGTTACTCTCACTTAGGTCCCGGGACATTACAGGGTAACGAGATTGCAGATAGTCTTACAAGGAAAGGGGCTCAAACACCTTTTGTAGGACCTGAGCCGTTATGCGGTATCAGCAGTAACATAATATTATAAGAATTAAAAAAGAATTGGGCAGTAGCAGAACCGATAATTGGAACAATCTCTTGGGGCTGAGACAGGCCAAGATACTTCAGGGTGAATATAACCAGAAAAGATCGGAAGCATGCATCTGCCTGAGGAAGAACAGGCTACGTATTGTAACAGATATCCTTACCGGGCATTGCCGACTAAAAGGATACCTAAGTAAACTGAGAATAGTAGAGGCTAGTGAGTGCAAATTCTGTGAGAAGGAGGACGAAACCTTCATTCACATCCTAACTGAATGTGTAGCACTCCAGAAACCAAGGGCACTATATCTAGAAGGATATCAAATATAAGAGGGAGATTTACCTAACTTGAAGCCACTTCAAATCCTACACTTCTTTGAGAAAATAGGATTGGAAGGGCCGTTATAGGCATTGAGACATTTCCTTAGTGCATTGGCGACAGAAGGGGACACAATAGATCTTTTAAGTCGCAGTGTATTAACACCCCATTCCCATCATAACATAACATAATGTTCAGAACTCTTCTAAGTTATTACTATGAAGACTAGAGAAAAGGAGGCGAATCGGCAATGGTCAAATTTCAAATTTCCGTCCTTCTTTTTATAAAGTTCGCGAAATTGACTGTAGTTGGCACGTCTAATGACAGCGCAGTCAATTTTCTATGTAAGTCAATGTAAAATAAAGTGATTTTTTAAAAAATTCATGAAAAGATTCATAATAATGTGAAAAAAGTACCTGAGTACAAGTAACATGAGTGACAAAAAACATCAAAGCAAGATTTACGTCGTTTCAGATTGTAAAACAGGATAAAAATCAAATGTAAAACTAAAGAAAACACAAGAAGAAATTAATTCAATGTCTTTTTAAACCTTTAAATGTAAGCAAAATAATGTATTCATATCTAAATATAATATTTATTGTAAACTAGTCACAGTATGTAACTTACGAAGTGTAGTTTATTTTATCATAAGTTTCTATAATATAAAATGTTACAATTATAGATGCTGACTTACAAACAACAATAATTATGCATTAAATTTAACTTACTAGAAAAGAAAATTTATTTTTTATAGAGTTTTATTGTTAGACAAAGAATTGCTACTGTTATTTTTTTTTTTGACCCCAATTGTGTCATTGTAAATGTTTTTTTATAGGAACGGTGGCAGCATATACAGGTTGTTTCTAAATTCATGCGACAAAATTCAGGAGGTGATTGCTCGTATGAAATTAAGATGGGTCTTTCCTATAACAAAATTTCTTCAGCCCACCCCTTTCTGAGATATCACTCTCAAAAGGGGGTGACTAAAATTGAGTTTTTATTTTTTTTTTAAATTTCAGTAAAGCTAGAAACTTGAAATTTTGTAATTTTCGTGCCCTCGCAAAGGACTAACCATATGTAATATTATAGGGGGGTGAAATTATCAACCCTTACTTTATCAAAACTTTTTTTCGAGATGAAGTTTTGTGAACTAAAGTAAGGGTTGCTAATTTCACCCCCCTATAATGTAACAGGAATATTAAAAAAGTACCCGTGGTTAATACTTTGCATGCAAAGTACTAACCACGGGTATTTTTTTAATATTCCTGTTACATTATAGGGGGGTGAAATTAGCAACCCTTACTTTAGTTCACAAAACTTCATCTCGAAAAAAAGTTATGATAAAGTAAGGGTTGATAATTTCACCCCCCTATAATATTACATATGGTTAGTCCTTTGCGAGGGCACGAAAATTACAAAATTTCAAGTTTCTAGCTTTACTGAAATTTAAAAAAAAAATAAAAACTCAATTTTAGTCACCCCCTTTTGAGAGTGATATCTCAGAAAGGGGTGGGCTGAAGAAATTTTGTTATAGGAAAGACCCATCTTAATTTCATACGAGCAATCACCTCCTGAATTTTGTCGCATGAATTTAGAAACACCCTGTATATCGTTCCTAGTGCCGATAAAGCTAGAGATGATGCTGTTCTATAATTTTTAGAAGATATCAAATATTATAAGACTATTTTTACTGATGGTACTGTTAGCAAAATAAAAAGGGGAAAGCCGAAATTAAAGGATGAGGTAATACCATGTACATTCCCAAATCCCCTTTTATACTTGTATTACAACAATAAAAAAATCTGTTAACTGTGTTTTATTTTACTCTTAAAACAATATATATGGGTTCAATTCAAAAAAAAAATTGCCACAAAATTGTACTTATCAAATTTCAGCAATTAAGAAACCTTTTCGAATTTGGTCATACATACCTAATTTGTATTTTATATAGATAAAATTAAATAATTTATCAATTAGAACATGCAAGACTTATTTAGAAATAAATACAACATTATGTTCTGTGCTTTATTTAGCTGTAAACAAGTTCATTTTTATTATTTTGACAAAATTATGTATAATTCCCATAAGAAGCCATGTATTTTTAACAACGGATGCAGTACCAGCGCCCATGCGGTTAAGTATAGAAGCTCAATTAGCATGCGTTTTTTGGGACCGTATTTTGAGTATGCCGATTCGTCTCCTTATCTCTAGTCTTCATAGGTATTACAATAGCAATCATCGGAACTTATATAAGGTATTGTCTATGATAAACCAATTTCAGTAATTATAAAATAACCATTATAGGGTAAAGCAGAGAGTTCATCTTCCTAAAGAAGCTATTCTTTTGGACAAATTCCCATCCATAGGTACACTATCTGTTCCTATTGTAGTTTCCAGATGGGAGTTTCAGGTACGTTTTTTTTTATCTAAGGTAAGTCTGAGAAATATTCCTATCTCCGACCCAGACAACACGCCAAATCCCAGATATATCTGCAGAATATCTGTTGTGGATATCCAATATATCCACAGGATATCAGAAATATTCCGTGGATCTAATATGGATATCCAAATGTCCGTCTATATCCAGGATATAGAAGATATCCTAATGGATATTCAGCAAAATATCTAATGGGTATCTTCCAGAAAATACAAGAAATCACAGAGATATCCACAGAATATATTTTGTGGATATTCAATATATCCAATATGGATATCCAACCAAATGTCCGTCTATATCCCAGGATATAGAAAATATTCGGATATTCAGCAAAATATTTTATGGGTATCTTTAGCAGAGGTTCATAAGTAACCAATGATTATTGAATAACGTCGAAAGAAAATAGCAGCGATAAAAAATATTTTCAACACTCAAAATATTTTCAACACTCTGCCTTTGATTTTGCCCACTAAGGAGAAAGTCATCCTTATTAGAACTCTTCAGCAATAAATGAAAATTCTCGACTCCAGTCTCTAATGGAGTGATTAGGACACACATTTCGATCGAACTCAATTACGGCGGGTCGAGCATGAGTAGATGCGATAGTGGTATCGCCATCTATACTTAGTAAGCAGAATCAAATAACATCTAGTGGATATCCACGATGGTTTGCGTTCGCGCCTAGACTTTGATATATTTGGTGGATGTTCATGGGATATTGAAAACACCTTAAAAAAATTAATTTTATATATCTGTAAGGTACTATTAGCCACAATGGCGAGCACAATGGCGTAATTTTTTAATAATTTGCTATATAATTACTATTATTTATGGACATTTGAATGTCTATAAATTACATTTCATGGATATAAAATAGATATCTACCATGGACTGGACATTCAGTGGATATTGGGATGTTCAGTAGATATCCAAAGGATTTGGTGTGCTGTCTGGGGAGATGTTTCCGCTTCTCCCCAGAATGGACTGGCGTAGCTTCTCAAGCTTAACAGTCCAGTGGAGGTATTTGTTTCTTCTCATACCAACTTTAAACGGTTTTAATTTTTATTATAGGATACTATAGGATATTATAGGATACTTGAGAGTATGTTTTAACCGTAAATTCTACTATATTAAAGTGCCAATGTCTGTCTGTCCGTGCCGCGATCTCGGGATAGAGAAAGCCAAAACATTATTGGACTCAGATATAAGCTATGGACACTTAGAGAGAGAAAATGACACCAAAATCATAGTACCTACTTTTGTAGTTCCCGAGATATAGAATTCAATCGAAAATTTAAATGAACGAAATCGCACTTAGAGAAGCAAAATGACACCAAAATCATGGTACCTACTTTTGTGGTTCCCGAGATAGAGAATTCAGTAGAAAATTTAAATGAACGAAATCACCTAGATGTCAAAGATTACAAATTACGGCCTACTATACTAGAGTGCCAGTGTCTATCTGTCTGTCAAATTACCGTTGTTTTCAAACAATAAGCAATCAACTATGAATTTCTCGATGAATTAACTTCCGGAATACCGGGATCAAG